>MU551584.1:6972235-7042235 GCA_024362625.1 Silurus asotus
CAGGGTTAGATGAGGTTACACTCTTAATCACACACATACACACACACACACACACACACACACACACACACACACACACACACACACACACACACACACACACCGTCCCTCACAGGAACACGACAATATACAGAGTAGAGGGCGAGTGCTCCATAAATATTCATCACCCTGTGTGTGTTTTACAAGAAGAGCGATTTGCTTTAACGCAATGTTTCTGTTTGAGTTAAACGGCGCCATAAAGCGGAATGTGCAATGAGCCGTTTCACAGGTCTTTATAAATATGGATATACACTTGGATATCATTTACTGAGCGAGAAAGAGAGGGAGAGAGAAAGAAAAAAAGAGTAAGCGGGGAGGGAGGAGTGAAGAGCACAGGAGAGGATATAAAGGAGGATATAGAGAAGATAAAAATGAAAGAAAGAGTTACCCCTACTGCTGTCTGAGACTAAATTATTCATCCGTTCAGTATTGCAGTAGGAGAGAGATGGACAGAGTACATGAAGATGGAGCAGGAGAAAGAAAAGAGGACAGTGTGAAAGAACAGAAAAGAGAATGAAAGAAAGATAGAAAAGAAAGAAAGAAAGAAAGAAAGAAAGAAAGATAGAAAAGAAAGAAAGAAAGAAAGAAAGAAAGTAAGAAAGAAAGAAAGAAAGAAAGAAGGGTGGGAGTAAGAGCGGCTGAGCAATAAAAGGGACGAGTGAGTGGCCCTCAGGCCCTGTGCTGCCAGACTATTTAAAAGTTATTAACACACATCTTTAAAATAGGGAGAAATAAAAGAGAGCGAGAGAGAAAGAGAAAATAGAGGGCGGGGAAGAGTCAATAGAGAACGTTAATAAATCCAAGACACAATAGAAGACAAATGACGGTGAAAGAGATGGGTGAGGAGACTCTGAGGACACCGAATCGGGCCAGGTGTGGACCCACATTGGGCCCCTTTCCACTACCCCCCCATATACCCCTCTCAGGCCCATCCATACCCCCCCTCCTATTGGTGCTAATTGATTCTAGCTGTGCTGAGCTGATTGGTGTGAGGACCAGCTGTCTCAGAACAGCATGACCCCCAAACATCCATCTGCAGGAGGGCATGACACCCCCACTCAAGACCCCTACTGACCTCACCATGCTGCACATCATCTCATAAACATACACATTATAGCATTTTATCTCTTATCGAGTCTCTGAATGTAGCAGCACAAGTTAAATGCAGAATGGTACCATTTTAGAATTGACCATTATTTTCTGTTTTGATGTAGATGGTTTTGTAACATGGCTTTGTTACTACACCATATTTAACTGTTAGGATTTGAGTTGTATTCGCTTTACTGCTTTACTGTATAAAGTTATGAGGTGACTATATTGTAATTTTGCTTGATTCTAATGCATGTAATGCTGGTGTATGTTATTGTGCTAAATGAGAAAGCCTATAAATATGCACTGCAGAAAATGTTGATAGATTTGACGAGTCTGAGCGGTGACACTCACTTTGGATTGGAAGCCCTTGGTGGGTTTAAGTGGTTAAGTGAATGGTGTCACTCATCCCTCTGGGGCAAAGTAGTCACAAAAGCTAAATTAACAGGGTTATGCAGTTTGAACATTGTTCAACTGGTTTTGGCCAATAACCTCTTTCTAACCACCCCCTGGCCACCCTCTAACCACCCCCTGGCCACCCTTTGGCCACCTCCTGGCCACTCCCTATCATGTAATAGATTTATGGATCTTCTAGCCACTCTCTGCCACCCTTCGGCCAACCTGTGTAATTGTAAAAATTGCCTTTTGCCAGTGTGAAATTAAACCGCCTTCACAAGTTCTCACACTCTTCATGGTTTCGCATCAGTACTCCTGGTGGTGCTCTTACAAATTCCACAACCAAAGAAAAATATCTTACTCCTCAATTTTTTACTTTTTTTTTTATTTTTTTATTTTTTACCATGAATCGACTTTCACAACACCGTGCATGTGACAAACGTTTGTCGATTGCATAGCATTTCTGTTTCTCCATATTTCTGATGAACTTTTTCCAAAAAAAAAAAAAAAACATCTGCGCATCGTCTCCACTCAAATGCTTTTAAGACATGGCATACCTCATGGCTTTCCCATTGCATCATGGGAACTGGGTGTAAGTTTATTCCTTGTGGTTCTGCTGGTTGAATCGCTGTAACACTGATAAATGGTGGATTAATCTAACGCAAGCGTAAAGCGTTTTATATTTAAATGGCGAGGTGAAGCTCTTTAAAAAAGAACAAAAAAAAAAAAGGACAAATGAGAGCACTGAATGATGGAGGATAGGTTTTATGCTTGCAGAGCCTGGAAACTGCGAACTATTAAAAAAATAGAACTACTGAGATTGAGCTGCAAATGCGGCGGATATGAAATCATGACGCTGGAGATATGAAAGGTTCCCCCCCCCCCCCCCTTTTTTTTTTTTTTTTTTTTGCGACAGAATGAATAAATGTCGCAGCATGATTTCAGATCATCATTGGCCTGTAATGCGTGTGTGGAGTGTTGTGCAGTGTGTGTAAAATGACCATGTATGTGCATGTTCGTGCATGCGCGTGCGTGTGAGTGAGTGAGAGTGAGACAGGGAAAAGCGTGTGCATACACGCGCGCGCTCGCTCGCTCGCTCGGTAATTGGCCGTATATTAAAGATAGTTGCGCCGCTGCCCTCTCTAACACAGCAATAAAGCCCACTTAGAGTGTTTATTAAAAACACACTCAGAGAGAGAGAGAGAGAAAGAGAATGAGAGAGAGAGGGAAAGAGAGGGGGGTGAGTGCGAAAACTATGAACAGGAAAAAAAATTGGACTTTTTCCGCCATCATTTTTTGTCTTTAAAAAGTCCAAATGACCACTCAAATTGGGTAGTGCATCATTTTCTGTCACAGCGCTGAAAGCGTGCCAGACAGTTCTAATTCATCATTTCGGTGATTTAATAGCTGAGAAATATATTAAAATAATAAAAAGAAGGCTGAAATGCCCTGGATTTGCGGTGATAAATAGCCCTCCCTGGCCTGATCGGATTAGACGCGCTAACAGATATATTGCGGTCAGGATTCACGCAGGCACGCGCGATTGTTTTCCAATAAAAAAGTTGCATATTAAATTCCGACACAGAAGAGGAGGGGAAGAGGTCCTTCCATCTGCAAAGCCTCCAGAAAAAAAAAAAAAAACAAATGGAAAAAGAGAGGAAAGAGAGATGAATGTGCACAGGGAGTATATGCAGAAAGGAAAGTCGCATCTGCGTCTGCTGCTGCTGCGCGCGCGCGCGTGTGCGTGCGTGCAAAGTCGTGCTATCTGCAGAATCACAAAAAAAGGGCCAATGCAGGTTATTATGTACGTGTGGCCACTTCTACTCGCGCGCGCGCGCGCACTTTTGCCTTGCGTGCCTGCGATAATATCCCGCTCTCGGGGCACCATATTAGCATGTTTCACAAGCTCATAAACTTTAATTTAAACACACGCACACACACACGCGCGCGCGCACACAAAACGCTCACGCAGACACACGCAGGGCACGGAACTCGTAGATGGCGCGCGCATATTCCCATCCGAGTCTCCAGAGAGCGCGCACACAAGTCTCGTCGTCCTCCGACTCATCAGTGAGCGCGTGATTGTAATTAATTAGCTCATTTGCTTATGCAAATGCCTGCAATTAAGTCATATTGTTTGCTAAAGAGATCATTTTCCGAATCCTGTACGCGAGTTGTTCGTCTAATTAGGCGCATTAGTGTAAATTTGTAATTAACAGAGCGTAATTAGGAGGGAAGGAGGAAACGAAGGAGGGATTGAGGGAAAGAAAGAGTGAGTAGAGAGAATGCACACCGAGATTCGGAGAGATGGAGAGGAGGTTGGAGAAGCTGAAAAGGTGTCAATCATAGGCCTAAAGTGTGGCAATGGTGTTTGTGGCTTGTGGGAGAGACATTTTCAGAACTCAATATGAATAAAAGCTGTGATTGTTCCCAGTGTGAACCCTCATAACTACTCTTCCTCCAAATGCCAATTTTAGGACTCACATCATTTATGCAACATTTTGATCAAGAATTTGATCAGACAAAATTAATTTTAATCAATTATTCTGTGCCACATTACCACGTTTAAACAAGTTTTTGGTGTAGGCAAAGATCAGTTGAAGGGGGTCTCCAGTGTCTGAGGTGTTTGCGACATCTTGAGTACAAAGGCGTTTAAGCTTCTTTGCAGTTTCTCTGTAATGATATGACCAGTGGTGTCCATTAATGTCTTATGTACTTCTTGGAAGAGAATAAACGGGTGTTTGAAGCTGCTGTAATGTAAATGATAACATACATAATATTAAATGTAACTGCACTATTTGGGCAAGAACTGGGACAAGTGATTTACTAGCTATATGTGGTTTTTCCACAAACTAATACCACAAAGTTGGAGGCACATCATTGGAGGTATTTGAATGCAGGAGCATCACATTTTCCTTTCACTTGAACTAAGAGACACAAACCTGCTCCAGCATGACAATGCCAGCTCCATGAAGATATGGTTTACATGGGTTGGAGTGGAAGATTTGCTGCAAAGCTCTTACCTCACCGCTACATTTGGAACACTAATCGCACCCCTGGCCTCCTCACTTCGTCCATATCAGGACCATACTATGCTAACAGCCTTGTGGCCGAATGAGCAGAAGTCTCCACAAGCACTTAGCAAAATGGAAAATCTTCCCAAAAGAGTTGGTTATTATAAAAGTAATGGTGAAATTGGATGTTCAAAAAGCCTTTTTAGGGTCAGGTGTACACAAACCTTTGTCATTATAGTTTATATATTTATACATTTGTGAAGGTTTTTATAACTGCAAATAGACACTAAATGGAAAATGGTATGTTCAAAAAGCACATACAGATCTTATGGTCTGGTGTCCATATAGTGTATTAACAGATAAAAAAACATGATGCTTATTGGTGTAAGAGGAACAAAACACTTGAAGGTCCTGTTATAGGAAAAGAATCATCTTCTGTGTAAAAACTTCATCATGCCACACCCTTGTTGATTATTTTTTTCTAACAGAACACTCTTATGGTTTATTCTTTTTATGTAGAACTATTGCATCCATTCTTAGAAGTTTAATTATAAATGTTTCGTAGAGAGAGAAATCGAGAGAGAAAGAGAGAGAAAGAGAGAGAGAGAGAGAGAGAGAGAGAGAGAGATGACACGTAGGGTCAGAGTGATGGAACACAGAAGGGTTAAATCTCTTTCATTATTACTCTCGGAATCGGCCTAAGGGGATGCAAGTATAAATGATCAGAGGAGAGAGGAGGAACGAGAGAGATGAAGTGAGATGAAGACAGAGGAGAAACAGAGAGAGAGAGAGATCTCAGAGCAGACTCAAATAAATCATAACAATCATAACCTGAGGACACTTCATGACAAACAGGGTTGGGTTGGTTGGGGGGGTTAGAGAGAGACAGAGAGAGAGAGAGAGAGAGAGAGAGAGAGAGAGAGAGAGAGAGAGAAGGGGGGGGGTTGGGGGGAGATAAAAAGAGGATGGCATGAGAGACAGGCACATTGAACCGTGTCATTATTTAAGCATAAAGGCTAATGATGTACAATCACTAGCCCTCCATTGTTCACACACACACACACACACACACACACACACACACACACACACACACACATACATGCACACACACTTAGACATATTATTGCGATAGATTTTATTAATATGAAGCAATTTATTCTGGCTTTGACACATCTTTTCCCCTGCAGCTAACAGTTCTTATGTTCAAAGTTTCACATTAGCATAATGTTAATATATATGTTTGTTAGGTTTTTTTTTAGGCGTGGCTGGCATTTATGCTAAGCTAGTTTTATGCCAATTTATCTATGCGGGATTGTCTATAAATTTGGAACCACAGAAAGGTAAAAAGGTGATATAAGTTGCGAGAACATTGTAGTCAGCAAAGTTTTTAATTCACAAGCATCCATTTGAGTTTTTCCTTTCCGTAACCCTGGTAACAGTATCCGAGAACAGCCTATAATACAAAATCTGTTGCATTATATTTATCATCACCTAAACACCACTTATAAGTCTACACCAAATGCTATAAGGACTGCTCACCTCCTGCTAACATTATCAAAACATTCATTAAACAAATACGATACATTTAAAAAGTATGTTTCTGCAATGTTCTAAAAGCATCTGTGGTTACTATTAATAGTATTAATAACATCTAATATTACCAATGTTATGGCAACCTTTATAAAGGTTAGGTTTTTGCAGAAATACCCAGACACCTTGACATTTCCTGAAAACTGCATTGCAGAACGTTTAAAAAACATTTATATCTATAAAGGAGCATTCATAAATGTTATTTTAAGCCACTGACAAAAAAAAAAAAAAAAACTTTCTTTCTTTGAAAATAAATAAAACAATTTAAATCCCAACAACAAATAAACCACTGAAATGTTACACGAACATTTCTAAACATTTCTGAAGGTTATTTTCCAAACACATTTAGAAAAACTATTCAACTGAACGTTTCTCCTAGAGCCAAATAATTGCAGGAATGTTGTAGGAATGTTTACAAATGTTATGTTGTAGTGAACATTTTTCCTAGAAGGACAAAGACATAGAAGGAAATTGCTTAGAACTAAAAGCATTGTAGGAGCACTTGTAAATATCATTGTCTGAACATCCAGAACTCCTGAACTATGCTTTCATACAAGAACTGTAATGTTAAAAAAATGCTGTCAGAGTGTTTATTATTTAAAATTGGTGCCTAAACAAGAAAACTTCCTAGAATCCTAAAGGTCAAAATATTGCCAGAAATGGTGTTACATTTAAGTTCTAATTAGACATCAAACGCAAAAATCAATAAATTGTGGGAACATTTGCAAAGGTTATTAATGTAGCAGACTTAAATCTGAGGTGGTGTTAGGATCCATTTACGGAAGTATCGTCAAAAGACTTCCAAGCCATTGTCAGTAAAATAATGAAAACATGAATGAATATAGCAGGTAACTCTAGTTTGTAGATCACACAACTAATTTGCATTAAGATTTGGAAATGACTTAAATACCTGGGGTTGAGCTTCCTGCAAAAAAAACATATTCAAAGTTACCTCATGCACAACCAAACTATTTGGCTCATTTGGAAGTTAGGATAGGGAAATTTCCTACCTAATCCCAGTTGCCCGATGGAGTCTGATATAAGTGCTGTCCCACAAGCCACATTGGCTTCTGCTTATACATTTATTATACATCATTATACAATATGATCTCAGGTAGCAGCTAATCCCATGTTTGAGCCTTTTTACCTGCCTGATAGCTTATAGATTTCAAACAGTAGTGAGACTGACATTGAGGTTAAGTTGCTTACAAAATGCCTGCCCTACCTGTGACATGAACATGACATGGGCCCCCCTCACTCTTGGTATTCCATAGATTCTAAAAACATAACGAAACAGTCACAGTTTCCATGACGATGGGGAGTCCTTTAAGAGCAACTAAATAGCAGGACTTGGAAAAACAGTTTATAATGACCACAATTGTGATGAGAATATTAGAAATGAGTTCAATGATGAATCCAGTGCTATGTTATAACACAGTCAATGAGGAATGGGGAGAGAATCAAGGACCCCAGCGGGGAGTTCTCTGGGAGTCTCGGACTGAGCACAGATTGAGCAAAACTTAAAAAAATTAGCATTATCCTTAACTAGACTGGGCCACTAGAAGGAAAGATATGGTATTGAGTAAAGTTATGGTTCCACTACTGAGAGAAGTATGTAGCCACTGGATCTGTCTGTTCTTTACATTGGAGTTTGTCCATGATGTCCTATCGAATAGGTGCAATAACACCTATGGGAGTAGGGTTGAATCTTGCTGGGCAGGTGCATGCAACATGTTTAAACCCCCAAGAGAGATTGTACACATTGCTGTTTTTACTACTAGGCTAGTATGTAAATGTGAACTGGAACTTTTTAAAGGCCATCGTGCTTGACTATGGTTCCGACGTTTGGTGTTCTTAATGTAATCCAAGTTCTTATAATCTGTTATTACTTGGAGTGGGTCAGCCACCACCTCCAGCCAGTGTCTCCACTCCTCTAATACTGCTCTAATGTTGATGAGCTCCTTTTCCACATCATCATTTCCATCTGCAGTGGTTAAAAAAAAACACATGGATACATCTTGCATGGTGGGCCATGTCCCTTTGATAAGACTTCTCCTACTCCATAAGTAAATGGAAGAATATGGGTCAGGATGTTTAAGGAAGTAGCCTATAGTGAACTTGATCTTGAGTTATTCAATGGCCACTTGTGCTTTGTCTGTCCATTGTAATTTCCTAGGGTTTCCCTTCAGAAGTGAAGTCAATAATGAACTGCCAGTAGAAGAATGCTAAACCCAGGAACCTTTGTAATTTCTTAATGGTGATGGGACACGATAATGTATCCCAGAAAGGTGGCACTGGTAGAATGGAACAGTTTCCTGTCTTGGCATACAGTTCTCTCGGTTCTCTCCAGGCCAAGTGAGTGCAGTCTGTTCATGGTAAATATGTCGAGCCTGTTTTTGCAAATAGATGAGGACATCATCAATGTAGATGATGAGGTCACAAAATGCACTCTTGGTGCATTGCTGAAGCCATAGCTCATGTCCTGGTATTCATAGTGCATATTACCATATATATAGTTAGCATGAGAAATACGTGTGTGTATATATAATGAGCACTGCATTGCAGCCATTATTAGCTTTCAGCATAGATGCAGTGAGAACCCATAGCTGTGCTTGTGAATGTTAGCTTTATACATGGGAGTGATTAGAGAAAAAGAAGCTATTTAAAAATCTCCAGATATAAATGTTTGTCCATGTGACCACTGACAACCTTCCTGTTTCTTTGTTCAGCTGCTGGGTAACAAGGGGAGAAAAAAAAACAGTAATTGGTTTTTAGTTTTAATTTCTTGTGTTTAACACGAATGGGTGAGTCGTATTAACGCTGAGTGAGCTGCTGTAATAAGTGCGTGTGACCTGCAGGAATGTTCAGTCATCAATCCGTGTAGAAGGTCTAATGACCTGCTCATCTCAGACACTTATTAAGGACATCAGTCTCTCTCTCTCTCTCTCTCTCTCTCTCTCTCTCTCTCTCTCTCTCTCTCTTTTGCTCACTCGCTCGCTCTTATACTTCTCGTCTCTCTTAAGGAAAGCTAATTAAAATAACCATTTGGCAACCCAACGTCCTAATTGCTATTCCCATCATCGCTGGTCGATTGGGAGGTTTGAGAAAGATAGAGAGAGAAAGTGTGAGGGAAAAGAAAAAGATGAGTGAGAGAAAGATTGATAGAGATAATGAGTCATTAGAAGCATACATTAGTGCCTAATGCTCTCTCAATCAGCTTTAGCTCTTCTGTCTCTTGCTCACATTTTATCGCTCTCTCTGTCCATCTCTCTGTCCATCTCTCTGTCCATCTTTCAATCTAGTCATTCATCTTCATCAGCCTGTAGAGCTCTTTGTCTCTCCATCCGTCTTTCAGTCTTGGTACATTTTTCTTTGTCCATTTATCTGTTGGTTCATCTCTCTGTCTGTCCATCCCTCCTTCTGTTGTCAATTTTTCAGTATATCACTTTGTTCATCATTTTGTCAAACAGTTCATCTGCAGCACTCCATCCTATTTTTTATTTACTGTTCATATCTTTCCATATCTTTGCAATATTTGTTTCTCTGTCCTTTTTTTAGCTCTGTCCAATCATCCATTCATCCATTCATCCATCCATCCATTCATCCATCCATCCATCCATCCATCCATCCATCTGTCCATTTTCCAAATAAGACACTTCACCTTCATCAGTTTGTCCAATTGTTTGTTAATCCATCTTTTTCTATATTTCTCACAAGGTGTTTTCCTTCATCCCCCTTTCCTTCATTCATGTTTCATTTTTCCTCTCTTTTTCCATCTACATGGCAATCTGTCAGTCTTTATATTCATTTATTTCTTGAATCATCTTGCTTTTATTCCATTTCTCTGAATCAAACTGTCCATCTCTCCATCAATCTTTTTAAATTCTCAGTCAATTTGTCCATCCCCTATCAGTCAGTATTTTCCTTCAGCAATTCCTTTAGTCCATCACTTCATCCCCCCACCCATCCTTTAACCTTTTCCATCTCATCGTTGATCTGTCCATCTAGCGTTGTGTCAGTCTAATCACTGCCCAACTCAAACCAGCTGGCCTTTTTGAGGTCTCTTACTCAATCTCTTCACCCATGTCTTTTTCGAGCCGATCCATCTCTGAGCTGATAGACACATCTTTCCATCTGTTCAGTTATCTGGTGATCTATCCATTTATCTAGCATTTTAGCCATCAATATGTCCATCTGCCTATCTCTTGATCAAATCATCATTTAAAAATTTTGAATAGATTTTAAAAGCATTTAAAAAGCAATAATAACTCTTTATCTTTAGGGGAACTTTTATAAAGCTTTATTGTGTGTGTGTGTGTGTGTGTGTGTGTGTGTGTGTGTGTGTGTGTGTGTGTGTGTGTGTGTGTGTGTGTTGCTCCATCTATTGGTCACACGTGGCATTACAGCTCCTCTTATTAGAAAATATTGCTGACCATAGATTTTCTCCTACAAAATATTTACTTTGAAGTCATCATATTGAGGTTTTTTTTTTTATTATTATTATTTTTATTTGATAGTGTGATATTGCTCGGTGTATTCATATGCGTCTGAATAACAGGGGAAAAAAATCTGCAGAAGACACAGAAGTGACATTCAGGACATCACTGAACGACAGACGACGGTAATAAACGAGATAATGGCAGAGTTATTCCGCGTTCACGGAGCTTTTCCTGATTGCATCATCCTGTTTACTGAAGTGTTTAGGACCTGTGTGTGTGTGTGTGTGTGTGAGAGAGAGAGAGAGAGAGAGAGAGAGAGAGAGAGAGACAGACAGACTGCAATCACACGCTTTCCTGTCTTTTATGCAAAAAAGGGGAAAAACTACTATTAGCGGAAAGTTTAATGATTCCAGGAAACGATCCAGGAAACCCTGTAATCATCATACACAGAGCATGAGCTCCAGAGAGACAGACCGGCAGGCAGGCAAGCAGACACACACACACACACACACACACACACACACACACACACACACACACACACACACTTTTGATCATCTTTATTTATTTGTGTTACAACTTTTTGGGTCCAAAGTGATTTACATTTTTTAATTAAAAAAATTCAAATGATTTATGATCCAAATTAGGTGAGGAATCTGTCAACAAATAAGAAAGTAAACAAATGCTATACATGAATTTATGAAAGCGAATAAAAGAGACAGAGACAAATCAGCTCACAAATGATTTAATTTTTAAATTGCGCAAAAAAAAAAATGTATAAACTTGAATGTGTAGATTTTTGTTCTCACCACAACTGAATCAAAATCCATTAGTCATATGGGACCAATCTGTCAGGAACCAAACCAGTTGTTCTTCTGTTCTTCTGGTATCATACTGAGTATTTGTTTAAACCAGAGGCTCACTTCAGTGAATTGTGATTTAATTTCCCTTGATTTTATTGATCAGAAAATGTTTTCATGTTTTGTTTGCATGGTATTTTGATTGTGGAAGACTGGATCTGGGGATAGTTTTCAATGTTTTTTTTTTCCATTTATCAAGGTTTTAAAATGTTGTGTTCTCAGTTAATTGTGTTACTTTGGTCTGCTGTGTTCAGTTAAAGTAGGTGAGCAGGTGAAGTAGACACCTTGCAAAATCTTGAAAATTATGTTAGAAGAAGAAGAGGAGAAGAAGGAGAAGAAGAAAAATAAGGAGGTTTTTACCTGCTTCATTAAAATGTAAACTGTAACGTATTGGTCAAACATTACTAGTGTGCAATTCTCAGATGATGGAACTCTTCCAGAGGTCCAGGTTTGTTTAATAATGACTAAGACTAAGAGGGCATTTTAGATGTTTGAAAATTGGTTGTATTTCTCTTAAATTGAAAGGTCGACTTAAAGACACAACTGAAGAACCGTATGGCTTGTTTATTCTTGAGCGAGGTTATCATACATGGTCATGATTGGCGCACACTCCATTATTGGTATGGTGGACGTGGCAGTGATGGTTTGGACGACCCTGGGCTGTGTGCTCATCACCGCCGCTGTCATTTTCCGGTGGTTTATCTCCCGGGCAATTTGAGTCCACGAGCAATAGATGCAAAAACAGGAGATCAGGATGTCTTCACACAAACTGCCCTACAATACAAACACACACACACACACACACACACACACACACACACACACAAACATACAACCGCAGCATTATATTCTGAACCACTTCTAACGTATCCCAAGCCACGCCTTCTACCCAACATAAGTGTGCTGCATGTGCTATCTTCAAAATGGCGGCTGTATTTAGCAAATGATGCTAAGTGTAATTCCTGTGCCGTTTAAGCCATATGAACTTTTTCCCTTAATGTTTTAACACATCTAAGAGAAATGTTAACATTACAGACACATTGATCAGCTCATCACGTCAATGACACTAGCCAAATCATCATCTCAGCCTTAACCTTTCTTTCATTTGCAAGTGAAGTGAAATCGCTTTCCGAGTTTCTGAATTTTGAATCGGCGTCTGAGTACCATATTGGCCCAGCATAGACAAACAATGAAAAATGCAAAATTGCAAAACTCCAGCAACACGGATGTGTGACCTGTCAAAAACGATCAGCACAGTAAGAAGAGGAGATTGCTGGGTGTGGTGATGTCACATGGTGTCATTTTATTTTTTACGCGCCCCTAGAAAAATATGGCGAACACAAGCCCTACCTACTGAAGAAAATGGTGTTGAATGTTTTACAGACACAATAGAGCGCATCCAGAGACATGTTTTGCACCATTAAGCACATTTTCTTCAGGAAATGCCACAATTAAGTTTTTGAAACAATTTTGATCCAATTATTGGTATGATGCCATTCTTGCAGTGTCTCATTAAGAAACTCCTGATTTCTTGAATTTGTTATTTAAATAAACATTTGGTTTGATAGTTTGTAAAAATTGTAAAAACCATGTTCTATCATACATTATTTTCAGTTTCATTTATACAGTTGAGTTTATGGACCACGGCTCTCACCGGGATTTGGTACTTGTAGCGTATGGCCACCCTCATAGACAGAGTGACAGGAGGAACACAGAGGCCCACTCCGGTAGCCGCCATTAACGCCGGGCCAAAAATGTCCACAAGAGGCAGGCATAAACTCTCCCCGAACTTAGACGAAGTGCTGCACATGAAGCAGGGAAAACACCAGTAAGCATAACAACCTGAAAAAGAGGATAATGTTATTAATATTACCCAATAAATCCTCATTAAATCTATAAATATTATAAATAATTATATGTTTTGCTTTCCATTTTTAGATGATAAAGCTTCTAGAAAGCAAAAACAGTAGTCACATATTTCAATATTGACTAAAAGATGTGGACGTAAAGACATTGCAAAATTTCCATATATAAGCTCAAGAATATTCTAAAATTTAATACACAAATACTTAAATACAAATTGAAATAAATGATCTACTTTTTTCTCAATACAAACACATACATATGCTCACATTTTCATATAAGGTTTTATTCAAGATTTAACTACTTTCTTATACTGTATGAACTTAAAAGATACACAATTTCTTTTTCTATGAAACCAAAAACGAAGGCCCAATTTTCCACAATGCAAATGTGACCTCAGGGACAAGTTCATTTCCTTATATGGCATAAAAACGTGTGTGCACATGTTTTTTGTGCATATAGTTATAAAACCATTGGTGTGTTTATGGTGTGTTTTATTGATGTATATTTATATATATAGCTGCACTTTTATTAATGAAAAGCTTGCACAAAGCTAATGGAAATGAAGACAGTGGATTCTTCTGAATGGATTTCACTCACATGAATTCATGTCCTGGCAGCAGTGGCACAGTCCTGTGTTCCAGGCTGTGACTCTCGGCACCGCCACTGGCTGCTGCTGGATCACTAAAGCTGGGGTGGCCATAATGCTTCGCCCTGGTTCACTGATTGATGATGATGAAGAACAATTTAGGTTACAGAGAGCATTCTTTGTTTATTTGGACTCCAAACAAAGTCTGAAAATCTTGCTTGCCTTTATCCTCATTTATCTGTCAGCATATTAAGCACAGCAAACAAATCTGCATAGATTCTCCAAAGGCAGTGAAGGAGACACTGAAGAACATGTCAAAACAGATAACTTTTATTATTATTGTTATTATTATTATTATTATTATTATTATTATTATTATTTCAACTTGTTCATCCGGTTTTAAAGAAAAATTTAACTATTCTGATTTTTTTTTTATTCAACTAAAAGAAATCTTGTTTTTTCTTCTAAAAAATAAAGTTTTTCTACCTAAAGTGAACGTTATACTTTTTATTTGCAAAAACGTTTTATCCAAAACAACTTATTTAATCCAAGACCCCTAACCATTGAGCAATTTGAAATCTACAATATAGGGAATATAAACATACTTCAAGCAAATTTCTAATAAAGATAAGGTAAAGGTAATTATTTAAGCTTTTACCCATTTTTTTTAGCATGTGCCATGTTCAAAAATATTTGTATTTTGTTTCGCTCTTACCTGCGGATCAGTCTAGTTCTGCGTTCTCCTTCTCAGTACACGTGATAAAACTTCCTGTAAATATCTCTCACACACACACACACACAGACGTCATGTAATTAAAGTGGAATAACCTGAATCTTGAATTTTCCCTTCACTCTATAAACACACCTGTGGTGCAGCTTAATGTTTTCGGTGAACTCGTAGGTATTTGACATTTTGCATGTTGATCTGGAAAACCTGGTGATTGATATTGAGAGTATAAAATTTAGCTAAGAAAAATGATCCACTGTAACCTGTAGTTTATTACTGCAAACGTCTATACGCCGACACATTCCCTTAACTGACTGTGAAGCCTAATCCAGCAGGCTAACATACATAAAGTACATTTGTTATCATACATAAAGTACATTTGTTATCATCAGTATAATAAACTAGAACAGGGTGATGTGAGAAATCGGTCACTGTTACCAGCTTGTTGTTGTATGTTTTATTTCACTATGTACTACAGTAATTTACAATTTAATTTCTGACCAATCATAATTCAGCATGATCAATGTTCACATTGTTAACATATTAACATTCTGGAGACTGTTTAGAACATTTCCTTCTATGAGTAGATAATTTTTTGTTGTGTGTGTGTGTGTGTGTGTAAAATATAAATGTACAGCGTGAAGCATGGTTGTGGTAGCATGATGCCAAGCATTAATCTTCATCTATGGATTGCTTCTTTGAACGTTAGTAAAAGGCCTCTTCTAGGTGGTTATGCTTGTGCCATGCACTTTCAGTTTATCAATGAATTATTTGATGCTAGTTTGCAGGATGCTTAAATCTTGGCAAAAAATGTTTTTAGACAACATTTTAAAAGCTTGCTAGACTTCAGGATGCTTCATGATATTTGGTAAGTTCTGAATTCTTCCTATTTCTCTTGATGGCACATTAAGCTTTAGTTACACAAACCTACTGATCATGGTAGGTTTCATCAGTTCAAATTTCTGTGCGAGTACTTACACGATCACAATTTGTAAATATTTTGGTTCATAAATAATTTATAATATAAATTATTAATAAGATCCTGGTAAGATACTGATGTTGGGGGAGGAGGCTTGAGGTTCAGTTGGTGCTCCAATTCATGTCAAAGGTCTTAAATAGGGTTGAGCTAAGAGCTCTACAGCAGGCCACTCCAGATCTTCCACTCCAACCCATGTACACCATATCTTCATGGAAATCATGCTGAAGCAGGTTTAGGTCTCCTTGTTTAGGTGAATGGAAAATATAATGCAATCACATCCAAAGACATCCTATACAACTGTGTACTTTCAACATTGAGGTAAGTTTATTTGTTCTTTGCCTTCACTTCAGAGAACATTCAATTTTCAATACATCAAAATTTCAATATATTTAATGAGTACAAGGCATTAATTTGTCGGTTCTAAAACATCAGACCGGGAATTATTTCCGGGGACGTGAAAAGTGTAGAAACAGTGACCTCTCTGGCATTAATAGATTATCATCAAGACATCAGATTATACTTTTACAACAATATTAATGATTCATTTAAAAAATAGATATGCAATACATAAAGGTATACATCCACAGAACTCTGCTATTTTCACAGTGATGTGATGAGATTAAACATTGTGCTGAATATAAACTTTGCATGCATTCCTACTTTTATACAATACTTCCTCCACTAGATTCGTATGCAGTACAAAATATGTTTTTCCTCACAAATGAATCAGGATCAGTTCTTTGATCTGGCGGTGATCAAGGCGATTGGGATCGAACGACATTTCATCTCACGTGACATCTGACACCAGGCGCAGGACGTACAGCAGGTGGCGATCAGGCAGTCGTTACAGATCGTACCCTATAAGAAAAATTACATGTTGCCATGGTTGCCAAAAGACTGTAGTAAGTATAAGAGTTTAAGTTTAAGGAAACTACTACTGTAACTGAAGTGTTATACTCAAATATATTATACACACTCACAAAAACTCATTAATCAGATCAATGTCATTAATCATTTTTACAGTTCCTAAGGCTTCTGTGAAGCTACTTTGTGACAGTCTGTTGTCAAATCCTTTGTACAAATTGAATTAGAAGAAAAAATATACTATACAATTATACAAATGGCAAAGAAAGTAAGTCGGAAAAGAAAGTAAAAGTATAATATGGCGATACTGTTAATATTGTTAGTATCGTCCTCTAAAGAATGACGTTAACAAGGTTTCACATTGAACAATCGGAGATGGCATCGTTTCTATGTTCAGCATTCTTACAGTTAAAGTTACGGCTATCTGATTAAATGTAATCTCCCTGCGCACCTTAATGCCATAGCGGTGACGCATAGACACCCTCATGGCCCATGTAGCAGGTGAGACGAATCCACACATGTCCAACAGGGGGAGACAAACACACTGGCCGTATTCTTTAGTCTTCATGCACGCAAAACAAGGGCAGCACCAGAACACAAAACAACCTGAAAAACACACACACAAACAATGTACAAACCACCTCACATTCCAACACACTGATTCAACCAACATTCAAATTCAGACCAGTTCTGACAAAGTCAAAAATGTTCTGTGTAACGTCGTTAATCATAATTTCTTTCTTCTTATTCTTATTTACTAACCACACCTGCGCTATAACAGACTTCACCATGCTGCTGTTGCGTTCCAAATTGTAATTGGTCAGATGGATGTTGATTAAGTTTTATAGCAGTGTCTTTGATTAAATAGATAATCGTTCCTATAGCAAGAGTTCATTCGCAGTGATGTGTATAATGAACGCTCCACAGACTACAAACTGACTAAAAATAGCTTCATTCGCAGCAATTCCGCTTTCTGAACTATTCAGTGCTGTGTTTGTTTTATTACACTAACTTCCTGAAGGAGAATAAAGAGGGGAATGTATGAGAGAAAAGGAAGTGAGAGAAATAAAACATTTCAGGATGTGACTTAAGGTTGTTGCTCTATTTTCTCCCATTTCAGTACATCCTGAAGTGTTTTGTGTGTTATTGGTGTAAGATCGATATAGTGTGTGTGTGTGTGCGTGCGCTTTACACTCAGCCTTGTTGTCACAGCAGTCGCAGATCCCAGAGTCCCACTCGTCCGACTCTTTAGACTCCAGCACAGGCTGCGGTTGCTTTATCACCATCTTGGTTGTCATTTCTGTGGCTAAAAAAAACACAAACACCCGACTGAGGTGGAATAAGTGAGGACTCCCATGAGTATAGGAAGCGCAACAATCAATCAAACACCAAGATCTTACTATTAAACCCAAAGAGACTTTTTAATGACCATCCATATTTATTTTTTACTGTATCTTTACTAAAATGGTAACAAAAATAAAAAAATATGTACATATTATAAAAAAACAAACAACCAAAAAAAAAAAAAACTTTCAGAGCAAAATCGCTTTTGTTATTCAGTGTGATCTCCCTTTTCACTAAGCACATCTTGAACTCTTGGGGAAATCTTTCCTGAAGTTTTCTAGTATTTATGAAGTAATCTTCTGGTATATTATAGCAGGCATCCTCAGCACTTCCCAGAGATCTTATTTAGACATGGGTTGCCTCTATAATAATTAGGTCTGGACTCTGTGAATGTCAGTGGTTTGTCAGCTGTTTTCTCTACAAATATGATTTTTCTGCATTAGCAGTGTGCTTGGGATCGTTATCATGCTGTTATCCTGCTTACCAGAAAGACTGACATGATCAATTAAAACCATCATTTATCATTTTCAGCGTTCATGATGCCATCAGTTCAGACAATATCAACACCACCAGTGGCAGAAATGCAGCCCCAAAACCACGGCACACCCTCCACCATGTTTCAGTGACTGCAAGCACTTCATCTCTCTCCAGCTCTTCTTATTGTCTCCAACTCAACATATTGACAACAATAGGAATCAAAAACTTGAATTTGTCACTACATAATACTCATTAATCTTTATTCTAATCTTTGTGAACTTTGGCATACAGTATTTTAGCCCTGTTCCCCTTCCAAAGAAGTGGTTTCTTGGCTGCTACCCTTCCACAAAGACCATTCCTGATCAAGCTTCTTCAGACTGTTGAAGAGTCAAATTGGCATTCCCAAGAATCTGCCAGATGCCAAGCCAGGTCCTTGGTGGAAATATTACAGTCTTTTAAACAAGAAACTCTGAGAAACGTACTTGGATCTTAAAAGTATACTTGGGCCTTCTAGTCCTGTTCTTGCCCCTGACCTCTCCTAATTCTTCCATTAATAGCTTAAACACCAAATCTTGAGTAGATAGTTTGCTCATTTCCCTTTTAGAGTATGATTTTATGTTTGTCAAATTCTGTGATCTTTGACTTATTGAATTGAATGATGTTATTGAAAGTTGGTTTATTAGCAAGTTCCACTTAATTAAACTCATACAAGATGTGTATGACTGAACAATAACACTTACATGTGTCTTGCATAAACCTGGAATAAAATACCTTTTTTCACAGCAACCATTTTAACATAGTAGGACAAATACAGGTGTTAGAAAAGACATAAGCGTTCCATTCCATTTAGGTTTACACAAGGCATGTGAATTTGGTGTTTACTGCTGTAGATCTAGAGAAGTCACCAATGGACAACGATAATGAATTTTAATCAATTTTGATGAGTTACAGCTGAGCCGATATTCAGTTTTATATTGTGCGAAACAGAATTTGTTTCAGATTTCCATCTTAATTCACACCCACTCATTCTGAAATATCCAATGTGCACACAGTATCTCACAAAAGTGAGTACACCCCTCACATTTCAACAACTATTTTAATTGTTCTCAATGACCAATACTATAGAAATGAAACTTGAATATATTTTAGAGTAGACAATGTGCAGTTTGTATAGCAGTACAAATTTACTTTCCTCTGAAAATACAGACATTATTTTCTAAATAACTGGCAACAAAAGTGAGTACACCACAAGTAAACATGTCATTTCATTGGCTCTGTACATGTACCCTGCACAATGACAATAAAGTCGAATCTAATCTAATCTAATCTAAAACTGTGTCCAAAGTAGAGACCTGCACAGGACAGATTTTTCAGACCCGCTCACCACAAAAATGAGATTTTTTCCGAGCTGCAATATTTAAGTTTTGTCCCGCTTTCGCCTGCAAAAGCCTGCAGGTAAAATGTATAAGTAGTTGCATACGTTTTGTTTTATTTGAGTTTGACTTTGATTATTTATTTGATCATGAACATGGACATAAACAAGGAAATTTTTAGACCATAGAACATCAACTGAAACGATATCTTCTATAAATAGATAGCCAAGGTTTTGTGCTGTACGTTTCATTCTTTAATAATGAAATTATATCTGTAGCACATGCCCCTCCGTCTTGCGCTTCAGACGTTGTGCCTCGATGTGCTCTAGTAGTCTACTGCACATGAACCACGCGAGAGTGCCTGTAAATCGGTTTTATTTTGTGCAGTATATACATTACAGCTTTTTTTTTTTTTTTCCACATTTCAAAAAGACCACTTTGTGGAGGTTAGCATCTGGTGAGACAGATTCAGAAAAGGCTTCTTTCTGGGACGACTTCTATGCCAACCAACATTTTGCAGTGACAAGTGGACCTTGGAGAGCAACAATTCTAATTCTCAAATCATCACAGTTCTTTGCCATGAGGTGCCAAGTTTAACATCCAGTGGTCAGTATGAGAGAATTGTACTCAAAGCACCACATTTTAACTGATCTATAACACGATACACAAATTTATATATTCCTGTCATGCAGACAAAAATAAGAACATAATAGGACATGTGGCTTTGCATTTATAAACGAGACACAGTGGTTATCAGTTAGGGTGTACTCACTTTTGTTGCCACCTAATTAGACAATAATAGATGCATGTTATTTTCAGAGAACAGTAAATCTATACTGCTGTACAAGCTGCACATTGACAACTTTCAAATATATCACTGTTTTATTTCTATAATATTGTTACTTGAGAAAATACCGTAAACCAAAAATAGTTGCTGAAATGTAAGGCATGTACTCACTTTTTTGAGAAACTGTATCTGTAGTACGTTCTTATTTCCATATAAAAATATTTTTCAATCAGGATTTTAGCTCAAAATTTAGGATTTGGATAGAATTTTTTCATTTTTTTTATAATAATAATAAAATGTACTATGCATGTCTGCTAATCAGAAGCCGATAATTTAACAATAAATTGAAAAGAACAAATATTATAAAATATGAAACATTAACACACACACACACACACACACACACACACACACACACATAATAATTAGATAATTATTAATATAGAATTATATCATATAGAATTATATCATATAGAATTATTGCTTTTTTATTCCACAAGAAGCAAAGTTCTTAAGTGATATCTCAGTTCCAGTTTAAAAATATATCTAAAAATAAGTGAATCTTCCAACTTTTCCTATTTTTATAATTCACTTGCTATTATGACTGCTGATTATTTTAGCAAATTCTTTTTATACAACATAGATTTAAACACATGGAAATTACCAAATAAAACTTGTGGGCGAAAAGTGAAGAGACTAAGATTATAATCAAATCGGATTTTTCTTCTTTTTTTTTTTCTTATATTATTCAGTGTTATCATTTTTGCTGTTATACAACAATGAGGATTAAATGACATAAGAAATTAGGAAGTCTAAAAATGATGGAAAAACATATTGACGGTACAAAAGATTCTGAAGCAATTCTGAAGCTTTTAGGACACGAAACAAGTAAAAGAGCCAGCGAGCAGAGATGTGTTAGTGTAACATTTCCACAATCACAAGACCTCAGAATCATTAGTTATCACCTGCACTTTGTTGTTAGACAATGTAGTTAATGCTTACCTGTGATTTGCAGTCCGATAACTTCCCTGACTCCGATTTACAGCTTCACAAAAAAAAACTCTCTCAGAGCTTTATATTAGGGAAAAATATGTAAACCACCTGAACCTGTCAGACCTGAGCAGCAGGGTGTGTTGCCGAACCGAAACCCCACCAGGAACTCGAAGCAACACAAAGACATAAACGTGTTCAATAAGTATCATTTTAAATAGGTTAAGCAGAGATACATTTCAATGTCACATATTTTACCTGGGTGATGAGTGACGAACAAAACCATGAGACAAGAGAATGAAGAGACAAATGCCAATGTAAAAAAAACAACAAAAAAATATCTGTACCATACAAAGAATTAGGTACAGATTAGCAATACAAAAACAAATCTAAAAAAGCAATCTCCGTAATACTTATAAAATTGTTTGCATCTCCTAGTGGAAGCTTTTACCTCTACATTAAGTGAGTGATGCAGCAGTGATTTAGTTCTTTAGTACTCCAGATTTAACATCTGTCTTGTAAGGCAGGGGTCCCCATTACCAGCTGTGGACCAGTATCAGGTTATAGGAAGCAAACTTAATTTGTATTGTTTATACATTTTTTTGTAGTCTGTAATTTATTTTTAATTGTAAAAAAATATATAAATAATAATAAATAAAAAAAAAACACTTCATGCACTTTTTGTCGTCATATTTTATATGCATTAATAAATTAAGACCATAAGCTAGCCTGAACAAAGATGATCAAATTATATGAAAGAACATTTTTCTTTAACAAATGCAATTAGCAAGGAATTACTGGAAGGCATTTATTATCTAGAAGCAAATAATGAAGGCCACCACATCATGTGTATGCATTCCTAGTGGCTAACCACATTGCTGTGATGAGGAATTCCTTTACAATTGGTAAAGAGTTGATCCTGGCTGACGCCAAGGACGTTTACTGTAAACTTTTGGGAGAGGCTTCAGTTAAAAAGGTAGCAATTACGGATTCTGCATAATGTTAAGATGAGTTGCGTTTCGGTGTGTGTGTGTGTGTGTGTGTATAAAATTTAATTAGTAATTAAATCCCATTATACATATAAAAGGAATACAATACAATACACTTTAATATTACATATTTTTTTTGCATCTGTGCAACTGTCCATGGTGCTACATAAACAAGGTCTCACAGAAAATGACAAATTGGTGCCCGGATCACGAAACACACCATTAAGATTTCATAAACAGATTTAAAGTGTCTCAGTTGTGAATCCATTTAATTTACTGGAATTTACAGCAATACCATTTGCGTAATCTCTAACTTCATCAGCTTATGCCTTGTCATTGCGCTGCTTTTTTCAGTAAATCATTTCCTGGCTATCACGCGCCACAGACATGAGTTTATCTATGAAACTAACAACAAGCAAGGCAGAAGGCAACAGGTAGTATTGGGTAACGTGAATGAGACAGAGGGAGTCATGATGTAAACATGACCGAGAACAGAGACATTCCTGATCACCTCATCATCTTTTCTCTGCTTGTGTTTTATATGCTGGTTGTTCAGCCTGGAATTAATAATTAGGTCATTCATTTTTTTTATTTTTTTGTAATAATATATTAAGATGTGAGGTCCAGTTATCAGCATGACACTAAAACAATTCATTGAATTGGCTACTTTTTACAGACTTTTTGAGATTAACTTCAGTGAAAAAGTGTAGTCAGTAGTTTACCACAGGCTTTTAAAACAAAAATATCTGTACTCTGATACAGCAGTGTGTGAGTGAGTGAGTGACTCTGTGTGTGTGTGTGTGTGTGTGTGTGGGTGGGTTGGTTGGTGTGTGACTCACAGTAACGTGCACACTGCTGTGCCTCCGCCAGGCTGAATGATAATTATACGCCGTGTTGAAAAAGAAAGAAGCTCAGGGTGTATCTGAAGCCCCCTGACACACTGCACTGCTCTGCTCTCTTTCACGCGCTACCGGAAACCGGAAGCGACCGGAATAAAACAAGCTCTATATAAATTAGCGAGAGGCGCATGCGCGTGTCGCTCGTTCGGGTAATTGGGTTAGACATCAATTAGGAGATAACACTCTGAGATCCACATGATCCACACAGCTCAGAACAAGTCCGGTTTAACATTACAGGTTAGCCCACCTGAGGGCTGAAACGCGCATGCGCCGCTCACCTGGCGCGTTTTAATTACATCCGAAGTGATTTTAATCCCTTCATTATGATGAAAACCGTGATATTATTATTATTATTATTGTTATTATTATTATTATTATTATTATTATTATTATTATTATTATTAAGCAGACTGAGTTTGCCATTTAAAAGAAAAATCAATAAAAAAAATAGCAAGACAAAAACTTCAACAGGTTCCATGAGTCTGCATATTTCCCAGATAAATAGAGAAATGTTTTTTTTTTAATAAAAAAATGTTTTAAATGTGAAATAAGTAATGAAATTAAGCACACCGCTAACATATCATTAATACATTGCTGTACGTATTACTCTTTAGTGTACTTTAAAACAGCAACAAAAACAAACAAATAAATAGACTTTATTTATAAATAACTTCTAAACGATTTATTTATTCTTTGGTTTATTTAGTTGTCTGTCTGTCTGTCTGTCTGTCTGTTTGTTGCACGGCTCATGGACACTAACGGGGCGGAGCTACCGCAGAAGTGGGCACGAGCGTTGACGTCACTCCTGTGGCTTATGACCCGTTCTTGCACGTTCTGGTTATTACCTCATTAGTGTGCGCGTGCGCATTCAATCCAATAGGACGCGAGAAGTTCTTGGACTAGTTATTAGGATGTAAGTGCATATTACTGGGACATAATTTACATGTTATAATTATGTATGAGTGTTAATTAGATCTCTAATAATCTCTCACCCATGTTTTTTTCGATCCCATCTATCTCTGAACAGATAGATCCATCTTTCCATCAGTTCAGTAATCATGTGATCTATCCATTTTTCTAGCATATTAGCCATACATATGTCCATCTGTCTATCTCTTGAGCAAATCATTTCAATCATCATTCAAATTAGGAATAAATTTAAAACAGCATTCAAAAAGCAATAATAACTCTTTATCTTTAGAGGAACTTTCATAAAGCTGAAAGTGTGTGTGTGTGTGTGTGTGTGTGTGTGTGTGTGTGTGTGTGTGTGTGTGTGTGTGTGTGTGCTACTGGGATGCAGTGACTAAAACAATACTATTTACTAAAACAATTAATGCAATTTGACGATTCAATTCAATTCAATTCAATTCATTTTTATTTGTATAGCGCTTTTAACAATGAACATTGTCTCAAAGCAGCTTTACACAGATAATGTGGTGATTAAATGTAAATATGTTCTTTGTAAGTATGTTTGTCCCTGATGAGCAACTGTGGCAAGGAAAAACTCCCCGAGTCTCCTTTCATTGCAGCCACAGCTGCACCAGCCACATACATCATTATTAGCAGAAGCATCAATATTGACCTCATAAAAGGTTTAAGGAAATGAAGGTAAATGGTTCTTGGAAAATCTTACCTTAATTGTTATAAACTGTTTTGGCTGACCTTGTAATTATATCTGTGACCACATACATTTAGTTCTCTTCTGTCCTCTGCCATTGTAGAATAAAAACAAATGTTTGAGCTTGTGCGGTTTGCTACAGATGTCGTTTGCAAACTCTGACCAGTGCACTGTGGGACAATCCAATCGAAAGATGTGCAAAATGTTATTTTACGCCTGCTAGATGGCCCCGGCATGGAAAACATGTAATCTAAATGGTTAAAGCAACAGATTTTAAGCAGCATATATTTTTATCTATAGGCTCCCGCAATGCTACTGTACGTCTGAGGGCAGATTATGACCCCGGATAGAAACTTTAACGTAAACAGACACACCAGGAAGAAGTGCATTTAAAAGAAAAGCTATCAAATAAAGAGAATAGACTGTTGGGAATAATTTTTTAACATATTCATGAAAAATTAAAGGAAAAAGTCAGTGATTCTGATTCAGTGATTGAAGTCCTGACAACTCACCACTTCTGGGATGCAAGTGTGTATTATTAGTGTGTGTGTGTTACTGAGATATACATTAAATGTTATAAGGACGTGGTAACATTGGTGGAAGTGGAATTTTACAGAGATACACACGTAAAACGTCTCAGTGCGCTTGTAGGAAACATGCGTGTGGGCCTTTTTTTTAGATGTGCTGCGTTGTTTGGCCACTAGGTGGCGGGCAACGCCAGATAATAAGATGCCAAATAACACCACTGAGTTGTTGAATATGATTGGTCCTCGGGCGTTGATTAATACTTTAGAACAACAGCTCTGACAGTAGTACAGGTTTATATCAATTTGTTGGCTCTAATACAGTGACATTTCTGATAGGAAACCTTTTGATTATGTAACACGCATAGAAAGAGTTTTAAGAGTCAGCTCTTTGTAGCAGTCAAATGTTAAGTTGTCATACATCTTCAGGACAGAGAAGGCTGGTGAGGAAACAAGTATTTAGAGCTGCTATAATGTAAACCCTAAATGTAACCCTGGTACTAATTTTGATGATGTACGAAGGTTCTTCTGCTGTACTTTTCAGGGTGTGAGAACATCTTGTTATGTAAGCATTCCCTTTAAAGTTGTAGCAACCTCATTTGTAATGTTCTGCGAAATACTGGCTGGTTCATATCTTTTTATTTTCTGTGTGCGGTCTTATCATTTCTGCTCATGCAGACATTTTGTCAAGGTCATGAAAACAGCCGAAAGAAAACCTCACACTTCAGCTACACGTACATTGTTACAGAATAACAAAAACAGTCGTAATTATATATAATTTAAAATAAACTTTACTGACAATTTGATGCATGACATTTCATACATTTTTGACTGACATTGTCAAGCCGGTGAATACATTTGTCCCATCGTCACATGGTTCATTCCTCTAAACACACGGCTACACTCATCAGATTCAACAGTGACAAAACTACTCTGGTTTGAAAAATGTTTTATGTTTCAACATACCTTGGAATTTATTATTTCAGTTACCTACAGCTTTTTGATAGCGAAACTCATACACTATTAAACACAAGTTCTCCTCCAGTAATATGTAACATGCATGTACTTGCAGCTTTGTGATACAAACATGTTTCAGTCTTTGTTAAAACATTATTGTAAAAGCCAAGTCATGCAGGACATTTCATCATGTCAACTCATAACTCACTCTTTGCTTTTTTTATTTCCTTCCTCTCCCCTAAAGAAACAAATTGTGACGATTTGAGACTAGTTTTCATTTAAAACATGCTTATAAAGAATTTAATGAACTTTTTATAAAAAGGAATGCGATATACATAATTGTTACATCAGTAAAAAAAATGGAGACCTTAAAATAAGGAATCCTGATTAATAAGTAATAATATAATTAACAGATTTAATATTAAAATCACAAAAATGCGCAAATGAGGATTGGCATAATTTACATCTACAGAAGGGAAAGAAAGAAAAGACACTATTTTCCACTTCCTCTCGGTTTATTTACATAGAATAAATTTGCATAAAACCTGTGAGACTTACGCAAGAAATGAACCTGTAAGATGATAATGATATCTACTCCTATTTCACAATTTCTCATGGCTGGAATTTTTTTTTTTAAAGAGAAAAGAAACAGTGCAAACAAAAGCTTTATTTGAAGGTTATATTAACGTTTTGGTCAGAAAAGCAGGGTAGGAATGCGTGTATTAAAGAGGTGAACACAAGGACATGGTTTATAAAATAAAGGTTAATGTTTACTTTTTGGGCTGAGAACAGAGTTGAAAGATCAGCAGGATCAACGGCAGAGCTCCATAAACAGACCGTAGGCCGTGCGAAGAAGGGAAAAAGCCACGCTGCGTGAAGATTTCATTTTTCAGTGTAAAGAAATGAAACGGTTGTAACATAACCTCCTGTATGTGACATGGTGGGTGTCAGTTTATTTAAAAAAAAAAAAAAAAACCCGCAAATGCTACTAGACTAAAGTTTTGTGTTCAGGTTTAAAAAGGACATTAATAGTTAAAAACAAACAGAAATACACGTTGAACCCTGAGCGCGTCATGCTCTATTACACAGAGTGAAACGACTTAGTCTCAGCAGTTTGTAAAACAGCATGGATTTTCACATGGGGTTCATTTACCAATACAAACTTTACAGCAAATATTTAAAAAATAATAATAAAAACACAGAAAAAAAGGCATTGTGAACAATTAAAAGGGAGGAATACAGGTAAAAAAAAAAAAAAAGGGGGGGGGGGCAGATGTAAGGAATCACCCTGAAGAGCTGATCTCAGGAACAGTTTGCTTTAACCTAAATAAACTTCGAAGTGCTCGGAGATCAGCCACGGGAAAACCTCCACCAGCTCGCCGCACAATTATCGGTCTGGTACCAAGTGGACGCGAGGTCCTCGAGCTCAGACGTATTCCTTGGTGCTGCTCGGGGGCCGGGACTTTGCGGGATACTTCGGGGTGGACGTCTGGTTTTTGGAGCAGGATGCGGCCAGCAAACCTCCACCAAACACTGAGAGGAAAGCGCCAGCCCAGGCGACAAATATAGCACCACCAAATTCATACCTGCAGAGAAAAACACAGATTAAGAGGAGATCAGGAGGAAAGAAAATACCTTGTCTGCTCCCTCCAATCATTTCTTTTGGCAGACCAAACTTGCCATGTTCTCATTGCATGAATTCATCTTTGAACGAATAATGGTGAAGAAACCAAATCAGTTAGCTTATTTTCTGGCTCTCTTTTTTTTTTTTTAAAAAAAAGCATCTATCAGAAGCACAAAGATATGAAAATGCTACATTGTATCCATTCAGATCGTGAATCATAACACAGACCGGGGAAAAGGGTGGATTACGGAGTGGATAATTGCGACAGATTATCGAATAACAATATCCTTTTAAAATGAAAAGAGAACATCTTGCACATACTGCTGATCAAAAATGTGACTTTCCTCCAAAACACATCTCCCGTTTACCCCCCCAAACCCAGACTGTTTATTTGGGCGTGTTTCAGATCAATTCTTTGTGGATTTTGAAATCACCCTTGGGCTGGAGGTTTTACTGAGATCTGCCTGGCAAAAAAAAAAAACGCATTCCGACGCATTCCAGTCGAGAAATTCCAGTCGAGAAAATAAATACAGAGAAGAGTAAAAAGGTGTTTAAAAAAAAAAAAAAAAAGAGCTGAACGTTTAACGATTAACTGCAGCTTCATCCGTATGGAGGACGAATGGACTTTCTTTTAAAAAAGCTGTATACATAAAATAGAACTTAAAATGATAATGAGATTAGCCATACCATTAATAAAATACCATTTGTAAAAATTATAAAAGAGGCTGTTTCTATTAACTATTCTAGCCAGAGATCCGACAACTTATCAACAAAGTCTATATAATTTACTACCAGATATTTTTAGAGTATTAAATTCTGGATTATTTGTTCTGTATTAAGAAACAGCCGCTAGGTGCCATTAACTACACTGATAAGCAGCAAAACAAACAAAAGAAATGATTGACATAGTAACATTTCATTTCAGATGTTTGTGAACCACGTTGCCGGTTTAAAATTGTATTGTAATATTTAATAACCCAAATAATAGATACCATGCAAGATACTGTCCATCTTAATTATTACTTACACCATACTAATACTAGCCTTCTTTGCTAACTTAGCTAGCCCAAGTTAGCTTTTTATGGTAAAAAGGTCTCTCTCATGAGGTTAGTTTTTTTTTTCCCCCTTTCTCTTGGTATGGCATTAAAAACTCTGGTATGTGGGATTTGCAAAGTGTACGCCGCGTTGTATAGTTAATAGCGCATGCTAACTAGCACTAAATTTACACTTACTTTGTGTTGACTGGGGTAAAGGGACTGTAGAAATCCTGGATGATTTGGTAGGAGAAATATGAGCAGGCGATGATGGAACACAGAGCTATTTAAAAAAAATATATATAAAATCAGACTGTTAATATGTATGTTCTATGCAACATATTTTAACTTCACAATTAGTTCGAAAGATGTTGGCATATATTGTAAAACAGCAATACATAATGGTTGGCTGGGTGAAAACAATTTGTTTATTAGCATTAGCAGGATTCATGTGTTTTTATTTTTTTATTAAATGTACATCAGTGTGATGGACAGTGACTTGCCTCCCAGCAGGAGGATAATTCCTCCGGTCATGGCGATGCGAGATTTTTTCACTTTGTCATCACCGCC
This sequence comes from Silurus asotus, assembly GCA_024362625.1. Lineage (NCBI taxonomy): Eukaryota > Metazoa > Chordata > Actinopteri > Siluriformes > Siluridae > Silurus > Silurus asotus. Next base: position 7,001,874 of record MU551584.1, read on the forward strand.
ACAGTTGGTGCACTTCATGCCCATAGAGGCCACGCCCAGTCCGATCACACACAGGAGGATACTGATGACCATCAGTGCACGAGTGGCCTGCAGAGAACCTACAGAGAAAGGGAGAGAAACAGGAAGCTGAATCTTGACCGTGAAGCTTGTTTAGAATTCAGCGGCAAGTAAAAGACACAACGTCCTGTTCCTGAAACCAGATTAGTGCTCATTTACAGAAAGGAACCATTCTTCATGTTCTTTCATATATAAACCAGGAAGTCACATGTTGATGCCCTTAATGTTTTACAAATGCGTTTCAAATAGGACAAAACAAAAACACCAATGTCCTGTAAACCCCTCCCCCAAAACAAACACCATCATGGAAATCATGAATCATTGGAAGACATTCCACTGATGAACGACTGATAAGAATGTTATTCTTGTAATATTATCATTTCTTTTCCTCTGAACTGTGAGGTTTTGTTTTGCATCGTTTGATTGTGTAAGATGATACTCCGCTACACAGGACTGTATTTATCCTAGACTTATTAAAAACATTAAGGTTTCGTTTCTATTTCTAATAAATAAAAAACGAAATGTGCGATCAGCTAGATATTTGATAAAATAGGGGATAAATATTTGATAAAAATTGCTTGGTATTTTAAATGTGAAAAGGTAAAACCCTATACCTGGGTGTTTAGGACATGGTGTTTCTAATAAAAGTTTTTAAATTTACAGAGAGAACCAATACAAAGTGATCAGGATGTGTTTGGTGCGAGTTGCACCGTAATCAGATTTGTTGTTTTAACCCATGTTTACCGACTCATCTCTAAAGATGTTGGATATCTGGTCAATACCCCTCACCAGTTTCAACCACAGATTTCTGTCCACACATGCGCTTTTGTCGCAACTCGTTTGAATGAATCGCATGCTTCCTCTCACGAGGCTGAAAATCCCCTTCCCCCAACTCTCCACCTGCACTCAGGTGCAAACCGGTTCCATCCAGAAGCCTCTATCCAGTGTGTGTTGTATGTGGGTTGATCCATTTGCTTTTTACATGCGAGCGCACACAGAACAGGTCTGACCAGTCTGAGTCTCAGGAAGCCAGACAGAGCGAGAGAACCAGAGTGTGTGTGTGTGTGTGTGCGTGTGTGTGTGGTTTTGTTACAAAGAACCACCAAAACTGAATCAAACAAAAGGAGTTTAAGATATAAAAACAATAAAACTATCATAAAAAAAGCTGGTGCTGGTCTAGAAAGCCAATTCGGATTTCTAACCGCACTGTTTATCATAAGAGACTCGTATTTGTGTTTGCGCAGGTCATAAAAAAGGTGTATAAGCGATAACGCCTTATCGCGCTCCGATAACGAAGTAAAACAAATAAACACAACTGGCAAATTAGCACAGTGTGGAAACATTTAATAAGGTTCTGGAAAACCTGTTTTCGGATCAAATATTTTGGAAATTTTGAAGGTATTTAGAGGACAATGAGGACAGTGACCACGACTTAGGTGTGTCTGTGTTTATAGATCAGTCATCACCTGACCACCGTAGAACATTTGCATGGTCTAGTTTCTCAGAGTTACTATGCAAATCTGAACGACGAAAAGATCCGGCCTTGCTTCAAACCCCAGCATAGAAGCCCTGACAGGACTTTCCACTGGCGGAGGAGGAGAAAAAGAAGGAGGGGAAGACGAGATCACATTCTGCGGTGTAACGATTTCTCAACCTCAACTCGCCAACTTCACGGGCAAAACTTCGGACTTTAAATAAATCAAAACAAACCAATACAACGATTGGAAAATACGGTCCTACAATAAAAACACAGCTCTTTTTTTTTTGTCTCTTCACTTTTGACTCATTTTACCCAAAGCAGGAATTCAACGAACCATAACTCTTTTGTTCATTTCCATACTTTATTTGTTCCACTTCCTCCATCTCCATTTTTTCTTTCCTTTTCTGAATGTCCTCTTTAACCCTTTGAAGCATTGATGCGTTTCCAACCTCACCCCACCCTCCCCCATAGAGAAACAATAGACTGTCTCAACCTACAGGTGTGTTACCAGGGGGTGTGGCTTTTTTTCTATTTTTTTCAGGAAAAAAAAACAAAAAAAAACAAAAAAAAAACCCACTGAAAGCCCTTAACACAAAGCAGAACATTTAACCACCACACTGAATTCCTCTCCACACTCATCCACTTGCAAATCATTAAACAATCGAAGTCAATATTTTCCAATAAAGGGCGTGTTCATTAAATTAATTCCACACTAAAATAAATCACACACCTCGAGGACATGGCCAGAGTGCAGTACAGTACAGGGAATAGAAAATGAGTTACAACTTGATGCAGCCAAAGTAATTATTTTTCACAGCGGTGTGAGGTGTGGAGCGCCTCTGCGCACGCGCACTGAGGAACCCGAGCTGCTTTTCCTCCTACTATTGTGCGGTTTTCCCTGAAGCGCTGATCACCAAGCGACAGGTTGAACCAGCATACAGATACCAAGGGAAAAACTTTTATACATTCTTAAGTAACCAGATTGTATTGCTCGTGGTTACACAGGAGTTAGATACATCCATGAAATAAATTAAAATGCTAAACATTTTTGTATTGTTATTATTATAATAAGCAATTTTTGTATCTATTTTTGAAGGCAACAGGTGGAACTTTTAACACTTACACATTTTTTTTTGTAATACTAAAAAATAGATTTTTATTGTGATCAAACTTTTTTCTTTCTTTCTTGGTGTATTTGGTTGTATTGGTTCTTACCGCTGAGTTGGAGCATGGAATCGTAGATTTTGCACTGGATCTGCCCGGTACTCTGGTAGGCACAGGACATCCACAGGCCCTGGTACATGGCCACGGCGGTGATGATGTTATCTCCCACGTAGGCCGACATTTGCCACTGGGGCATGATGGTTCCTGCTATGAGGCCAATAAGCCCGATTACAGCCAGCATAAAACCCAACAACTGAAGTCCTTTATTTGCCATCTTCTTTCCTTCTGGTTCCTTTTTTCCTCCTTAAAAAAAAGTTTCCTCCACTTAAACAGTGCAAATCACCTTAAATTATTTAAAAACTGATTTTCAAATTCCTCCAGAAGCGTCCAAAAAAACGTTTAAATTCCTGGAAGTGGAGGGAAGTGAAGTGAAGCACCTGTCCACGGAAACCGCACCTTAATGATGGAGCTCAGTAGAAGCGACGCTGCGGGAGCGCGCATTTAAAGGAGACACGCGAGTGGGTGACCGAAATTGGGGCGGGGCTGCGCTTCAGTTTCGCCCTCAGTCGCTCCTGCGGTTTGATTGGATAAACGGCCGGTGACGTCACCGTTTCGAGTATTCGTAATCGTTTCGTTTCGACAGGAAAACACAATAACAGGGGACCGGTAAAAAAATAAACAATTAAGAAACAGTGGACATGTTTGGAATTTCCGACTCTTAACTATTATATCATAAACGTTATACTGAGTTTTTGATAAACTTCAGGTCTGCTAACAAAAAATCTTGTTTAGACTCTACCACAATAATAATAATAATAATAATAATCATCATCATCATCATCATCATCATTATCATTATCATTATCATAATAACCGGCTCATAAAAGTGACTCAACTCTTATAAAAACAAAAACAAAAATCCAAACACCACAAACCACAAACGATACCCACGAGCAGGAAATGCTATTTTACCCCTCACTTGTACTTCTAAATTACCCACACCTAATAATTATTTTTTGACTAGGTAAAGTTTTTTTATGTTTGTGTGCTATTGCTATATTTTTTATATATTTTTTAAATCGTATCAGTGACCTCAATTTACATTATTCATTTCTATAAACTGACCACATCACTTGCTTACAGTGCTTAATGTGTTTATTTTTTGGTGAAAGTGTTTAATAGACACAAACATTGCAAACAGAACATCAGAAGTGTCAAATCAGTAAATGAACATCAGAGGAACAGAAGTGACATAAAAAACAGAGTGAACTCTGATGTTCATTTACTGATTTTTACCAAAAAATAAACACATTTTGCATTGTACTGAGGGCTGAGGGTGAAACTCTGAAATTCTATATACAACATATATACAAACGTATTTGGACCCCTGATTTTTCCCAAACTGTAACTACAAAGTTGAAGGCTCACAATTGTCTAATAGGATGTCTTCGGATGTGGTAGCATGACAAAATTCCATCCCTTTAACTATGGGATCTAAACTTCGCGAACATGTTCCTGCCTGAAAATGCTCCTGTTTATGAAGCCAGCTTCATGAAGATATGCTATACATGAGTGGAAATGGAAGATCTAAAAAAGATCTGAGACCTAGTACCTGACTAACATAAGTACTGACACCCTTGAGGTTGAATAAGCACAAATCTCCACAAACACACTTTAAAATCTACACAATCAATACAACTCTTTTATATAATTAACAGAAACACCAGTCAGTGTAGTTCTTTTGTAGTTTTTTGTAATCTCATAGTGATCTGTGGACATGTTGGAGGCTGTCCTCAGGTGAGGAGATCTCCAAACAGGATAAGGCCAATCAGGAGAGCAAAAGAAATCAGGATCAGTGGTATCTTAGAAGCAGCGAATCTCCTACCATGTTTAGTTTTGGATACGCCCCATGTGTGTCACGCAAGGATGGTTTGAATTGCTCATTCCATCCACTTCTTGTTTCACTTTCTTCTCTTTCAGCTTCTTATGTTTTCCAACAGAGAAATGAGTCATTACAAATTCTGCACCCATTTCTAGAAAAAAACCCTGTGTGAACAAAAGTTTACATGCCTCCACTAGTAACTAGATGTTTTCGATGATACAGTGATAAGAAATGAGCCTGTGCTGGTAACAAGAGTAGGACTATGATAAACCATCTGACTCTCGCTTAGCTCCTAAAAAATAAAAAATACCTCAAATTATTTGTTTTTTGCCTTTTTAAATGAAGGGTGCCAATGAATCATAATAAAAATAAGTATTTATTTAATAATGATTGATATTGTAATGTCCGTTTATTGTATTTATGTAATTAAATGTATTCAGTAACATCGTTTGAATAATTTATTAAATGTGAAAAAACTTTTGAATAAATTGACAACAATTTTTAAATAACATGAAGGGAAAAACACTTTTACCATAACGCATTGAATCATTTTAGGTCTAAGAACTAGAGATTTTTAAAAACTAAAACTAAAAACTCATTTTATCCATGTCTTCAGTAGCACCCATATTATATTACTTTAATATTACACAAACGTTTGCATGCTGTTTTTTTTTTGCTGGCTGTTTTGCACAACCTTTTGTGTTTACATGTTATGTTTATTTACAAGCACACTCCTGTGTACAGGTCTCTTTTGCACATTGTACTGTAAACCATACAGTATGTCTACTGGCAGTGCTATATTTGTGTGTTATATTTGTCTTACACTATGTGTGCTATATTTGTCTTACACTATGTGTGCTATATTTGTGTGCAATATTTGTCTTACAGTGTCTTGTGTCTGTTTGCACCAGGTTGCACACAATGCACTTTATATGGTGAGGACAACTTACTTAGTCCTTAGCTCTCTGTTCTGTTATGTAGCTTTATGTTGTTTTATGTATCACCAAGGTTCTGGAGGAACGGTGTCTCATTACACTGTGTACTGCGTCAGCTTTATAGGGATGAAATTACAATAAAAGCTTCTTCTTGAATCTGACTCTTGAGTCAAAAATTGTTGCCATTTTAGTTATATCCTTTTAAGAAAATATAAAAAAAAAATCAGCAAGACTTTGTTATGGTTCTTCAATTTTATTTTGGTTTCGGCATTCTCATTGATGGACTGCTTATTTTTTACCCATAATGCACCAAAAGTAAGTGTCAGATTCACAGATAAAAAATGCGGTCGGTTTAGAAAGGAATAAAGGAATAAACCTAAAGCATGCTCTCTGTATAGCAGCCAGAGGTCGAGTGTGTGAGGTATGTTTGGTGTGTAAACATGTAAACAGGCTGTAGTCCGTCCTCTGAGCTCATTGTAATATTCATAGAAGTTTTGTGTGTTGATGTAGTCTTTAATTAACACATATGGGTAATATTTTTTTCAACAGATTTACCAGTAAAGCTTTTATTCAATTTAAAGCACTTCACAGCATTTAGACAGTTTTTTTTTTAGACTTCCGTTCTCTTTTTTTACTGCAGCACTTCTCATACCTTTTTGAGAACTTGGTTCACAAATGAAGTACCATTGTCAGTGCCATTTTGTATTCAATTTTTGTAGGGTAGTTTGGCTACTGTCCCTGCATCCTGTTTGGGGGATGTTTTTAGATGTGGTGCCTTCACCCATTTTGAAAAAAATCACCTTTTCCTGGACAGTACTTTTTTCTTTCTGTGGGTGTTAATTCAATGAAATCCAATTTTAAATGCAATGTTTTGTGAGAGCTTCTTGTTCTTTGTACATATGACACATTTTTGTGAATAATTTATGAATCATTTTGTAAACCAATGCTGTGTATTTGTTTTGTACATATTAACACATGATCTGGACCAACCTCACTCTGTGTTCAGCCACACAACTTGATTTCCACCAGGTTTTCTTTTCCTCTGCAGTGGCCATAGACTGAATAACCTGTAAGTCAGCTGTGGGTATATTAGTGTTAGTATCAACATTCACATTAACGACAGTCACATGTACAGGTGTCTGTGTTGGTGCTAGCTTAGCTACTGCATCAACTGCTGCATTTGTAAAAATAGGAATTAATGCATGAGTGTGAGCTTTTTAAAATGCTGTCTGGGTATGAGAATGGCATCACGCTCATTAGAAATGTACTAGTGGTATGTAATAGGCTTAGGCAATGTTGGGAATCCCGTGTTTCCACAGTGTTTAAAAATCATGTGTGACTCCTAGGGCATACCAACTGTCCTTCCTTGAAAAAAGAGAGGGTAAGCGCCGCAGAGATGCAGGGAGTATGCAAAGTGTTGTGATGCAGCGTCTCGTTCCCTCAGGGAACTAGGTTACAAACATAACCTAGAGATGTTCCCCTTCGGGAACTCGAGCTGCGTCACAACATTTTGGGAACAGGTGTCCAATCACGCCATACTGACCAGTCCCTGCCTGGTGTGTCTGAGCACAACCAGCATGCAGGACAGATGAGCATAGGTCATAGACAAAGTTTAAAGTGGTGGACCAGCCTGGCCACAGTCGATTTTGCTTCTCTTGGTCGGGGGCTAGGAAAGGAGGAGGGAAGGATGCCTGCAGTAGGACAGGTCATGAGGGAGCTATAGGCACCTTAGGCACATACCCAAGTTTACGGTAAAGAAAAGCACTGGCCATGCCAGGGGAAAACTCTAGGAGAGACAGGGCCATGGGGAGAATATTAAGGGAGAATATTTCCAGAAGAAAGGTGGTCTTTACTGACAGATACCCAAGGGCCACCTTGGCCAATTTGCCCAGTGACTGCCCCACGGGTGGGGTACAATAAGCTGTGATAACGGACACGTAAACCTTCAGGGTTGATGGAGCCAACTCTGTTGCAAACTGTTCCTGCAAAAACTCCAGAACTGAACCAAATGGGCAGTTGACTGGGTCTAACTGCTCACACCATGTGGTGAACAGATGACATCTAGCGGCATACAACCTCCTCGTGGAGTGAGCTCTGGAATGGAGGATGATCTCCACTACCTAAGTAGAGAGACCAGCTGCTAGGAACTTTGCCCCCTCAGGGGCCACAGCCATAGCTTCCATAACTCTGGGCAGGGGTAAGCCAGGGGTGCGCTTCCCCCAGGGAACGAGTGCTTGGAAGCGAGCCTGAAGAGAGCAAAAGAGAGCACTTCAGGAGCAGAACGTGCACATAGCTATGCCGCTACAGTGCGAACAATGGGCTACAATGCGCTACAGTGCGAACAATCATCTCCTTTGAGAGCCGACTGAGCATGCTCCACTCCCATGCTCCAACTCCCTTGTAATAAAATGGGGGCAAGGAGGCATTTACATGCGAAAGTTGCTTTTCGGCAGTACTTGCACAGATTCACACACAAAGCACTTACCTGAACAAACAGAAGCTACAGTCGCTCTGTCGCTCACCCATTTTGTAGCTTTCTTTTTTTTGCGATGTCGCCTGCCGCTGACGTCACGATTTGCCTATTGGCCGGATTTCACACGTGATTCAGAACGTGGACAATGCGAGGCGTTCCCAAAGCGTTGTGACGCAGCTTGAGTTCCCGAAGGGGAATTACAAATCACCATTTTTCTGCTTCACATGGATCAGTGTGCATTTATACAGAAAATTTGGCTTCTCATAAGTGAGTTTTCATATGATATTATAACCCCAGCTTTCAAGAAGAACTAGAACACTAGAATTTAGATAGCATGGACAATGTGCAAAAAAAAGGTGAAAAGCCAACAACTATGTTTGCCTGGCCAGGACTTTTTTGTGGTTGTATGCATCTGCTCATTTACCACCATTTCATTTAGCGCTGTTTCATAAGTCTGTGACAGATCTGAATTACATAGTTCTAACACATAACTGGTGGATCAGGTGTGTGTTACACATGACCCATGTTCATGCACAGTCTGACCCATGGTCTCAAATCTTTCCACTCATCTTGTTCCCTTTTTGCAAACAAAACATGTCACGCCTCTCCAGGAACTGAGTATAGGTTTTTTCTTTATGTTCACTTTACTTAACACCTAATACGTGTAACACATCTATTTCTAACCAGTTCTCAAACTATCTGCGCCTTCCCTTAACATGTGGGCTGTGTAGTGTGCTACTTTTGGTAACATATAACACCTACCTTTGCTTTTGCATGCTCCACTAGCTGGGCATTCAATAAACTTCATTCATTCATTCATTTTTTTGTATTTGTGTATTTAAAAAAGTGGCATAATTCTTACCAACTGTTTTAGACCATTTTAGGCTGATGCTATGCTGAATCTGCAATCTAGTAAGCCAAGGTTAATGACTTTATTGATTTAGACCTCAAAGAACTTTTGTACCTCACTCTGGATAAGGGCATCCTCTACACTCTGAAAATGTAAATTGAACTCAAAGTTGGAGGCATGGGCTTCCACCTATATACTTGACAGCAAAAATACCCCCAATCTCTGTCATCAATGAAGTCTTCAGGTGCTAAAAGACATTTTCTCTTATGATCTGACATGATGTGCCCCCAGTGTAAATGAGTCTCCCACTCAGCTTTGGTGTGATAAGGAATTCAACATTCAATAATTAAAAAATCTGTCATTCCAAAAATTCTGTCATTCCTCTATATAGTAAAAATTTAAGTAAGCATTATTTTCTGTTATATTTTATATATGTGCCTGTACTAGGCTGTGTGTACTTTCTAAATGTGCAATAGCTCAGCTGGTCAGTGTAAGGGTGTCAGATAATAGAGCGAGCATATATTCATTGTGATTAGTGCAGTTAGTGACAAGCAGTTGTTGATTTGATCCAGAACAAGCAGATTTCACACCCACCCGTTCCTTTTCCCCAGTCCGCTTCAACTCAATCTCCACTACCAGACACCCCCTTTCTCAATCAAGACAGTTCATTAGAATTGGCATTGGAATTTCCCACATTTGCTTCTCTATGCCTTTCACAGTCACTGTCTCTTCTTCATCTTCCTCTGTATCTTCTCGCTCCAACAGTCTGGACCATAATGAAAATCGCTTTTTGTCTCATCTTTCTTTATCTGCTTTTCTCACCTCTTTCCTTGAGCAGCTTCTCTGCATGAATAGCATGCTGCTAAATCAGCAAAAGCTTGCCTAGAACCCAAGTAATGCATTAATATTTTACCTAGCTTGCAATTTCAGGTTTTAGTCATTTTATGAAGCTGTTACTCAAATAAGCCTTGCGTTCAGTCCCTTGTTCTGCATTATCAGGTCATCAGGTTTGTCAAGTCCACAGTGTGCATGTATTGAGACACTTTTTTCCCATCGCATTGTTTGCTGGACAATATTTTCATCATGTCCATATGCAACAGGAGAAGCTCAGTCATTCTGTTATCTACCTGGTTCCTGTCTAAAAGGCATATCTCAATTTTTTCCTCTGAAATCCTTACGCTAGCCAATCTTTCCTGCTTCTAACACATCAAATGTGAGCACAAAATGTCAAGTTGCTGCTGAATATGTCCCACCCACTTTTAGGTGACATGATGAAGTTAATCAGTGTCATTTACTTCACCGTTCATAATGTTATAATGTCATGATCTTATGCCTGATCGGTGTATTGTAAATTGTGCCTTACACACATCCTGCACATATTCTATCTATTATAACAGGATGGGAGGAATATGTCAGGAATGAGGTGTTCAACAAACAAATATATATATAGTTCTGGTGGTCAGGTTTGCACAAACCTTTGTGGCACAAACCCACTATGGATATGCGATATGTACCTTCAGCAGACGAGCAGAGACTATTCTTCTTCCTCTTTAAAGACTGCAGAACTTTATCTCTGTGAGAACTTCTCACGGATCTGGTGCAGTCACTCTTACGCTTCGGCTTTTAATCACGAACTGATTCACTTTAAATAATCTTCTACTACAGGAACCGGAGATACAGGATTCATAATACACAATAAGAGTGTCTTAGATTGTGTGTGTGCTGTAACTGTAGCGTGTAAATAATGTTTCTTCCCTGATTGGACTTCACGGGAACAGACAGCATCTAGTTAAACAGGTTTTACACACACACACACACACACACACACACACACACACACACACACACACACACACACTCTGTGCTAATGAGGAACATTCACACACCTACATCTAAACCACACACATTATTAATCCATCCCTCCACACACTCTATTTAGATATCCAAATATCAGAACTGTGGTGCTTAGTATTATGTGTGTGAGGAATTTCACACACATAATCTCTCTCTCTCTCTCTCTCTCTCTCTCTCTCTCTCTCTCTCTATCTCACTCTTACACACACGCACACACACACCTTCACAGTTTCTGTTTTCACAAGCACGCTGTCTGTCTGTGTGTGTGTGTGTGTGTGTGTGTGTGTGTGTGTGTGTGTGTGTTTTAGAGATTGAGGTTTATTAGATTACTTTTGTTTATTATTAAATTTATAATAATTTAGAGTATAGAATTCTCCTAGTCAGAGAAGTAATGTAAACTGTTAGAGAATGATGACACACACACTGAATAAGATCAATCTGTGTTCCTGATACCTAAACTCATATATTATACATAAATGAATTTGCATTAATAATTAATATTATATAAAGTTATATTTGGGTCATTGCATACTCTGTATTTGGGGTCATTGCATACTCTCTGTGTGTGTTTTCACACACTTAACACCTAATAAATATTTAACATGTACAAACATGAGGATTTCGGTTACATCCCTTTCACGTCACCGCACTGACACCGAAACACTACTGACACCTAGTGGATCTAACACACACACACACACACACACACACACACACACACACACACACACACACACACACACACACACACACACCTAAAAGATAGTACTGTATATATTAATATTTCACATGATCGCTGTGTCGCGTGTCCTCTAGAGGGCAGTGTAGGACAATTGCAGGACACACACACATGCTTAAAGAAGCCAGTTTCCGCCATATATATACTTTCTTTCGACTTCTCCCGTTAGGGGTCGCCACAGCGGATCTTCAACATGTTTGATTTGGCAGATGATTTTACGCTGGATGCCCTTCCTAATGCAACCCTCACCAATTTTGGGACCGGCACTGAAAGTGGCTGGGGTTGGTTCCCTGACCGGGAATTGAACCCGGGCCGCAGCGGTGAGAGCGTCGCATCCTAACCACTAGACCACCAGCGAACCTTCTGCCATATATATATATATATATATATATAAACAATGGTGTGAAAAAGTGTTTGCTCCCTTCAAAATGCAAAACTACATGGACCTGTGTGAAAAGGTGTTAAAACTGTGGTTTATCACAACTGAGTTCAATTTCTCTAGCCACGCCCAGACCTGATTACTGCCACACCTGTTCACAATCAAGAAATCCCTTAAATAGGACCTGCCTGACTAAGTGAGGTAGACCAAAAGATCCTTAAAAGCTAGACGGCATGCAAAGACCCAAAGACCCAACATTCAGAAACAAATCAGAAACAAATCAGAAACAAATCAGAAACAAATTTAGAAACAAATCAGAAACAAATCAGAAACAAATCAGAAAGAAAGAAAGAAAGTGCGCTTTATAAGTCTGGAAAAAGTTATAAAGCCATTTCTAAAGCTTTGGGACCTTAGTGAACCACAGTGAGAGCCATTATTCACAAATGGCAAAAACATGGAACAGAGGAGAACCTTTCCAGGACTGGCCGGCTGGCCAAAATTACCCCAAGAGCACGGCGACGACTTATCCAAGGGGTCACAAAAGACCCCACAACAACATCCAAAGAACTGCAGGCCTTACTTGCCTCAGTTAAGTTCAGTGTTCATGACTCCACCATATGAAAGAGACTGGCCAAAAAAAGTTCCAAGACGAAAACCGCTGCTGAGCAAAAAGAACATAAAGTCTTGTCTCAGTTTTGCCAGAAAACATCTTGATGATCCCCCTTTTGGGAAGGTGTGGGTCCCATTGCGTCTGGTGTAAAAGGTCCACCACATTTCAGAAAAAAACATCATACCAACAGTAAAATATGTTGGTGGTAGTGTGATGGTCTGGGGCTGTTTTGCTGCTTCAGGACCTGGAAGACTTGCAATAAAAGGAACCACAAATTCTGCTGTTTACCAAAAAATCCTGAAGGAGAATGTCCAGCCATCTCAAGCTGAAGCGAACTTGGGTTTTGCAGCAGGACAATGATCCAAAACACACCAGCAAGTCCACCTCTGAATGGCTGAAGAAAAACAAAATGAAGACTTTGGAGTGGCCTAGTCAAAGTCCTGACCTGAATCCTATTGAGATGCTGTGAAATCACCTTAAAAAGGCGGATAATGCTCAAAAACCCTCCAATGAGGCTGAATTACAACAATTCTGCACAGATGGATGGACCAAAATTCCTCCACAGCGCAGTAACAGACTCATTGCAAGTTATTGCAAATGCTTGATTGCAGTTGTTGCTGCTAAGGGTGTCCCAAAAAGTTATTAGATTTAGGGTGCAAACACTTTTTCACAGAGGGTCATGTAGTTTTGGATATTGTTCTCCCTCAATAATAAAAACCTTCATTCAAAAACTGCATGTTGTGTTCACTAGTGTTATATTTTACTAATATTTAAATTAAATGATCTGAAACATTAAAGTGTGACAAACATGCAAAAAAAAAAAGAAATTATTATAAGATATTTGCCTGATTCCCACTTTTCTTCTTGCAATTCTGAGTTGTTTTGTTTTCGTAAACATGTTGTCGGCCTGAAGTTTGATGCTGTTGGTGTATGAACAAGGCTCCTCTGCTTTATCTTGTTCCGTCTCCTCCAGAGCTGATTGTTAGACAGAGTTCTCTCCAGGGATCGGAGGTTTTATACCATACAATTCTATTGATTGTAACCTATTTCATTTGTAAAGCTTTCTGCCACCACTACTGCAAGGGGGTTGATGCTGCCCGATTGGCATCCTTTCTGCATGTCCATTTTTATCCCTTTATGTGTACTCATCATTTGTGTCCTCGTTTTCTCTTTGCAGTTTTTTCGGCAAGTGTGCATACTTGATAATGATTTAATACTTGTGCATTGTTTTCTCTGTGTGTGTGTGTGTGTGTGTGTGTGTGTGTGTGTTTGTGTGTGTGTGTGTGTGTGTTCTCTGACCCATACACTCCCTCAGGGACAATACGATGAAGAATATATTGTTGAATTATGACTTTGCATACACTGTTTCTTCTCCCCAACACACACACACACACACACACACACACACACACACACACACACACACACACACACACACACACACACACACAGGCAGTGCCATAATATGTTTAGTAGCATTAACATACTTCCAAAGATGGCCATTTAACGCTGCAGTTAGAACAATATAAGCCATTACCTCTCTGTTCGTGTGTGTGTGTGTGTGTGTGTGTGTATTTGTGTGTATGTGTGTGTGTGTTCTCATTCTGCAGGTTAATTACTGTGTGTTTTATATAGTTAACACATTCAGAAGCTCTAACACAATCATATGGTCTAACTAACACACACACACACACACGCACACACACACACGCACACACACACACACACACACCAATTTCTAATGCACACTCACACATACAGTTTAATACAAACTCATGCTCTAATACACAATCATACGTTCTTACACACACACACACACACACATAGGGTCTGACACACATATGGTCTAACACACAGATGGCCTAACACACTCATATTCTCTAACACACTTTCCTAAGCTCTAACACACACTCTTACAGTTTAACACATGCATATACTCTGACACACACAAACAGTCTAACACACACTCATAAGCTCTAGCACAATTAGAAGCTTTTACTCCAGTCCACACATTTATAAGCTCTAACACAATCATTGGTCTATCACACACTCTAAGCTCTAACACACATTCATAATCTCAAACACACACTCATACAATCCAAAACACACTCCTACAGTCTAACTTACTCATTCTCTCTTACACACTCTTAAAGTCTAACACATATTGATGCATTTCAACACACCCTTATATTGCCTAACACACATGCATAGTCTAACACAAACACATTGTCTAACAAACAATCATGCGGTCTAACACACACTTTTACTAATTTATTTATTTATTCATTTTGTTGAATGCTTTGATTGTGTAATATGGTAGGCACACTTCTTTTTAATAGGACACAAACACAAACACACACACACACACACACACACACACACACACACACACACACACAGACAAAAAAAACTCCACAGCAGTTGGTTAACAATAATACAAAGCTATCACTGGTTTATTTAGTAGTAAGATTCCTGCCCCCCCTTCATGTGTGTATTACAGTAGGAAACACAGAGGCCTGGATAGGAAGCAGTATGTTGGTCTGCGTGTGTATATGTGTGTGTGTGTGTGTGTGTGTGTGTGTGTGTGTGTGTGTGTGTGTTTGTTATAAGTATTCAGTATTTTAAAATCTTATTATTGGCCTCTGTCATGTCCTGGCTGGTTGAGGACATTTCCTCTCTTTCGGAAGACAGTAAGAGGGGACTGGCTTTTTTCCCGGAAGACTCCATCAGTTTTCTGTTTTTACACAGAAAATAAAACATTTCACTACTTTATATGTTTTCCCATTTGAGGTCAAAACCACCTGGATGAAGTGAAAAGCAGTTATTACACTTAAAATGTTCAGAGTTATTTTTCTGCCGAAATTAATCAGATTATAACACAGAAAGATTAGCTGAAAACTATTTTTACATAACACGCAAATTAGATTTGTAATTCTGCAATCATTTGTTTCTAAACATTTACAAACAACAATTTACATATTCACAATAAATACTATTGCTCTATTTTTAGAAATCACCATCTAAGCAAAGTTGAAAGATTTGTTTCAGGGCGGGGCCAAGCTGCCAACTCCAGAACACAAAGGTGACGAGGTCAAAAAAAGTTTAAAGCAATAGATTTTTTCGTTTTTGTTGTTAAGTCATGACCACAAAACCGTGATCAAACAAAACAAATCCCAGCAGATACTTGCATCACCAAAACATAGCTTTCATTAGACAGGAATCAAAATGTCTGAGAAGGCATGTGCTCATATCCATTTAAACAGTACGCTGCATTATTCGACAAGCCCAATATTGTTGTCAAGGTGTTGTAGCTTTGATGCACACTGTTTGACTTTTTGTTGTTTTTTGAGGAAGAAAGCAAAGTTTGAATGAGACAAATGTTAAAATAGCTTTTTTTCAATTTTTTTTAAACATTGTCCAAAATAGTAAAGAACAGTTGCAATGGGTGTGGCCTTATATGCTAATAGGTTATTACTGCTAGCAAGGTTAGCTTTTACTAGCTATATTAGCTATTGCTTGCTAGGGTCGAGACTTGTGATTTGGTCACTTTACAGTTAATTGGAGTGGCTGAATATTGGCACATGCCCATCATTAAGTCTTCTGTGGACCTTTTAGGACCAACACCAATGCTAAAAATCATATAAACCAGAGCCAAAAAACATTCACAGGAAATGAAATATTAAAAAGAACAATAAATTTTCATGTTTTTTCTGTACAGAGTAGAAAGATAATTATAGCTGTATGAATTAATTGGTGAAAGAAGCACCTTAAATCGTCATTAGCATCGTTAGTGTTTTTCTGGAACTCTTTTTTTACAGAGAAATAAATAAAACTTTCTGTACATATGTTCATTATGGCTCCTTTATATATTGTCAAAATAAGGCCGAGCGATTATACGGCCGTTTATCAATTCTTTCTATTTGCTTTATATTACCTTTAAATGTGTTCTTTAATTCTCTGAGATAATCATATGAAATTCTTTATTTGTCATAAAAATACAGGATCGTTAAAAAATTGCGTTTGCAGCTCGTTTGCTTTCTTTAGTCAAGAGGGCGAAAGAAGCGGCGAGTGCCCGAGCGTGTCCTTGAGATGTCTCTGTGCCTGGCCTGATTCATGATGGAGAGATAGAGAGAGAAAAAGAGCGAGAGAGAGATAGAAAGAGAGAGAGGGAAGGAGCCCTGAGGCAGGTGGAGACACTGGGGATGATGGGAAATTTGGCTGGGGATAAATTCATGGCCCCGTTCCAATACTGTTCTTACTGCACCCTCGTCAACTTCTTTTCCATTTCTTCCTTGTGTCCTTGACGACAATCTTTAAGGGCAATTATTTTATCAGGGAGGAGTGATGATGTGGCTCTAAGTGGGCGTGGCTATCTAGGATTCTGGGATGTCCTGAATTAAAATGATTATATGCACATTTGGGTGTGCCTTTAAGCCATATTTGGAAAGGAGTGGGTGTGGCTTATGACTTGTCTCCACGTTAATGTATGTTAAGAGGTGTAGCGTTGTTTGGGTGTGGCTTCAACAGGTTGTGGGTGTGTCTGTATGTTTATATATATATAAATTGGAACTAGTAATGATAGGTGATAGGATAGTGTGTGTATTTGAATCCATGTATGAAAATATATGGCGTTACTCTGAGTGGGTGTGTCTTTCTGACTATATATGGAAAAAAGAGTTGCTCTGAGTGGGTGTGACTATACAAGTTTTCGGGTCTGTCTTTAAGACCATATATGGAAATAATGGTTGATCTAAGTGGGTGTGACTATAAAGGATTGTGGGTGTGTCTTTAAGACTATATAAGGAAATGAGAGTTGCTCCGAGCTATCTAGGTGACATTTCTGAGAGAAATTTTAAAAGAAATATATAAATAATAGAAATCTTTGTTGTAAAGACGCTCATGACTCTTAGGTTCTGATATTAACATTAACATGTCAAACGTTTCTTCAGCTGGGTTTCTTCATGCAGCTTTCACTACACTGACTGATCAGCAAGACAGCTAGCATGACATAGATTTATATAGGATTTGTAGATGGTAGGTGTCCCTCTCCATGACACACTAGTCACCTAGGGGAAGTGGATGAGGGCGTGTTAAGAGTTATTGGATCACAGGTCATGTGACTGGAGATTCCCTCTGCAGAATTGCTCCCGAATTCAGGGTGTGCTTCAGAATGTCCTTCTGCTCACGGCGCTGTTCTCTTGCTCTCCACTTTTTATTGACTCAATCGATCGTTAGTGCTCCTTCTCTCTCTCTGTCTCTATCTCTCCCTCTCTTTCTATCTCTCCGTACACACACACACACACACACACACACACACACACACATACACACTCAGTGAAGGTTAATGGACGCTGGACACGCAGAACAGGGTTCGGGGAGCTTGCTCAGGAAGTGGAGCGTGACTTTAGAGGAAGTGCTTGTGTGTGTGTGTGTGTGTGTGTGTGTGTGTGTGTGTGTGTGTGCGCGTATGATCCTTATTCGTCCTTGTGTTCCTCTGAGGAACCTCCACTTCTGCAAGCTCAGCCCAATAAAAAAAAAACAAATCCCAATAAAGCAGCATCTGAGCCTCAAACTGTCTCGCTCTCTAACCTGAAACTACAATAATGCCTACAGCTGTCTCACTCTCTAACCTGAAAATGCAGTAACGCCCACAACTTTCTCACTCTTTAACCTGAAACTACAGTAATGCCTACAGCTGTCTCTTTCTCTAACCTGAAAATGCAGTAATGCCCACAACTGTCTCACACTCTGACTTGAAACTACAGTAATGCCTACAACGATCTCACTCTCTAACAAGCAATAACAATAACACCCTCAACTGTCTTACTTCCTAAAGTGAAACTACACTAATGCCCGCAGCTGTCTCACTCTCAAACCTGGAACTACAGTAACACCCACAACAGTCTCACTCTCTGCACTGAATGCAATTAAAACCTAAAACATTCCTTTTTAAAACCACATTAATGCCAAAAACTCTCATTTTCAGAACTAAACTTGAAGGTAAACCTAAAAACTGTCTCACTCTCTGCACTAAAATTACATTAACACAAACCACTGTCTCACTCTCGGCAAATTACTCTTTAAATACGGTAACACCAAGAACTGTCTAACTCTCAGAGTTCAAATTCAAGGACAGCTAAAATATGTCTTATTATCTGCACTTAAACTATATTAATGCATAAATCTGTCTCACTCTCTGCACTTAAATTTGATTAAAAACCTGAAACTGTCTCACTTCCTGCACTTAAAGTAGACTAATGCCTAAAACCATCTCACTCCCTGCACTAAAATAAGATTTCAACCTAAAACCGTCTCACTCCCTGCACTAAAATAAGATTTCAACCTAAAACCGTCTCACTCCATGCACTAAAATTTAAGGAAAGCTTAAAACTTTTTTACTCTTTGTACTAAATGCTGTCAAGCCTAAATTTATGGGTTCTCTCTCTTTTTTCTCAGAAAGACTTATTTAAACACAACCTCGTTATTTAAACACTGAATCTTTCTCACACTACGTTCTGTTACACATCAGACTTCACTTTCACCTTCCACATGATTCGTCTACATCCTGTAACCTTGAAATCATTTTGCCCATTCTGTTTTACTGCAACAACACTCGTAAACATTTTTAAGTCCTCTCAAATAAAGTTTCAGGCTCGACATTCCCGATTATCTGTGACTCTATTACACATCACACTAGTGACCTTCATATAACCTTCATTTACCTCTTGATCTCACTGCAACTACCATTTATTTTCGACTTTCAAAATCATTCCCTGCAACTTTCCTGAGCATTTCGTTCACATTTAGGGACATCCTTAACGACGACTGTGCTGATACATGATGACCTTCACCTTACCTTGTATTCACCCTGCTCTACCTACAGAAACATTTCCCTTCACGTACTGTAACGTTAAAATACTTTCACAAACTCCTCACTTTAATCGTTGACGTTCGGTGATCTTGTTATCTACATAACATCTGCTGATCCTCTCGCTACATTACCTTTACGTGGGTTTTTTCATTAAAATCGACAAGAACAAATGCGAAGGAATTTGATAAAGTAAAAGTGCATAAACAAATGCAGCAGATCCAGAAATTGTTTTAGTAAATTATAAGATAACAGAAATGTGTTTTCTTTACACCCACTTCCATTTTTGTGTCTGTTTGACAATTTTATCCTCTTTTTAAAAAAAATCACGTTAAAAAAAAAAATTATTATGTGGATCAGTTGCATAACTTGTTTTTAAAAAATATTTTTCCTCTTATTTCGAGATTCTTTCATGTATTATTCTAATTTTTTTGACAATTTGCATTAAAACAGATGCTAGGTTGCATGATTAAAATGTCAGTATGCTAATCCGTCAGTCGACCCCGAGACGATGCTGACGTCATTCTAACGATATGTAACTCTTGTCAGGGCTCATCTCCGGCCCCCCACCACACGGCTAGCGTTATATTGTTTTTCATTACACACAGCTACATTTAGCTTGGGTGAAGGACATCCTTTGGTTGAGTGTGTGTGTGTGTGTGTGTGTGTGTGTGTGTGTGTGTGTGTGTGTGTGTGTGTGTGTGTGTGTGTGTGTGAGTGAATTTGGTAAATGCTCTGAGAGGATTAGCATGAGCATGTGTGTAAAAAGGAAAGCAAATGGACTAGCAATTTTTTCACATAAATCACACTCACACACACACACACACACACTAGCAAACGGCACCGTGTCAATAAACCCCGCAAAACGCTAATCATTTCAGACTTCGGCTCATATTTCCCATAATGCATTGTGAACAATACAAGCAATCAGGCCTGAAATACTCAGGATTATTGGGATCAGGATCAGCAGAATAACGAATGCTTATCTGGCTCTGACTAAAACCTAAAATAAAAATAGATTTGTGAAGCTCTAAATTTAGAAAGCGTTAGCGTAGCTAATATTCACATTCTCATCCTCCTTATCTTTGTGAAATTCACTGTCCTACATTTTCTTTTCCTCATTGCATTTTTCTTCTTCCGCTGGTGACTGAAAGAGTACAGAACAAAAAACTGACAGCGAATAGAAAAACATAAACAAACTGACTGACTAAGTTCGTGCTCGCATTTACTTTTAGCAGCTAGCTGAATTTATTTGAGAGCCAATTTTTAGATAGCTAATGTTAACGCATGTAGTTGTTGCTACTAGGTAATTAGCTTTTAATACAAGCTACAGCGTAATAAGGTCGTAAGATAGCTGGTGAAATTTACCAGGAAATTACTGCTGTCCCTTTTGAGAAAAATATAAAACTAGTTTCTGTTTAGTTTACAATATGATTTTTTTTTAAAAATGTGTCACAATTTCATCCTTAACTTTCAAAAATTACGATTTGAATTCTAGCATGTGGAAATGAAAAATAATTGTATGCAGAAGTGTTTGGTTTTCAGACAAATGTAGCAAATCGAGGACTGTTATGATGATTTGAAGCAAGTAACCAAAACCCATTTTTTGAGCAACACTGACTGGTTAGACACTGACATACAGCACGAACAAAATCTAAAATAATAAACCACTGACATAAAAATGAACACCAGCATTGCTGAGGCGGTCGCCATCTTGTTCCACGGGGACTATGCATGCTGGGAATCTGGAGTGTAAAAGTGTGACGTCGGTGCTGAGGAAGCTCATGCTGAATCAGAAGGAAGGAAGACGTAAGGAATCTCCTCTCCCAGGTCCCACCATGACAGTGTGGGAGGTGCATGATGGGAAACCGAGTTCCTGGAGTTGTTGGAGTTTTTAAGCTCCGCCTCCCACTCCTTCTGACCTCCCTTTGTTATAAGGAGGTGTCAGACTTCTGCACCACGTTGCGTTCATCCTGCGGCAAGTCCGACGTCTTGGCTGTCTTTCGAGGCGGGCTCTGCTCAGACTCCAGCGCGTGCAGTGAAGGTTCCTTGTACATGGCAACTATGGTGGGAAAAAGATACAAGCAACCAAAGCAGCCAGTTGTTAAACCATAGCAAACACACAAAGATATATGAACAACATTTTTTACTTTACTTGGTTAGAGCAACATTTTAAGTCAAACAGAACATGAGGTAGACTGACCTTCGATGACCTTGGGTAGGAAATGAGCAGCACCTTTGGTCTTCTTCACTCGGTTGCCTTTCATGACCTGGCCTTCACGGTTGATGCCAATGTACCACGAGCGACCTGACTGGCTCTGACGGTACAGCATGGACGAGTACGTCACATAGTAGTTCTCAAACACGCTCTCTTTAAACTTACACTCTGATGTAAAGTGCTCCTGAGAAATGAATAATAAACAACAATAAATCAATAGAGATTCTGATGTAAAGGTTATTATCCGGTCCTGACATGATATGTGTTGCACCTGGTTTCTTCTCTTCCCATGAAAAGAGAGCAAAGTAAATTCTATCTGAACTCGAAACTTTCTATGAGTACAAGAAACAAAATGATAGCTAACCAAGCAAACAAACAGAACCTAGCATAGTCAGTGAATGCTAACCTAGTGAAAAAACTTTAACCTGTAGAAACAAAATCACACAAAACGAGCGAAACCAGAGAAAATAGCGCTATATATATATATATAAATATATATGAGCAGCCATGCTGGTGAATGACATCATGCACTGAACTTGTTGAGAAGACCATTGAACCTTCAAGGAAACAAATGTATTCATGATGCCCTTTCATTATTTAGATAGTGATTCGTTAATCATCAAACATTTGTTTTACACAGCAAAAGTTCACTTTGGTATTCTGATTATTTACTTCATTAAAAAAACACCATAATTACTTTTAAACATTTGTAAGAATATTTTAATGAGCTGCCCTGCCATCTGAAAATGTACAGGCCTCTCTGTTTGAGCAACTGAATCAATGCAAAGAAAGAGAAGTAATGAGAACCTTCGTTTTTTTTGTGTGTTCTTTTTTCCATGCGATTAATAGACATGAACAAGTTCTTTGAAAAACATCTATGACCTTTTAAACATGTCTAGTCTTCATGCTCTATGTTTCACTAATAATGAAGATACATTTGCATAAAGCATCCATATTTGTTCATGCCCATGTTGATTAAAGTCGTAAAAACCTACAAAGCGTATACATTTAAGGTTCATTTAGAACAGATGAAAATGTGTGATAAAGTTGCGATTAATTACACGTTAACTCATGACAATCATGCGTTTATTGTCTCATATTGTCTATTATCTCATATAGTCTGTTTAGTTTTGTCTTGTATAGTCTATGATAAATGTATAGTGTTATTTATGTCTGTACTTTTGAGAGTCACCATCAGCTGGAGTGTGTCAATCAGGCCAATAAACCTAATTCTGATGCGCGAATATATATATATTTATATATACACACACAACAGTCTGGTTCTCGACCCAGTGGTTGGGAACTTCTAATTTAAATAGAGGAGAATGTTTTAGGATCCTTCTGACCTTCTATCTTCCTCTGTCTCGCTATTTCTCTCTTTCCTTTGTCCACCCTCTCTGTCCCTCTCTTGCTTTCTCTCTCTCTCTCTCTCTCTCTCTCTCTCTCTCTCTCTCTCTCTCTCTCTCTTTTTCTGTCTGGTATTTGATTACATCTCTAAGTGAATGTCCTCTGTGTGAATAAGCCTGAAACATGAGAAGCTCGTCTCTAAAACTGTCTGCAGTTCAGCACTGAAATCAAAACACTGAACACTTTTGTGTTAAGGAATAAAACACGGGTGTGGCGCTGTCTTAACAGAATAACCAACATGTTAATACGTCTCCACTGTTACCACCTTAAAGTTTTTCACAACAAAACTATTTTATTTAATCACACAACACAGCAATTCACCAACAAACTGCATGGCATTTTGTACTTTTTATCTGTTTAGAGTTACCCTTCATTTTACTGTTCCTGTTGTCTCTTACATAACAGCAATCGTAAATGCTCATTCCATCGTTACTCTCTCTCTCTCTCTCTCTCTCTCTCTCTCTCTCTCTCTCTCTCTCTCTCTCTCTCCCTCTCTCTCTCTCTATCACTTAAAGTTAAAAAAAGCAAAAAATGCAGATGTTGGGAAACCTGGCATTACATCTGCAGCACTGACACTGGAGTGCATTAATGTTAAATACTAAAGGTACACATGCTTACAGCAGTGTTGCTGAATTTTACTTGTTTAGAAAAAAAAAGATTAAAAGAAGATGAAAAGAAAATGACAAATAGACTTAAAAAAGAAAAAGCAATGACAGACTTAAAATACTTAAGGAAAATCAAGGTACTAAATTACATTAAACATAAATAATGCATGTACAATAAAAACATTCATAAATGTTATGAAACAAAATCTATAATAAAATCTAACTTTTAACAAATATAACACAAAATATTTGTGAAAGGAAAACTGAAAGTAAATGTTTTTTTAATATAAATAAATTATAAATAAAATGTTTATGTTATAAATGAAATAATTATTTAAATATTAAATAATCTAAAAAAAAGAACTTAAAAGTTGTTAAGATTTCTAATTAGATTAGAAATGTGTGTTTATATACTTGTGTATACTTGTGTATAGCAAAACAATTCAATGTCACTGTATTTGCTATAAAAAAAAATTCCAGACAGAAACTAATCCAGAGAAACTAATGCTGGCTTTATCCTTTTTTCACGTTTCTCTATGTATGTGTGTGTTTGTGTGTGTGTGTGTGTGTGTGTGTGTTTCGTCTCTGTAGTGTGCGTCCACTCATAATCACTCTGGCTCAGCGGTGTGTGTAAAGTGTGTCTGCTGATAAACTCCATTAACCTGATAAAACTGAAAAGCCAGGAGCTACAACGTCAGTGTCCGTCACGTCCCGCAATCAATAAACTCCTTTTCTTTTCTTTCCGTTCAGCGAGCATGAAATTGACAGACGGAGCCGTGAGGATCTAATCGTCCCGCAAATCTGTCCTCCTTCTCCTCCTCCTCCTCGTCTGATGAAGACGAAGACAAATGAATAACCTTCACAAAGTCAAACATTTTGCGATGAACCCACGCAACAGTGTTCATGATTCCTACAGTAGCACACTTGACCTAAAATAACCCCAAAGACCCACAAATGAATGTTCATGTCCTTACACAAGGAACAAAAGTCTTATGTTTTTTTTATACAAAATTATGTGGCATGCTTTTAATCCATTTAGAGTTACATTGATTGGAGGAGAAGCAAGTTAGCCAAGGTTGTCACTTACACTTGAACAGCTATAAACACTCCCATTCACTAGCTCTTTCTTGAAATAGACTAAAGTTAAATAAAACTAAAGAGAAACCGTTAGTTACACCTTTACCTCAGACCATTACAAAGTGCTGACACTGGTGAATTATTCCACTTACTCTATGAAATATTGACTATAAACAAAATCTCATCAACACATCCCAGGTAATCGACTGTTTTTATAGCAATGGTATGGTATCAGAATAAGTGCATTTCTCTATACCTGCTCTGCGGCCAAACCTACTTGTATAAAACTGACTTCGACACAGAGACCACACCTACTTCTTTAAAACTGACAAATTTAGACAAAGAGGTCACACCTACTTCTATAAAACTGACCAACTTGGGCACAGAGGCCACACCTTCCTTTTTTTTTTTATCCACAAATTTAGATTCAAACACCATGCCTACATTTTAAAACTGACTTAGACACAGAGGCCACACCTACATCTTGAAAATGGACAAACTTACACACAGAGGCCACACCTACTTTACAAAAAAACCCACACAAATGTATTCACAGAGGCCACACCTACTTCACAAAAAAAATCACAAATGTACACAGAGGCCACACCTACGTTTTTGAAGCTGTCTTTAATGTAAAGGCCACACCTACTTCTTTAAAACTGACTTAGACACAGAGGCCACACCTACTTTTTAAAAATTAACTTAGATCAAACTTAGATTTAAAATCAACAAACCTAAACACAGAGGTCACACCTACGTTTTTTAAATCCACAAATTTAGACACAGAGGCCACACACACATTTATAAAACAGGTTTTTATAAAACCTGTGCTACTATCAGAGCTGCTGTTATAGAGAATTTTTCAAGAACCAGAGACCAATTAGGATGCAGAATCCCTCAGTTCTGTGGTGTGAATGAGAAATAGAGCGAATAGAGAATCAGATGGGTTTCTGTTTAACAATGCTGTAATTATGAAAGTGTCTGATTCCAATCACGCTAATTAGAACATTAGAGATCCTTCACTGATCTGTGTAATTCATCACACCTGTGGATCCAAACAACAATGTCACTTATAGCCTGGAACATTCTGGAAATAGTTTTTCACTTTTTATTTATTATCTATGCATCATGATAAATATTTTCACCCCTGTGTAGATGATTTCTGGCTTCTGATTGGTTAGTGAAGCATTAATTCATTATTAATTTTCTGCAGCAGATGTTTTTGACTCGTTCCAATGATTGTTTCTGGAGTAATGGCTCACATGGCAGCAAGCTTTGTAAATGTGAGGTTTACTATGGTGTCACAGGAACTAACCCAATTCCCAAACAGGATTCTTCATAAATTCTTTTAAATATTAGTCAATGCTTTCACAAGTGAAACATCATCCCTTTCCTTCTCTCTTTTATACCTATTCTCTTTCTCTCCTTTCAGTCTCACTCTCTCATGCTCAAACATGTGTTTGATCTCACACACAAGCACACTCACTCACTCGCTGTCTCTCTTGCTCCCTTTCTCTCCGTTTATTTGTCTTCTTCTCTTTTATTCTCTTCATCTTTATTTTTCTGTGACTGTATTTTTGTCTCTCTGTCAAGCACAAACACACACATATACAAAGACACACATGCACAAAACAATCTGAGCTCTCTCTCTCTCTCTCTCTCTCTCTCTCTCTCTCTCTCTCTCTCTTTCTCTCTCTCTCCCTCTCTCTTTCTCTCTGCCTCTTTTTATTCTCTATTTCATTCCTCTGCCAGGGCTGGAGTGATTGCATCTAAGCTCTCTGCATCATCCTGAATCGCAATACAATTCACCAAGCCAAAAAAACGCTCTCTCTTACACACACACACACACACACACACACACACACACACACACACACACACACACACACACACACACACACACAAAAAACACAAACACAATAAATCACAAAAAACACACCTATGATATAGATTTTTGTTTGTTTGTTTTGAATTTTCTGATTTTTTTTTTCAGAGATTGAATTTTTTTTACCTTTTTATTTCTGACTTTCATCAAAAAAGATGAAAGCAAAAATTATCCCTCCCATTCTCTATCTACTCCCCCCCTCCCTCTCTCTCTCCCTCTCTCTCTCTCTCTGAGGGTATTTCCAGAGTGGTGATTATTAAGTGGGTCAGGATGAAGGGATGTAACACTATTTTTATCAAGAAACCATTTTCAGGAGTCTGCAGGTAGCAGCACCACACACACACACACACACACACACACACACACACACACACACACACACACACACACACACACACACACACAATGGGTAGGAGATTCCAGCAGCATTATCTCAAGCAACAAAAATTGGAAAGCCCTTTCACACACAAACACTCGTGTATACACAGCTGTATGCAAAAGTTTGTCCCCCGCCCCATTGCCGAATTACATAATACTGAAACAGAGCATCAGCAGCAAATTATATTTTCATCTTTGTTTAAATGCCAATTTTGGCATAATGTATATTTAAACCAATATTTCTGGCATGTGCAAAATTTAAGGCACCCTAAAACACAGTAACTTAGCAACTCTCTTTTGAACAACAATGCAGTTTCACAGTTTCAGCATGAAACATTTATTAATGTGTTTAGCAGTTGTCAAGTTGTACTTTGTGACAGTTTCAGTTGTGATCTTATTTATCGCTTGAGGAACAGTGTCATGTATGTCTGTTAGGTCTGGATTCTGCTAGAGGTTGAGCGATATGGGTTTTTCTCTGGCCATTTCAAAATTTAGAAATCAGGGTATTTTTGACGATTATTTTGCCCGAAATGTTTGGCTGATTTTTTTTTTTTTTCATCTTCATGTAATTAAATCTAACAGTTAATTAATAAGACATGATACAGAAAATTGCTTAAATTAAACATTTATTGACCAATACAAGTATCTCTAATCAGTGCATTTGCTAGCTGGTTTTGGTCCCTGTGCCCACTGTACCTGTAGCCTAAACTACAGCTGGTTAAAGGCTCTATAACAACATAGTTAAAAAAAAAGTTACACTTATTTTCTCTCCAGATGTTATTCTCATTCTATCTATAAAAGTAGCATCATATTTAAACAATTAAATTTATAAGGCTGGATTAAGAAAAAAGGATAAGAAGACCTCTGATTGGCTATTTAGATTAACGAATAAGCACAGAAAAATAAAAAATAAACTGAAAAAACTATCATTCTTGCCACTTTTCCTTGCAACCTAGCAGACATTAATAAAAAAGCTACACAAATCCAGTAGTATTGATTGTGACAATTTTCGGTGTAAACACTACATGCTTTAGATATTCACAGTTCTAGGTTTCTGGTTTCCCTGTTTGGATACCGAATACAGGCTACTGCCACCTGCTGATGTTCTATAAAGCAAGGGTAGAACGTACACATATGTGTGTTTAATCAGATGTGCCTGCCTAATAATCATCTGGATTTCAGCACAATCGGCCAATGCCGAATAAATTAAAAAAGATGCTAAAAAATAAATAAATAATATAAATCGTCCTGATTAATCAACCCGCTGATCAATCAGTAGACTTCCAGTGTCTGTTGAGTCTTTTTTTCCAAAACAAATTAGAGATTGGATCAGAAAAGACCTACAAAAACAGCTAATTTTATTATTCCATTATCTTAACCCTAGCTGATTAGATGGACCCTTGGTGCTGTCTGGATAACGTTTGCCTAACGTTTGTGTTAAAAGCACATTTTTACATAGTTGCACGCTGCATCCCAAACCATCCAGATTGGATTGGATCACAGTGCACCTCAGACACCCGTATTTAGCACAGGCACAAACATCAAGATATACTTTTGGTGAATGTCTTCTTATATAGATATTGTGTATTTATATGTTATTTTTCATACATCTTTTGTGGTAAGGTCCCAGGTGAGTTTTTGTCTTCTGATGATTTTTTTCAATGCAGATCCACAGTCAGATTTTATGGGGATTTGGATGCTCTAATGACAATACATAGGGTTTTTTTTTGCCTAAATTGTACAAAGAGTATATTTTTACACATGCCTTCTTGTAATTTTTTAATAGTTTGCTACAGATGTTGTTTAAAACATCTTGAGCAGAACATAAGTTTCGGCCCTGGGTGTATTTGCATACAATGGTGTATGCTGCTTTCAGCACCACGGAGAGTTTCCCTTCTGCTTTCAGTTCATTCCTCACAGTGTGGCTCTTTAGCATCATCATCATTGTCATCATCAACACCGTTGAACGGTTCTTGATCTCTATTAACAACAGCTTTACTCCACATATTCACCTTCAAACTTTAGACCACAAACCTTATCTCAGACATCCCGAGTGACATCACTAACACTAGACTTACGGAGGTGTAGAGGTAGCCCTCACTATTCATGCCCAGGTAGAGCCCCGTCCTTGCCCCCTGAATGGCCACAATCCTCAGACCCACAGGGATTAGGTTGAATTGAGCTGAAACACACACACACACACACACACACACACACACACACACACACACACACACACACAAACAAACACACATATTTATTTAATTACTTTCATTAAATTATTTTTTGTTTTGTTTCTCTTGACATTGGGTTACATGTTTATTTATTTGTTTGTTAGTTTCTTAAGCACACTTAAATCACACCTTTTCATTGTGAAAACACCTCAGCTCTTAGTAAAATTAACTTATTGACTTAAAAGACAAATACACACACCTTGATTATTTGTGTGAGTGGTGAGGTGTAAAACACTTGGCACGGTTCATTATGCACACACACGCACACACACACTTAGACCCACAAACACACACAGGAGGGGGATGAAAGGAGCTCCAGCTCTGAGTTCTAAAATTAATTATCACCCTAAACACACTGAAAAAAGGACAAGATGAGACAGAGAGAAACACAGGCAACACACCGAGAGAAACACTGGCAGAAACAGAGAAAGAAACACTGGCAGAGACAGAGAGAGCATGAGTGGTGACACAAAGACAAAATGTGGGCAGAGACATGGAGGCATAAACACAGGCAGAGGCACAAAAAAAAAACGCAAGCTAAGACGATGAAACACAGGCAGAAAAACTGCAAAACACAGATGGGGCTACACAGAGAGAAACGCAGGAGGAGACACAGTGAGAGAAACTACCGCGGAGAAACAATAAGAGAAACTCAGGAGGGGACACAGTGATAGATATTCAGGCAGAGACACAATAAGAGAAACCCAGGTAAGACACAGTGAGAGATACTCAGGAGGAGACACCGTGAGAGAAACACAGGAGGAGACACAGATAGAGAAACACAGGAGGAGACAGTGAGAGAAACTCAGGAGGAGACACATTGAGAGGTACTCAGTAGGAGACACAGTGAGGGAAACTCAGGATGAAACACAGTGAGAGATACTCAGGAGGAGACACAGTGAGAGAAACACAGGAGGAGACACAGTTAGAGAAACACAGGAGGAGACACAGTGAGAGATACTCAGGAGGAGACACGGTGAGGGAAACTCAGGAGGAGACAGTGAGTGAAAAATACAGGAAGAAACACAGTGAGAGATACTTAAGCAGAGACACAGTGAGAGAAACTTGTTAGGAGACACAGTGAGAGAAATCAGGAGAAGACAGTGAGAGAAAAACACAGGAGGAGACACGGTGGGGAAACACAGGAGAAGACACAGTGAGAGAAGAACACAGGAGAAGACAAAGTGGGAGAAACACAGGAGGAGACAATGTGGGAGAAACACAGAAGGAGACACAGTGGGAGAAACACAGAAGGAGACACAGTGGAAGAAACACAGGAGGAGAAGGAAAAAAACACAAGTAAAGATGCAGCGAGGGAAACACGGGTGGTGGGGCATATTAATAAATGCGTCTGATTCTCTCCACACACACACACACACACAGATATAAATACACACATACTTACAGAAGGAGCTGGTCTCATCTCTTGTGCCGTCCATAGTTCCATCCGGCTGCATCTGGAGGTAAAAGCCGTGCTGACTGTACAGGCGTGTGACGATCCCTTTTAGCTGAGGCTCTGTGAAAAATACACACACACACACACACCAACACACAGACACAATCAAAAGTTTTCTGAATGTAGCATGCCCTACAGCATTTCACCTGTAACATTAAATGTGTGGTCAGTGATTTTAGCTTGAATTAACAGGCAGTTAGGGAGTATGATTGTCAGGTAAAAAGACATACCTTCCAACCCTGATTGGTTGGATATTCTGATCCATGACAAGTTTTATTTATTTGCAATGAGCAGCACTGTAGAGTACATTACCAATCATTACTCATTTAAAAAAAAATGACTGACTGCCCCTTTATCCCCACGCCAGTGTGGCTTTGAGATTAGCGGAGTGAGAAGAGAAGCCGATCTAGTGAGCTATAAAAGATGGATTAGCATTAGGAGAGTGTTTGTGACCGAAGAAACAGGAGGAGAACGGAGCTTGAAATTTTTATGAACAGAGTCCCATCACAATTGTTTCATGTTCATTTGAACATGAAGCAAGGAAAATAAAGAAAAGAAAAGAAAACAGTGATGTGGCCATTTCACTTTTTTTACAGGTTTTAAAACACACAGTATTTTTGTCAATAAATATGTATAAAATTATTTCCAATAGTCTATTCTATTCATTTCATAGCCCTTTTCTTGGTTCCTGTGTGTATGTTCAGGTTAGAGTTTCTATTTCTTGTTCTATTTTATATATTTCAGCTATAATCTGTTGCTTTTTCAAGTTGGTGACACCGAGGCATACAATAATGTTAACATTTTCAAGTCCTTTGATTGGATAGTTAGAAAGTGCACTAATCAGAGCTCACAGCCTGCATCTGTAGCAAACTGCACAAGCACTCAAATATATTTATGTGGATATTATATCTGGGTTTTTTTTTATTCCACAATAGCTAACATAAGAGCTGAACATTGTAAGGAAAGGTCAACCAAAACATTTAAATACAGCTTTTTCAAGAAACATTTATACTTTTGTGTTTTCCTTCCCATAGAGTTTGCACTAAACCATACTATTTGCCTATATTTCAATAGGGTTTTTTTGTGGTCAGAGAACCTAAAAGGCACTGAAACTTCAGGGTCAGTTTATGAGGTAAATATTGATGCTTCTGCTAGATATGAAGTATGTAAGCAGTTCAGCTGTGGCTGCAGTGAAAGGAGACTTGCTGAAATGTTATGATTTGGAGTCTTGCTTTAGTAATGGATTCATTCTTGCAGTATGGAAGGAAGCTTTTATTGCTTTTTTAACCATAGCTGATGCAGTACACAGTATAGTGAGACAACGTTTTTCCAGAACCATGGTGCTACATAAAACAACAATAAAACCATTGTGTTCAACCAAGTGCAAAAACAAGACCGTGTAAAACAGATACACAAAATAGCGCCAACCAGTATACCTACTGTATAATATGTTATACTGGAAAAATTGAACTATAAACAAGAGTGTACTGGTAAACAAACACAAAATGTTGTGCAAAACAGCAACAGCAGCTGCAATCGAGTAGGTGTGCAAAAACAGCATGTAAACAGTTATATTTGTCTTATAAATTATAAATTATTGTTTTTATGGTCTTTATGGTTTATTTAGTTATGGTGTCATAATGATGGTATTAAGAAGTGGATTGGTTAATGTAGGATACCACTGAAGGCAGAGGTGTAAAATGCATGGTACGCCACTGATTAATACTGACCATCACGCTGAACACTGCTGAGTTCTGGATTCTAAAAGGCTAGATGGTGTTAATAAATTCTTTATAGCAACAGCTCTGACCGTTTTATATTAATAGACTTGTTCTAATATGCTATTTTGTGCTATAGCAGAAGATCTTACGCAGGGACAAGTACAACAGATATAGTTAGGTTTCCTATATGGGGGAAGGAAGCAGGGCGTATATGTCTGAGTCTGTCAGTTGTGTAAAGCAGGTGTGGCTTATGTGTGTTTGTCAGTTCTAAAGAAGGAGGTGTGGCCCATTTGTGAGTTCTCAAAAAAGAGGTGTGGCCTGTTTTTGTATGTCAGTTCTGAAAAGAAAGAATGGCTGTAAAGTGTTTCAGTTCTTAAGAAGAAGTTGTGGCTTTCATGTCTATATTTCAGTATTGAAGGAGGCGTGGCCTCTCCCTCGGTATGCTAGTTCTAAAGATACTCAAACTTTTTATTTTCTTTCTCCTTCTTCTCCTTTCTATTCTTTTCACTTCATTAGCACCCTGGTATCCCTCCTTACTCTCTCTCTCTCTCTGTGTGTGTGTGTGTGTGTGTGTGTGTGTGTGTGTGTGTGTGTGTGTGTGAAAGAGAGCTATTTCAGCTCTTCTATCCTTATGTAGGAGCCATTAGGACTCATGAATTACAGGCATTAATGAGAGTCATTATTCTCTCACACACCAGCGAGTGAAGCAAATTATTTGTATCGTTTGTGTTTATCAAGACTCATTTTCTACTTGGCGGAGGGGGGTAATGAGAGAGAGGGAGGGAGAGGGAGGGAGAGCATGACTAGAGGGCTGCAGATAGTTGCAGGGGAAGAGAAAAACGAAATAAAAGATATCAGTAAAAGAATAACATTAAGAACTGTACTATTTTTTTGCTCATTTACACATCCTACTTACACTGACACTCTAGACTCCTCCCATGCATGTTACATAAACGTCTCCTTATAAAAATAAATAAAAATTCATCTGATCACTAATAACATGCTGTCCCTGTAAATGAGCTGTTGCTATAGAAATAAGCGCATTTATATAAATCTGTATTACTGTTAGGGCTGCTCTTATAATTATAAAATAAATCTACAACGGACAACCAATCAGAATAGAGAATCAGAAATAACAGTGTTGTGAATATATCTGTCCCTCACTTCTTATGATTGCAGTTATTCTGCTAGTTTTGACATGTAAATTGAGTGTCTTCCATTTTTCACGTAGCTGTTCCTTTAAAGCGCTGCAGTAACCTGAGGGTGACCTCACTGATAGATGGACACTCGGCCGAATCGATCCACATTCCATGCGTTAACCTTGACTGTGTCCTGCACTTTTGTCTCATTGCGTGTGTGTGTGTGTGTGTGTATGTGAAGCACTGCAGCTCCATTTCATCTTATCTGGATTAGAGAGCGGTGTAATTACGAGCTCCGCTCCAACGAGCAGCTCGAGGGCATTTCTCACGCCACTGTCAGAGACGAGCCCAGAGACAGGGGGCTTCCCTCAGCGTGGATTTAATACACACATACGTTCCCACCAATCCGCACTGTCTGTCTGTTTACCACGTCACTCCTTTACTCTTGTTCTTTCACATTCTTTTTCTCTCTAAAATGTCATCCTGCTCAGATGCTGTGAAACCCATGCATCACATTATGGTAGATGTGAACACTCTGTCCTGGTGTTGTGATGGTGTTGTGATTGTTATGTGGACCAGTCAGAGGAAATGCTGACTTAAGATCCAAAGCCATATCAGTAATTATGTGGGGAAAGTTTCAGAGTTCTGTTATGCACCTGCCTAAGTGGATATTTACTTTAGATCCATCACTGTGTGTAATCTATAAACATCCTGTTACGTTTACAGACTTTAAATGAAACCTTTAAATAAAACACACACTTTTAAACACCTTTAAACACAAACGTACACCATTAAACACCTCTAAACATTCACCCACCTATAAACACAAACACATGCCTTTAAACACTTTTAAACATAAATAACCATCTATAGATTACACATTTTAAAACATATCTTCAAACACAAACGCGCAACTTTAAACACCTTCAAACACAAACACACACCTTTAAACACATTTAAATACAAGAACATACCTTTAAACACCTTTAAACACAAACACACAACTTTAAACCCAAAAACACAACCTTAACACACACCTTTAAACACAAACACACAACTTTAAACTCAAAAACACAACCTTAACACACACCTTTAAACACAAACACACAACTTTAAACCCAAAAACACAACCTTAACACACACCTTTAAACACAAACACACAACTTTAAACCCAAAAACACAACCTTAACACACACCTTTAAACACAAACACACAACTTTAAACCCAAAAACACAACCTTAACACACACCTTTAAACAGAAAAGCACACCTTTAAACCCAAAAACACAACCTTAACACACACTTTTAAACACAAACACACAACTCTAATCCCAAAAACACAACCTTAACACACACCTTTAAACACAAACACACAACTTAAACCCAAAAACACAACCTTAACACACACCTTTAAACACAAACACACACCTTTAAACACAAAAACCCAACCTTAACACACACCTTTAAATACAAACACACAACTTTAAACCCAAAAACACAACCTTAACACACAACTTTAAACCCAAAAACACAACCTAAACACACACCTTTAAACACAAACACACAACTTAAACCCAAAAACACAACCTTAACACACACCTTTAAACACAAACACACAACTTAAACCCAAAAACACAACCTTAACACACACCTTTAAACACAAACACACAACTTAAACCCAAAAACACAACCTTAACACACACCTTTAAACACAAACACACAACTTTAAACCAAAAAACACAACCTTAACACACACCTTTAAACACAAACACACACCTTTAAACCCAAAAACACAACCTTAACACACACCTTTAAACACAAACACACACCTTTAAACACAAAAACACAACCTTAACACACACCTTTAAACACAAACACACAACTTTAATCCCAAAAACACAACCTTAACACACACCTTTAAACACAAACACACACCCAGAAAAGCACACCTTAAATTACGAACATAACCCTTAAACACAGACACATTTAAACACACACCTTTAAACAAAAACACTTTTAAACACCTTTAAACATGTGAAATCCATTTAAGACAAGTGCTTCTTCCTGTACACACTATGTAGCGAGCAGAAGTGATGCATTTCTGAAACATCAGCTGAAGGTGTAAACTGTACTGCCCTGCACTCGAAGTCTCATGTTTGTGTCAACTGTGTCTGTGTGTTTCCAGAGTTATAAACAGTGAAATTCAGTACTGGGAAGTAGAGTGGAAGCACTCATGGTGAAGAACGGGAACAGGAAAAAAAAAGGAATAGAAACAGGAGCTGGAACGAGAACAAGAATGAAAATTTCAACAGGAACGGAAACAGGGCAGGGATGAGAACGGGAACAGGAAGGCAACAGGAACAGAAAGGGAAAAAAGAAGAGAAAAAGGACAGGGCAGGGACAGGAATAATAACAGGAAGGTAAACCTTTAAAGGACAAAGACAGGACCGGTAAATGAAACAGGAATGGGACCAGGGCAGGAACGGGTACAGGAATGGAAATGGGAACGGTTTAGCCTCAGTATGTAAACATTACATGAAGCGTTTGTCCTCTTTTCATGGTACATTTTTTAGTAGAAAATTAGCATTGATATTCAGAAT
The DNA here is from genome assembly GCA_024362625.1 of Silurus asotus. Taxonomy (NCBI): domain Eukaryota; kingdom Metazoa; phylum Chordata; class Actinopteri; order Siluriformes; family Siluridae; genus Silurus; species Silurus asotus. Next base: position 7,037,884 of record MU551584.1, read on the forward strand.
GAATACAAAAAAGCCCATTATGCTTTAGAGGAAAATATTGTTTGATGATGATGATGATGATGATGATGATGATGATGATGGCCTAAACAGTTCTAAAAATGAGTAGCCTGCTATTCATTTATCTTGCTCTCTTTTTCCTGTTTTTTTAAAGAAAGTGAGCGAATTGCATGTGTGTGTGTGTGTGTGTGTGTGTGTGTGTGTGTGTGTGTGTGTGGGGTGTGTGTGTGTGTGTGTGTGTGTGAGAGAGAGAGAGAGAGAGAGCGATGATTCATGCCAAATGTACAGAGCAGTAAGCGTATGTGTGTGTGTGTGTGTGTGTGTGTGTGTGTGTGTGTGTGTGTGTGTGTGTGTGTGTGTGTGTGTGTGTGTTTGGCCGCTTTATTTATTGTAATTTGTAGAGAAACTTCCTGCGAACACAAAGCTCTGGGACAACAGCCCACCCTGTAACCTGGAACCGCCTTTGACGTCAACACACTCGCAATGCTTAGAGATTAGAAATAGAAATGTGCCTACTTATACCCCCCAACAACACACACACACACACACACACACACACACACACACACACGCAAGATACGTCTTTCGGTATCTTCTCTCGTTAGAGGTCAAACTCAGTCTGTCCTTGTTGGCTTTAATCAAACCATCCGTGAATTCCATTTTAGCCGCGACGATCTCGAGGTCTCTGCCGTCACTCGTGATGTCTTTAAGGATGCGAGATGAAACGCTAAACGAGTGTTCCAGCGCTGGATGAGGAATTAACCTTCAACTCTTATCTCCCTCTTTCTCTCTCTCTTTCCCTCTCTCTCTAAAATATCTGACTGACTCCACAGTGTTTTCTTCTTTACGTTATGGTTTACATAAAAAACCTTTTCACCTTTAAACACACTGTTTAGTAGCTGAGTTATGAGGAGCTTTTACATGCTTCACTAAAGGAGACTTTACAGGAAATAGGTCTGGTAGAAGCAATTACTGGGGCTAAGAAATTATTTGTTATATTATATTTATAGCACTTTTAACAATGGACGATACCTCAAAGCAGATTTTCAAAGATAAAGCAGTTATAAAATAATGTTTCTTAGAAATGTAAGTTTATCAATAATGAATAAAGTAAAGGAAAATCTTCCTGAGATGACATGAGGATGAAACCTTGAAACCTTATGAAACTATTGCTGGTAGAAGCAATTTAAGGGGCCAAGAACTTTAAAAGAGTTTCCCAGGAAGTGTTTGAAGAGGAACCCCAAATGATATTTTGATGAACAATTTTTTTACCAAGAATATTAAACATCTGACAGCTTTGTAGAGCAAAAAGAAAAAAAAAAAAAAAAAAAAAAAAATTTCCCCCTTCAAGGGAAAAAAAAAAAAAAAAAGTTCCACCTTCAAGTGTTCTTTTCAAGAAATTTTCCACAGTTGATTATTTTCCTATAACATCTTAACATCATGCTTTGTATCTGTTCAAAGCTTATAGTTGTTCTCTCACTTGCATCTTTTTCCTTCTTAAAAAAATAAGTTGGTCGTTGTTTTATCGATAAACTGCATACCAAAATCTTTTTTTCAGACTAAAAACTCCTTCCATTAAATTGACAATGTTTAGAGAACACATGTCTGCTATGGAACCTGTGATGCATCAGGACAAATTCAATCTTTTATTATACACCCTGTCAATAAATTTGTGTTTTATTTATATCCTCATTAATATTTATCAACTGTAATAATTACAGGCTGTTGGATCATATATAGGGCACACTGACAATTTTCATTCTTTCTATCTTTCTTTCTTTATTTCTATCTTTCTTTCTTTCTTTCTTCCTTTCAAAGCGGTTTGAGCAATGCAGGTCACTGAATCTCCTGTAATGACTCTTAAACCCCTCATAAAACATCCTGAATTACAGCATTGCAGGTGAACACTGCCACTTTTAGCACATGCTGCTGTGTCTGTAATACTGTATGTGTGTGTATTAGTGTGTTTGTTTGTGTGTGTTTTGCATATAAAGGAAGCTGTAAAGCTGCTGGATTTGTTCTGTGAGAGAGTGAACTATTTTGTCTTTGAGGAGCAGGTTTATAGTCACAACACCTCCAGGAACATGTGAAGAAACTGAAACCACTTTAATGTTCAAGAAAACATTTTCAGAAGATAATGCTATTTAAAATTATTATTTTATTATTATATTATTAATGAATAATAACAATTATAATAATACAAATCCTGCATTCTGTGTGAGTTTGCAGTAAATTAGTTTGTTCTCTCTCTCTCTCTCTCTCTCTCTCTCTCTCTCTCTCTCTCTCTCTCTCTCTCTCTCTCTCTTTCTTTCTCTCTCTTTGTGTCTCTCTCTGTCTCTCTCTCTCTCTCTCTCTCTGTCTGTCTGTGGCTCTAAATTCTGTCTGTCTGTCTGTCTATCTGTCTGTCTGTCTGTCTGTAGTGAGAAAAGCGATATTAATCTCAAGTTTATTTTCTTTTTTTTTCCTATTTTCTCCTATTCCTACTTTCTTTATTTACCTCTTTCTGTGTTTTTCTTTTCTGTAAATAAAGCTATGTGTTGTAGTTTAAATATTGTGAGTAGTAGTGTGTTGTGAGTGTTGGTGAGCTCCACGGTGGAGATTGAACCAGAAATGAAACTGTAAACGAAGCAGCTGGTCCCAGTGTGGCTCCAGCACCTGGTAAGAATAATGCTACAGAAAAGACAAGTAGTAAAAGTGAAAATCCTGGAGCTGAGCCAATTTAGACCCAAATACAGGAAAAATCATTTATAGCGAGCGATGAAACTGTGTTAAGAGACTGTGATAATGGGAATGATAATGTAGAGCTGATGGTGGTGATGTTCAGCGTGAGGTTGAGGTCGGCAGAATCGACTGATTTACGTGATGAAACTGATGAGATGTGTCTTTGAGATGTCAGATATTACCTCAATTTAGGTAGATAAACAGTTATATACTGTAGAAGAAATGTATAACTTTCTAGAACTTTTGGTGTGAGAACTTTTTTCCTGATGTTAATAGATTTCTTATTTTATCTAGTCATCGGTTTTGATTAACCGAGCAAAGGGAATAGGTTTAGAGGAAAGAGGAAAGATGGCAGCAAAAAAATAGTTTTCTGAAATTGTGAAGGCACACAAGTGAATCTTCTATCCTGCTCTTATCTGCTCTGTCTTTTAAACGTCTATCTTCCCCTTCTCTCTGTCCTAATAGACAGCCTCAAGATAGGGAGAATAAACATAAATGGAGAAAGAAACTATTCAAAACTATTAAAAAAGCGAGGGAGGTAAAATGTTGAAGCAAAATGAGAAGCAAAATGTTTCTCAGTCACGGGTCCAACCTCAGTGGTGGCAGCTCCCTCTTATTCTCATAGAATCTTAAAATAAATTGCATGGCTTTATATGAGATAAAGGAGGGCAGTTTAGCAATTCAGGAAGAATTAAAGGGTTTTCCTTTTTTCTTTATTAATGTTTATGCACCAAACAATGGAGCAGAAAGAGTGGAGTTCTTTTTAAAAATGCAAGATGCTCCAAAGAATTTTACTAATGTGTGATTTGTGCTTGGGGGCGATTAAAATTGTACACTAAATCACACACTGGATAGAAACGATGAGCAATATTGTCAGGGCATGTGTAACATTTGGAGAGCAGAACACCCAGGAGTGAAGCAGTACACATGGGTCAAAGCATCTCACGACCACATTAATGCAGTTAAACCGGATCAGATTTACATCAGTGAAAATATTAGAAACAGAGATTTAAAAACGAATATTTTTCCAAATGGTTTTACTGATCATTACATTTTCATCTGAGAAATCTGAGGTTTAAAAGTCACAGCATTTAAGCTATTACTGCCATTTTATTCTCAAAGTCTTATACAATGCTTCATTCTGTGAACAATTCTGTAAATTTTGGTCAACGGAAAAAGGAGTATGAACTACACAGCACACTCAAACAGCCTAAATCAACCATCAAAGCCCTTGAGTAGTAAATCACCAAAACTGAAGATGAGCTCATCAACAAAGAGGAGCTCTGGAATCACTGTTCCTTGAACAAGCAAAAGGGGCTTTAAACAAGGCTTGCTTCATCTCACTAAGAGAAATAGACACCTCCAGCTTCTTCTTCTTCAACTTGGCATGGTGGATAAAATGTGCGACCTCAGCTTTCATACACGGGTCAAGTATTGGCTGCAAAAACCTGCCGCTTCCGCTCTTTATTTTTTTTTTGGTGATACAGAAAAAGTGAACTGACTCTTCCTGGGCCAGACAGCGCTGGATAAAAGCTGCTGCACCTTCCCTCCCTGTCCATAAGGAACAGAATCAGGACCTTCAGACTTTAAGCTGCACAGAGACTCCTGTATTCAACACCTAGCTGGACCGAAAC
>MU551584.1:7049735-7057235 GCA_024362625.1 Silurus asotus
TCTCTTTAGCAGAGTGTGGTCTCTTCATTACCTGTTTATTCCCTCTAACTGTGTACATTACACTATGTATGTTGTTATGTAGAATATATTTAGCAGTATATTTTTTGGGGTTTTTGTTGTGTTAAACCCCCTCAAAAAATTGGGACACATTTAAGATGTTTCAACTAGACCAATTTCCACAGGTGTATAACTGCAAGCACCTGTTTTAATATTAATATATACAAATCTCTGCAGTGGAGCTTCATGGAATGGGTTTCCAAAACCCAGCAGCTGCATGTAAGTCTCATATCAACAAGTATAATGCCAAGTATCGAACAGAGCGGTGTAAAACATGCTTCCATTTGACTATGAAGTTCTGTCGACTGATGAATGAAACCTCTCACTGGTAATCTGAAGGACAATTCCAGGGTTTGGCCAAATGGCAAGAGAACATTACCTATTTGACTGCATTGTGCCAACTATAAAGTATGGTGGAGGAGGGATACTGGTATGGGGATGTTTTTCAAGGGTTGTGCTAGGGTTCTTTCTTCCAGTAATGGAAAAACTTAATGCTTCTGCAGGCATTTTGAACAATGCTGTACTTTGTAGTAACGATTTGGGGAAGGTACTTTTTCTACTCCAGCATCAGTCTTCCTCAGTGCCCAAACACAATAGTGCTATAGTGTAGCTTGTAACTATTTTTCATAACATTTATTAGCAGTTAAAGCACCAATTTAGTGAAGTTTAATATAAAATTGTGATTGGTGTGATTGTGTTGTAAGTGATGACAGAGGGAAGATTTCAGTGAGTCATGCTCTCAGGTTACACTCCCTCAAATCCCACTCAATCCCTCTTTGTAGATTCTTATCATACTCTCTTTTTTTGCCTCAGAGGAATTAAGAGGAATAAAAAAAATTGCACTTAAGTACAAAAACTTTATTTTTTCTTAATCTGTGCATCATCAGGGCAGCGTTATCACAGTTTAATCTAGTAAGAGATTTTTTTTTAGATAAAGAGGAAAAGGCGATGAGGGAGATCAGAGCTCATGCTTCCTCAGGCCTTCTGGGTCTATATATTTTATTTTATTTTTTTATTTAAATCATTTCATTCCATAAAATCTCTCTCTGCTATCACGTCAGCAAAATCTGCACAGAGCAAAAGATCTGTTTGTTATTCTTGGTTATTCCGGATCCTCAGTTCATGTGATTCATCTCCGCTTTATGCCGAACACGTCTCAGTGCTTCACTCAAACTGGCAATAAATCAGCAGCATGACAACACAGCACAACCAACACTTCTTTATCACTTTCCTGCCCAACCTTAAACTTTCATTCATAAAATACCATTCAATAACAAGGCAGTAGCATACAATTATACAAAACTTGTTATATTAAATGTTCTAATTACAAATTTGATTATATGTTATCAAGAACATACTACATTTATTACAATCTTATTGTACTTTTTTTTAGCATTTTAAAAGCATCCTATGTTTTATTTAAAACAATTTACAAAAGCAGTTATTGCAAAATATTTGTATATTTGTACAATATTTATAATACCAAAATGTTAATTTAAGTTGTTTACAGTTTTACAGCTGCATTGGCCACAATTTATTAGAATATTCTTGTTTGGAAAAATATATGTTTACCAGCATAGATTTTTTTATTTTTTATTAATAACCATTACATTATATAAGAGGATATTACATATATTTTTATTAGTAGACGTGTAAACTTCAAAATGTTTTTTTGTTACATCGGTGCTCATTAAATGTCACTAAAGATCATGGGCTTCCTACAGTATGTTCCAGTAAGAACTGATTATTTTCCTACGACAGCATGCAGGGTTTTATTCAGCATGCAGGATTGTATTCCTTTTATACTGCAGCAATCTGTCTATTATAAGTATTCTCACTTATTGCAATCATAGTAGAGATTTACACTTAATTAAGTAAACTCACGTGCTAGCATAACAGCATGAAAAAAGATGTTGCTAGCTTGTGTAGCAAACAGTGAAATCACCATCATTTTAAAAAACACTAGCTATAGTACAGTAGGTGAACTTTCTACTACTTGACGACTAACAAACACAATTTAACAAGATTAGCTTTGATATTTTTTGTGATATAGTGCTCAAACTGTAGCTAGAAGTATGCTAGCTTATTGAGTGATACCAGCTAGCAGTGGATCAGCTGACCACCGTAGCTAAATAAAAAATATATAAAAAAAATGTATACTTAATATTTACTTTCCATTTATTTTACATTAGGTCATTATTACATGTTAAAAGCATTAGGCTAGCTGACTTTTTAACACTAGGTAGCAGTGGAATTGCCTGATAGTGCTTACTTGCTTATCAGTTAGCACTGATTACAAATTTATGAGCTGACTACATAATTAACAAATGACATATTTGTGTGTTTGAATGAGCTTACTAGCAAGTTAGCATTTAGCCAGATAGACTAAATAACATTAGCTAGATTATTCGAATACTATATATATATTTTTTATTATTATTGCTGGGTAATTAACAGATGCTGGGCTAATAAATGATACTTGGCAACAATTAACTGAGCAATGAAGTAATCTAGTCTATCTAATTTTGTTTGAAAATATATTTGTTTTTCTTTGTATATTTCTTCGCCCTTTTAAAGGCTGGATTTGTTTTGTTGAAGTTGTTTGTAAAAAATAGTTCTGGTCATTTGCTAAAGCTGCAGTCTGAGGTGTGACTCCACTTATTAGCAATGTATTCTCGCTTAGTGCTATGCTATCACTCCATTGCTTACTCAGGCATGTCCAGACCTGATTCCTCTGTGCTCTGTTTTAGGTCTGAAAAAGGAGGTCTTTGTATATTAGCGTCAGTGATACTTTCAGTGAGGATTACTGTTCTTTACATTTCAAAAGAATATGAATTAAGGACTGCTTAATTGACACTGTTCCCAAATAATTGTTTATTAGTTCGTTAACAGTACTTCGATTTGATCTGCTAGCGTAATCTCATAAATATCATAAAAATATATATCTAAAGTGTTGTCATAAAAATTGAGAATATAAAAATATATAGAAAGAGACAACCTAGCAATGCATTAACGCAGCAAAAAACTGCTTCATGTAGTACTTCATGTAGTTTGCAGCGATTGGTAGTGTGGTTACTTAAAAGCATTGCCCGATCAGCTTTTTTCATATTTCCAATGAGAAGCCACGTTGTAGCTACAGCTAGCTAGTTAAACACCCAATAACATGATGTGCTAATCAGTGTGAAAAATCAGTTGTTTGATTTGCATGCTAGCTTTGATTAGATAGGTTAGCTAACAGTGCTAGTTGTCTACACTAACACTAAGAGATTATAACCATCTACGCTGAATTTTTTTCCAAGCTTAATTTTTTTTCCTTATCTTTTTGTTAAATGGCAAAGAATTGTTTCCTTATGAACTGATCGAGATACGGAAGAAACATCACACCACATGGTCCCAAACTGCAAACTAGGGCACTAAAGAGTGTGTAACTGGTACTTAATCTTCCAAAATAAATAAAATGAACTGGTACATGCTTCGCAACATGTCGTAACAAAAGATGTAGCTGTCTGCATCTCAACTGGTGACTAAGATTGTCCGTGAATTCTTCCCTTGATGTTTCCTTTTCAGTGGGAGGAGCCAGAAGCCACACCGAAAAACTGAATAACTGATCGTTTTTGTTTTGCAATGCTGTTCATCACAATGATGAATAAGCCCCGCCCCCTGCTGGTGTGGAGCTCTACAGTGTTTCCGTTCATACAGGCAAAGCCGTACGAACACCTCCACTGTCAGCTGGTGACTTCGCGGGTGTATTTGCGTCAAACCTTTTATAGATGTGAAGCAATGGGAGGCTGGCTCCAGCACTCGTTTCTCTGACTTTTGTAAGCCAAACATCTATTCGGTTTGATATTTTTGGGGTTTTTTTTAAAAATGGTTTTAAATAATATTCCAGTTTGGTGGTAATTGCAATCTTAATTAGAAGGGGTCTTAATTAGTGCTTCCTTGACCTGATATCAGCCCTGCATCTCCCTAGAATGTGGCCAGTGCATAGTGGAGATAGGATCTTCCTGTCTATTTTCACACACACACAAACACACTCTCAATCATCTCAGTGGGGAGGCTCCTGCTAAGCAGGCAACCCTCCAGGCTCTGCGAATGCACATATTAATATGAGATTTCCAAATCGGATGCAGATCAGCCCACAGATGCTTGGCGTAGTGCAGTGTGTGGGTGCGGAGAGAAAGAGGAATGAAAGAGCAAGAGAGAGAGAGAAAAAATTAAAAAAGCAGGAATGAATTTTTTCCTCAAACTTCCTGTTTCTCTGATATGTGATTGTGCTTTAAACATGCGTTCTCTAAAGCCAGGTGCAAACTGCACGATTTTGGCCACGATTTGATCGTTTGAGACAAATTTAAAAAATCTTAAATGATTCCTATAATCCTAGGCTTAAATCTGTAGTCTTTGATCGCTGGTTTGACACCTCAGGAAAAATGTGGAAACGAGTCAGATGCACAGTAGAGCAAGAAGAGAAACCTATTAAGTTATGGAGGGAAAAGGATATATTTATGTATAATGTTTTTAATGATCAAAGCATGTCATGAACAAAATAAAAGCTACAGACTCTGTTTGTTTGCTGTTGACATTACCAAAGTCTTTGGACGAGCCTTTTTTTGTGTGTGTCAGTTGTTGACCGTCGTACAGTCTGACATTATGACAACTAAGATCCTGCGGTGTGACATGGGGATCATGTTCATACAGACTGACAACCAACATTCACAACAAACTATAAAAAATCACACCGTGTGCACCTGGCATAAATAATGTAATAAGTGTAAGATGTGAGGTACATTTTTGGTTTTCCTGTTCACTTCCTTGTTTCTGTTTTAGCTCTGCCTTTTTCATGCCCCTGTTATCACAGGATTCCACCTTCAAAATCACTTTCCTTGCTTTTATGTATTTTCACACCTCATTCTCGTGTTAGAAAAGATGTTTGCCTCAATACTTGTAGAATAAAGCGTTGTAGTGGTCCCTGGTGGTCTAGTGGTTAGGATGTGGCGCTCTCACCGCTGCGGCCGGGGTTCGATCCCCGGTCAGGAAACCAACCCCAGCCACTCTTAGTGCCAGTCCCAAGCCAGGATAAATGGGACGGGTTGCGTTAGGAGGGGCATCCAGCGTAAAACATGTGCCAAATCAAACGGCTGATCCGTTGTGGCTGTGGGAATCCTGGATTCGCTGGATTCCATGTTTCGCATGAAACATGACCACATGACAGACTTACAACTTCAGAGAAGTTGAATAGCTTAAAGGTATTGTATCGTAGTCTTAAAAAGCATGAGGATAGCTTCCATGCAAGAAAGTACCGATTTGTGTTTAAGTTATGATCATGAAAATTCAAACGTTATTTAAAATAAAATAAAAAAACAGCGGATGTGAAATACGCAGGCTGCCGAGCTGTCACAGGCATTCCTACGAGACCAGAATACCCTTCTGTTGTCCTTCTGTGATTAGTGTCGTAGTAGGGGGATGGGAGATAATGTCAGGATGCAACGAGGGCAGGGCTAATCGACTCGTATAAAAGAGACGAGCACTTGTGTTAGCATTTCCATTAAAACATTCAGTGTAACGCTGAACTACATTAAGCTAATGATGTGTAAAATATTCCGGAAGATTTCCATTATAATTTATACTAAATGAAATAACAGAGTTTTCTTCTCGTGGTGTATTCATGAAAAAGAAAACTTCCCAATCGCTCATAGCCATGTTTATTTGTGTTCTGTAACACAATGGTGTAATTGTTCTTTTTATTGTCACACTCATCCTCCAGCTATCTCTCTCTCGCTCTCGATCACTCTCACAGCTTTATACTGAAATTTCATGTCATATTCAGCATCTGTCTATTACAGGTTACAGTGTTTTACTCAAAATATTCCCTATAACTAAACACCTCTGCAACCTCAAATCCCCTATTAATAAATACCTCCTGCAAAATACATACCGCATGACTAAAAATCTCTGTAACCAGAAATACCCCATAACTGAATACCTTGCAACCAGAAATACCCCATAACTAAACACCCCTGCAACCTCAAATACCCTACAACTAAACACCCCTAAAACCTCAAATACCCCACCACTAAACACCCCTGCAATCTCAAATACCCCATAACTAAACACCCCTGAAACCTCAAATACCCCATAACTAAACACCCCTGAAACCTCAAATACCCCACAACTAAACACCCCTGAAACTTTAAATACCCCACAACTAAACACCCCTGCAATCTCAAATGCTCCATAACTAAACACCCCTGCAACCTCAAATGCCCCATAACTAAACACCTCTGTAACCACAAATACTCTAAAACTAAACATCTCTGTAGCCACAAATTCCCCATAACTAAACACCCCTGCAACCACAAATATTCCTAAAGCTGGGTCCCTTCATTGTGAAGCAGCGAGGAGATTAGAGGAATAGGAAGAAAGAGAGAGACAGAGAGAGAGAGAGAGAGAGAGAGAGAGAGAGAGAAGCAGAGGTTGACCTGACAAAAGGAATAAACGAGAATCAGCGGATGAACGAAAGAGACAGATGAGTGCTGTTTCACAGGGAGAGAGAGAGAGAGAGACTGAGAGAGTGAAAGAGGAGTGAGTGATGGCGTCTTACCCTGTCAACTTTTAATCCTGTTTTTTTTTCTCCTCACCAGCGTCACTGAAGCAATTTCACTTCAAAGCTGCGGATGGCACGGCTAATTACAGCACTCTTCTGGAATTGCCCAGAAATATATCATTTAAAAGATATTTTAATTAACACAGTCAGAGATGGAGGGAGGCAGAAATGGAGGGATAGAGGAATAGATGGGTGGAAGGATCTGGCACAAGTCAGAGAAACCCGGAATAAACCTCACACACACTGACCACATTCCGCTATATCAGAGGTTGTAAATCAGCAACGACCCTCCTCAAAGCCCTTCAATACAACTACCCTTCAAATAGCTACATACTCCCTTATCTACTATAACCCCATAAATGTTAAATATTCTCTCTAATAAACCCACCATCACTGAAGATAAATATCCCCCCACTACACACCCAAACCACAACAACCCTTTCCAGAGCTAACTACCCCGCCAAAAAGCAAATACCCCCACTACTATACCTACTCTCCCAAAACAGATAAATACATGCACACCAAATATGTCCCTGTTCCCACAAATGTCCTTTTAAACACAAACACAAATCTGTCTAAAAAACCAAATGCTGTTTGGGCACAAATAATCCCATAACTAAATACCCCCCTCTATCTAAGATTACCCCAATATAACTTAATACTTTCCACAACAAATAGCACCTCGCACACAGCACAAACTATCTTCACAAACATATACAACCAGAAGTGGCAAAAGTCCTTTACTTAAGTAGAAGTACAGATACTCATGCTTTAAAATGATCTGGTAAAAGTTGACACTTTTATTCAAGTTAAAGTAAAGAAGTTTGGGCTTGTAGTTTAGT
>MU551584.1:7062235-7072235 GCA_024362625.1 Silurus asotus
CGGGTGCTACATAAAACAACATAAAGCTACATCACAGAACGCAGAGCTACATAACAGAACACAAAGCTAAGGACTAATGTCAGTTGTCCTAGCCACATAAAGTGCACCGTGTGCATCGTGTCCAGGTTTGTAGCTGCTCAGTAACACACAGTTGAGTGTGTGTGTGTGTGTGTGTGTGTGTGTGTGTGAGTGTGTGAGTTCAATTCAGTTCTCTATGGGTTGAGGGAAAACACTTTTACACAGTCTGGATGTGAGGCCTGTATGCTTCAGTACCTGTTTCCTGTTGGTACATGTGTGATGAGTGTGTGTGAGGGTGTGTGTGGTGTAAATTTCCATGATAGAGGGGAGAGAGACTCCATTGATGTTCTTGGCTGTCTTCACTATCATCTATAGGGTCTTGTGATCTGAAACAGTGCAGTTCCCAAACCCGGCAGTGATGCAGCTGCTCAGGATGCTCTTGATGGTCCCTCTGTAGAATGTGGTCAGGATGGGGGAAGGGAGATGGGCTTTCCCCCTTTCTCAGGGAATAGAGACACTGCTGGGCTTTCTTGGTGATGGGGCTGGTGTTGAGTGACCAGGTGAAGTTCTTTGCCAGATGAACACCAAGGAATGTGGTGCTCTTGATAATCTTCACTAGGGATCCATCGATGGTCAGTGAAGAATGGCCACTATGTGCTCTACTAAAGTCAGCAACCATTTCTTTAGGTTTGTTAACATTCAGAGACAGGTTGTTGGCTCTACACCTGGCTGTGTCTTGATTTGCCTCATGGCCAGCCTCTCAAAGCATTTATAACGATGGGTGTGAGTGCGATGGAATGATAATCATTGAGGAAGGAGACTGTACACTTCTTCGGCACGGGGACGATGGTCGTTGTCTTGAGGCATGAAGGAACAATGGCACTTCTAAGGGAGATGTTGAACATGTCAGTGAAGACATCGTCTAGCTGTTTTGCACATTCCCTGAGCACACTGCCAGGTATATTGTCTGGTAAAGTAGACTTCCATGGGTTAACTCTGAATAGATTTTTCCTCACTTCAGCCATGGTTAAACAGTGCACCAGGTTGTTGGGAGAATGGGTGGTCTTCCTTGCTGTCACGTTGTTCTGAACCTCAAACAGGGCATAGAAGTCTGTTGTAATAGATGCAAAATCTCAATTATGAATAAGTTTTGGCCCAGAAAACACAGCCGTGCATCTAGATCATGTTAACATATGGCTTCTTCTTTGCAATAGAACTTTAACCTGCAGTTGTAGATGTCATGGCAAACTGTATTCACAGCGATAATTTCTGGAGGTGTTTCTGAGTCCATACATTGATTTCCATTACATAATCTTGTCTGTTTTAAATGCAGTGCTGCCTGAAGGTTTGACGATCACAGGCATCCAATATTGATTTTCCAATATTGATTGTCTCTTGTGCACAGGGATTTCTCCAGAGTCTTCAAAACTTAGGGTCAGGGTTAGGGTTAGGGTTGGGCTATTATATTTTGTACTGCAGATAATAAGATATTCAAAGTTTAATTTTTATTTTTGTTGAGGAACATTCTGAAGTTGATCCACATTTTATAGACACAGTTTTTTTGCAGATTGATGAGGCTCTGACCATTTAAGTTTTGAAATAAGGTTTGAAATGGATGGCTGCACCAAATTAAAAAAGATTTGGGACAGGGCCATGTTTACCACTGTGCAGCAATTTCATTTAACAACATTTATTATTCAGTATGCCTGGAAACTGAGGAGACCAGTTGCTGGATTTTTGGAAAAGAATGTCGTCCTAGTTGTGTCTGAAACAGGATTCTAGCTTCTCAACAATCCTGGGTTTTCTTTGTCATATTTTTTATTCCATGATGCAACAAAGGTTTTTGAAGATGGTGAAAGGTCTGGACTGCAGGCATGACAATTTAGAAGCTGGACTTAATACTATATTACAGCAATACCAGCAATAATTCTATAATATACCAGCAATGATAGAGTAAAAGAGAATGGAGTTTAGTATTGTCTTGCTAAAATATATATGTGGTTTCCTCAGAAAAATATGTTGTCTGGGTGGAAGCATATATTGTTTTACAATAAAAAAAAAAACCCTCTATATTCCTTTCATAATTGATGGAAGCCTTTCCAGATGTGTAAGCTGCTCATTTTATAGGCAACAATGCACTCATACCATCAGAGATGAAGGGAATTTAACTAAAGACTTGAGTTTTGCCCTTTCTCTCAGTCCATTTTAAATGAGCTTTGGCCCAGAAAAGATGGTGGTGTTTCTGGATCATGTTCACATATGGCATGCTAGAGCTTTAACCTACATTTGTGGATGAAACAGTGAACTGTGTTTACAGAAAATGATTTCTGGAGATGATCTGAGCCCATGCAGTGATTTCCTTTACAGAATCATGCCTGCTTTTAACATGGTGCCGCCTGAGGGTTCAAGATCACAGGCATCTAATATTGATTTTCGACTCTTGTCTCTTTTCTTGTCTCTGGAGATTTTTCCAGAGTTTTGGAATCTTTTCATGAGATTGTGTAGTGTAGATGATCATATATTCAAAGTCTTGAAATTCTTCTGTTGAGGAACATTATTTTAAAATTGTTCCACAATTTGTACACAGTGTTTTGCAAATCATTGCATTCTGTTTTTATTAATATTTTAGGGTTATTAAAAATTGGGTTTGTACACATTTTCCCAATTTTGGTTGAAATTTTCTGGCTAATTTCCCCTTTTATTTTTACTTTTAAAATTTTTATTTTACTTTCGTAACTTTTTAAAACCCGTTTCAATTGTTTATTTTTTTATCACTCTGTAAATGTTGTGTTCTGATCTAACCTTTGACCTCTGAGCTGCTGTAGATTACTGCAGGGAAAAGGAGACTGTCTAAAATCATCTTTCATGCACAGACAGAATGTTTTTGACTTTGGTAACATATTATTAAATTCAAACACACACACAGCAGTGCCATCCTACAGTGTCTTCTTTTCAGTGCCCTCCCACAATGCCCTCTCTCTAGTGTCCTCCCAGTGGCCTTTATTCAGTGCCCTACCCCAGTGTCCTCCTCCAGTTCCCTTTCTCCTGTGCCCTCCTGCAGTGCTCTTTAGTGCCCTCCACAGTGCTCTTTTTTCAGTGCTCTACCCCATTGCCCTCATCCTATGTCTTCCTCTAGTGCACTCTCATGGTGTCCTCTCTCCATTGTCCTCTTAAGCCCTCTCTTCAGCATCCTCCCTCCAATGCACTCCCTCAGGTTCACTCTCGTAGTGCCCTCTCCCCCTTGTCCACCGGTGCCCTTGTCCCAGAGTCCTCCTGCAATTACCTCCCTCTAGTGCAATTCTGCAGTGCTCACTTTTCAGTGTCCTGTTTATGTCCTCCTCCAAAGTGCTCCAATACCCTCCTCCATTGTCCTACTCCCATGTTTACCCCCCTATGTCCTGCTCCATTGCCCTCCCTCCAATGCTCCCAGTGTCTTAAAGTGCCCTCTCTCTAGTAATGTGCCCCAATGCCCTCCTTTCAGTGCCCTGCCTCAGTGCCCCCAATGCCCTTCCTTCAGCGCTCTACCTCTGTGCCCTCCTCCAGTCTTTACTTTCCAGTTTTCTCCCCTGAGTGCCTTTTCTCCAGTGCCTTCAGTGCTCTCTCTCCACCGCCCCACTCACCACTCTTTTTTAGCCCCAGCCCAAAAAAATGAGGGTCAGTTGAAGGAATTTGGAGAAAATGCAATGTCTGTGACTCGACTTTACTACCCTATAAAATGTGGAAGTATTTATAATTTTATTTTTTTTTTATATTATTTATTTATTTGTTTATTTACACAGAATCAATGTACATTTTAAATGTAAAATTCTGAACTCTATAACCCAAAAACACTGGGAATAAAATATTTACCAAGATTTAAGTTAGAAAAAAAGAAGAAGTGTGAAAACAAAGGAGAAAGTTTTGAAAGTGAGAGAGTGATCAGCAGCACAATATGTCCTGCACGGCCACAATATTAAGAACAGGGACTGATCACTCTCACGGCCACAATATTAAGAACAAGGACTGATCTGTCTCACCCCTGCACTTTTTATTAATATCATTGTTCACTTATTTACTTCTTTTATTTGTAATTTGCTTACATTTTCTTTTTTCTCTTTTGTCTAATTTTCGTTCTTCCTTTCTCTTCTTTCTTTTTTTCCTTTGGCAATTAACATGTACACTAATTGTTCTTGCCAATCAAGCACCTGGAAAAAAAACTGAAAAGAGACAGAGAGAGAGAGAGAGAGAGAGAGAGAGAGAGAGAGAGAGAGTGGAAGTGAGGAAACGACAGATCACAGCAAAGAAAGTAGAAAAAAAAGAATGAAGAACCAAAAGGGGATAAGAAAATATAGGGATAAAAAAAACCAAGACATGTTTGCGAGGGAGAGATAAAGACAGAGAGATAGCTATAGAGAAAGACAGAGAGAGAGAGAGAGAGAGAGAGAGAGAGAGAGAGAGAGAGAGAGGTGAGGGTGTGCGCGCGCGCTTCCGTGTAGATCAAACTGCTGGAAGAACAGAGCTGCTAAGGCAGTACACACACACACACACACGCACACACACACGCACAAACTTATGCACGCACACACGCGCACATCCACGCGCGCACTCGCGGACTCACGCGCACGCCGTGCACAAACACACGCGCGCGCGCACACACGCGCTCTCTCCCTCTCTCTCTCTCTCTCTCTCTCTGTCTCTCCCGCGCGCGCGGCTCTTCTTTATTAGCGCTTCATCTGCGCTTCTCCTCCATCATCAGCCTGCAGGAATCAGAGAGAGAGAGAGAGAGAGAGAGAGAGAGGAGGAAAAAGAAGAAGAGACAAGGAGGACAGGATTCTGTCCTGTTTTTTTTTTTTTTTTTTCGTTTTAAAAGGAAAAAGAGAAAAGGTGAAAACAGCGCGGAATGGAATAAAAACGTGTTCGCGTGCACACCGAACACCCCGGGGGTAAGAGCTGTGCAAAACGGTGCACTCTGTGTGTGCGTGCGTGCGTGTGTGTTTCTCCGTCTTGTAACGTTAGTGCATCGATCTCGTCTCGCGCACCTTTACCGTGTCGATGCTTCATTAAGGATTAATGGCATTGTGTTACAAAAAAAATAAATAAATACATTCTCTACATCCGGTTTGGTAAAAGACAGAAAAAAAAAAATCCTGCCTTTGCTGTTGCCTTTGAAAGCTCACGCGCCACGTTAATGCATTCGTATTATACGAATTTCGTGTTATCAGGTCGGCTCGCTTCAAAGCGCTGTGACATCACGACCTGAATCATGAGGATGTGATTGATAGGATTTCTGCCTGGCAACGTAACAATGGCTCTTTTTTTTCCCCTTTTCATCTTTTTGCACCTGATGATGATGGTGATGATGATGGTGATGGTGATGATGATGATGATGATGATGGTGAAGAAGATGCATCCTGCTCACCATGATATGATACCTCTCATTGCACCTACATGGCATTTGTGTGAAATAGGACAGGAGGAACAGAACCAAATCTGACAGAGAGAGAGAGAGAAAAAGAGAGAGGACAGGATAAAGGATGAAGGATGGTGCAGACGTGGTGAAGTGATCCACATTTACATGCCGGTCCGGTCTGGTTATCCAGCGCTCCGTCAAAGGCTGGATTCATGTTGGTGCACAAGGCGAGCTCTGTTTCAGTGCACACTCTAGTGTAGTGCTCCAATTATCACCTCGCTGAAGTGTTCACTACTCCACAAGGCTGCGTCCTGTTCACCACGGCCGTCTCGCTCCCTGCACCAACACCAACATTGTTCCACTACGTTCCTAAATTCTTTAGTGCCTCCCTTTAAACTCGTACAAGTTTACCAGAAATATCTCCAGCCTGCTGCGTTTATTCTTATTATACTGAATATAAATATGAGATTCTCACTGAATCAATCATATCCTGTATATTCAAGCAGGAGGCACAGCGTTGGGTTTTTTAGTTCCAATGTAACACCATGTTTCTCTACAGTCTGGCCTAAAGTTCACCAAAAAAAAAATGATTTTATTTATAGAGCCGCCTCGCAGTATCACCCACGCTCTGAACACACCAGCGTTTCTCTGATTAGGGATTTCCAAAAAAAAAAAAAAAACTTGTATTTAATTAATTTTGTTGTTATATAAAACATTGACTACTTTCGCTGTCCATGTTTTTAATGCATTATCTGGGTAATCTTTATATAAAATAATAAACGACAATTAAAGGACCCAAGAAAACACTTTTTTTCCCCTTACAGTTTCGTGACAGATTCTGATCTAACAAGCAAACCTACAAAATTAATAATGAATCTTGGATGGATGCTGGTTTGTCATTGTTGCAGATTTTTTCTGTTCCTGACGTTTATAAAAGCAGAATAGCAGAATTTATACTGAAATAAGTAATTAAGTATATAAATACATAAATAAATAGGTCTGGTTGTAGGCCTAGTAGAGAATGTATTTATTTCGTTACAATTCTTTAACCCGCTACTCTGCTATCGGTCAAATGTTAACAAAAATCTATCCATCAGATGCATTTGATATATATATATATATATATTACGGCGGCCAGTCGATTAAAATGTTTAATTTCGATTAATCACATGATTGAACTTGTGAATAATCGCAACTTAATTGCACAATTTTTACTGTTTTAAATGTACCTTAATTTCATACTTTTCAAGTTTTTAACACACTAAGCAACATTGCCATGGACAAATATTGACGCTTTATGCAATTGTATGTTTATTATTAGTGAACCCAAACTTAACATAGAGCATGAAGACAAACTATTCTTAATGTTTTAAAGTAATTATAGTGTTTTAAATGACGTACAATAAGTCATCAGGACACCAAACAGAACTTTTGCTATGTTTCCGCACGGACGGTTTTGTTTGCCGGATGTGTGCATCATGGCAGATTTTGGTGCTTGATTTGAGACTTGGCGCATCAGAACAACAAATGTTTAGTTAAAAAAAATGTTTTTTTGGTGGAGTAAATTATTTTTTCATATCACAGTAAAAAATGGACGTTGTGAATAAAGGTTTTAATTTGACCTCTATTTTTAAAAAAAAAAAACTAAAATGCGGGTTGCATTAATCATGAGTTAATAAAAATTAGTGAGGTTAAAGAATTTGCATTAACGTGTAAATTTTTACAGCCCTATACTGTATATATGTACCATTTCCGCTTATTTAAGTTTTGGTTTGGTTCTGATTTCCACTCCTTCTATCTCCATACAGATTTTTTTTTTCCAAAAGAACACTAAGAGAATGAATGTGAAAGTAAGCAAATCAGGTTCGTCTCAGCTTTAGTGTGTGTGTGTGTGTGTGAAGGGATTTAGAGAGTGTGAAAATTGAAGCCACAATTTGGAGGCCTCAAATGCAGATAATGCAGAGGAGATGTGGATTTGTTTGTATTTTTCATTCTCACATTTGGTTCACACCAAATATAGCAAGTCAGGTAAACTAGTTGATTCCTGTTGTAAGCCAAAAAAACTTCGGTCTACACCTTCACTCCTTTCATTTAGCTGATCAAATTACCCTGCTGCCTAGCTAAGTTTTGCTAGCTGAGTAAAGTACTAGTTGATTAGCAAGCGTGCAAATATTTCAAAATGGACATTTTGAAAAATCCTGCTAGCTAGTCAGTGAGCTAGTTACTTTTCTACACTAGGTAGTTAGCAAGCCCACAAGTCAAGTTTTAAATTTCTCTCTCTCTCTCTCTCTCTCTCTCTCTCTCTCTCTCACACACACACACACACACACACACACACTTCACGTAGAAGATGACGCTACACTGCTAGTCAGTTCGCTGATTAGCATGCTAGGTTTTAAGCAAGTCAGAACACTACTATGGCTGAATAAAATCGCAGTATTGTGTTGAAGGTGGCCAGGGCATGTAGAATACTAGTCAAGTGTACAATCTATATAATTAATTAGCTTAGAGGCTAGTTAGCAGGCCAAGAAAGGTTTGTATATGGGGTAAGAAAGCAATTCCTGCTTTTGGCTTCCCTCCTTGTGTTGCAAGTGGACATTTTGTGGGAAGTAAAGGGAAATAAAGGGCAAGCTGCTTACCTAATTAGCATAATAGCTACTTAGCATCTCTCCTCTGTTCCCTGTGTGCTGGAGTGATGAGTGATATGCTCTACATCACATTCCTTGTAGGTGACTTCCTCGCCACACAGGTGTCGATTTAAAACACTGCAGTTGTAATAAACCTATGATATTGGTTTATTAGTCTTTTGTTTTAATGCATTGCAGGGCATGAGCCAGGAATGGCTTTGTGACTTGAGGAGTTTCAGATGCAGATTGATGTAAGATGGAGCAACACGGAAGAGCGAGAATAAGCTTGGCTCCTCCGGAGATAAATAATGCAGAGGGATGCAGCATTAGCTTTGTGCAGAAGTGCTATATGCATTCCTTCCAAGCTGGGTAACAAGGATGTGTGTGTGTGTGTGTGTGTGTGTGTGTGTGTGTGTGTGTGTGTGTGTGTGTGTGTGTGTATGTGAGTGTGTTGTCTTGGGAAACACTTGCATGGACTGCAGGCTGATTAAAGTTTAACGTGTTGTGAGGGAGCAACGCAGTGGGATGAGCTTTTTGCTCATTTTTTGAAACTTAGTGCTTTTACCAGAACGGCAGCCATTTTAAGAAAAGTTTCAGAACCAAGAAAACAAGGTTCAGACAGTTTACCAATCAGTCTTTATTTCTCAAAACTCATCAATAATATCGCTGTAACTAATTAGTTACATAATTAGTACTAATTAATCGCATTAGGTTGACACTGTCCGATTGCATGTCCGTCTCAGAATGACACTGTAACCAATAAGATTGTAGTTCTGTCTTGGAATATCATTGTAAACAATCAAATTGTAGTTCTATCTTGGGAATACCAGTAAACCAAATCAGATTTCTGCTCCCTTTGTTCCCTCCACTTTATGTGGCTAGGACAACCTGCTTTGGTCCTTACCTCTGTGTTCTGTATGTAGCTCTATTTTGTGTGATGTAGCTTTATGTTGTTTTTATATAGCACAATGGTTCTGAAGAAACGTTGTCTCATTTCACTGTGTACTGCGTCAGCTATATATGGTAAAAATGACAATAAAAGCTTCTTGACTCTTGACTCGAATGCATCTGTAACCAATACGATTGCAGTTCTTTCTCGGAATGTCACTGTAACCAATTAGATTGCAGTTCCATTTGGAATGCCATTGTAACCATTGAGATTGCAGTTCCGTCTCAGATGGTCTTTGCAACCAATCAGATTGCAGTTCTGTCACTGTAAGCAATCAGATTGCATTTCCATCTTGGAATGTCGATTTAACCAATCAGATTGCAGTTCCATCTCGGAATATTATTACAACTAATCCGATTGCTGTTCCGTTACTTTAATCAAACAGATTGCACTTCTGTCTCCCAAAGTCACTGTAACCATGAGATTGCAGTTCCATCTCGGAATGTTCCCTAATGGAAATGGTACTGTAACTAATGAAATTGCAGATCTCATATTGTGTTGTCACTGAAACTAATCTAATTGCATTTCCATCTAGGAATGTCACTCTAACCAATCAGATAGCAGTTCTGTCTCAGAATATCATTGTAACCAATAAGATTGCATTTCTGTCTGATATAACCTGTATGACTTTAACCAGAAAAATGTCAGTTCCCTCCTGGGAATGCCCCTGCAACCAATCAGATTTTAAATCCCACCTTAGGGTTTACACTTTAACCAATTAGATTGTAGTTCCCTCTTGGGAATGCTACTGTAATCAATCACAATGCTGTTTCATCTTGGACTGTCATTGTAACCGAGCAGATTTTAGTTCCCCACTGGAATGTTCCTGTAACCAGTCAAGCAGATTTTGGTGTTCCCTGAAACATTACGAACTCCTTCTTCCTTCTGAAAAGGCAATATAACTATTTGGACTGCATTTTTTATCTGAAATGCCACCATAACCAATCAGATTTCAATTTTCTCACAAAATGTTTCAGTAGCCAATCAGTTCACAGTTCTGTCTCAAAATACTCCTGT
>MU551584.1:7082552-7092552 GCA_024362625.1 Silurus asotus
GAGAGAGAGAGAGAGAGAGAGAGAGAGAGAGAGAGAGAAAGAAAGAAAGAGAGAGAGAGAGAGAGAGAAAGAAAGAGAAAGAGAGAGAGAGAAAGCGAGGAGAGCTTGAAGTGTGTTTAATGGTAGAAGAGTTGGAGAGTTTACACTTGCTTTTATCTGTCAGCCCACACACACACACGCGCACACACACACACACACACACACACACACACACACACACACACACTGACCTGAGACATTTAAGAAGCAGCCTATATACTGTGTGGATTAAAAAGTATTACAGAGCAATAAATCACCTGGAGTAATAAAGATGACCCTAATAGCAACAATTTCAGAAGTACAGACTAGTTTTATACAGGCATAAGGAGACTTGGAGTATAAATATAAATAAACAGTAAAAACTTAACAATACAAGACTGTATTCATGAGAATTATATTAAACAGTAGTAGTCTGTTAGTTGAGTAGAAAACGGTGTTAAAGTAAGCAATAAACAGCACAACAGTTATTAAGCAACATTAAATCAATAAATGACATTATTACCCTGTATTACATGGTACCAGTGAAGCACAGTAAACAGTTCAAACCATAATAAACAGTATTGAGTTTTATCATAGGCAACATTTAACCGGATTAAACAGGTTTAGGAGTTGAGTTCAAAACAAAACAAAACATGAAGCAGTATTACTTGATATGAAACAGGATTAATCTGTAATAAATACAATATATATATACATTTAATATATCAAATATGCAAAACAGTTTTATTAAATGGCAATAAACAGAATTAAATGTAATAGTTATCAACAGTAGTAAAAAACAATGTACATAAAGAGTAACATATTGTAATAAACAGTTATAAACAGTAATAAATGACAATAAACAAAACATTAAACAGTATTAAATGTAATAAACAGTAATAAATGGCAAAAAAAAAGAGTTTTAAATGTAACCAACAATAATAAATGGCAAACAATTATATCAGTTATAAACAGTGTTAGATGTAATCATTATAAATTGTAAAAAAAATGGCAATAAACTACAGTAAATGTAATAAACAGTAATAAATGTAATAGTTTTAAACTAATAAATGGCAATAAAAAAGTTTAAGCTGTAATACACAGTTATAAACAATAATAAATGACAGTTAACAATATTAAACAGCGTTAAAGCTAGTAAACAGCAAGAAATGACAATAACCAGTTGTGAATAGTTATAAAAAGTATACGATTTAATAGTTATAAACAGTAATAAATGGCAATAAAAACTCTTAAATGTAATAAACAACAAAAAATGACAATAAACAGTTATAACAATTAAAAACAGTAATAAACAGTTATAAACATTAATAAATGACAATAACCGTTGATAAACAGTAAAAAACTATAATAACAGTATAAAAAACAGTAATAAGCAGTAATAAGCAGTATTAAACAGATATGAACAGTATTAAACGGTATTAAATGTAATAGTTAGCAATAGAAATAAACATTTATAAACAGCATTGAACATAATAAACCTTTATAAATAGTGGTGAATGTAAAAAACAGTAATAAACAGTAATAAATGGTAAAATGTAACAGTAATAAGCAGTAACAGTAATACAGAAATAATCAGTGTGGTTCTGACAGCCTACACGCATACACACTTATCGGGTCGCTGTGTTCATTTGTTAGTGCAGGTTTGTTCGTTCAGAATGAGCTCTGTCTGGAGGCTGTGCAGCTGGTATGCACACATACACACACACACACACACACACACACACACACACACACACACACACACACACACACACACACACACTGTTTGCTCTCTCACCCTCTGTGCTCTTTGTGAATGAACAGTAATTAGCAAACAGATTGGCTCTCACCACTGCAGTGAGGGGATGAAGACATACACACACACTCTCACACACACACACACACACACACACACACACACACACACACACACACACACACACACAGGAGTCTGTAGCATGACAGTTGACCCTCCATTAAAACCCGCCCTGGTACCACTGATCGACCAATCATAGCCTAGCAACAGTAACTAGGCAGTGACACCTCCAACATGCTTATTAAAAATACCAAGCATAAGAAGACAAAAAACAAGGAGATTTCTGTCACCATGGCAACGTGGTTGTACGGTGGACAGAAAGTCTCTTATCATCTGATATTCTGGCACGGAAGCTTGGAGGTTGTGAGACTGTAGACGATTGCTATGAGTTTCCTGTCCTCGCTGTTGCCATGGCAACAGCCAGCGAAGCTAACGGGAGATGTCTTTACCACGGTGTCTGTTGCTACCGATGTGTCGCTTTAGTGAAATGGAGGAATCCTTCATTCTGATCCGACTCTTCGGGTGTTTGATGGTCTGCTGATTGCATTCGTCACCCTGGACGTGATAACAGATGTATCCCCCTCACCACCACCACCACCACCAAATAAACCCAATAAACAACGGTCCAGCTTTCTTGTGTGTCTGTGTGTGTGTGTATGTATATATATATATATATACACATGTGTGTGTGTGTGTGTGTGTGTGTGTGTGTGTGTGTGTGTGTCTAAAAGGGGCATTGTTTCCATGGCGATACATTTATTCCGAAGCTTTTTCTTGATTTTGTTTTACACCTTCATTTTTTAACGCTGGTTCGTGTCACACTTGTTAGTGTTATTTTTTTCCCCTGCATTATTAGTGGCTGGGGATCCAGTTTTTGAGCAGCACTGCATCCGAGCTATACATGTCCTCTTCCAGCATCTTGCTTTAGTCCCTGTAGAGCAGGTGTGTAGGTGACCCTCAGCACCACAAGCGAACGTGTGAATGTGAGAAGGTACATGAGACACCAAGCGTCTTGGTGTTAAAGAGCCTCTCAACACTACACACTCCTCTTATGCCTCAAGTGCACACTCTTGTGACGTACGAAAGTGAGACACATCCGAGTCGTGACAGGGAGCTGATAAGAGAAGCAAGGGAATGGAATGCAGGATGGAAAGAGATTTCGGAGAGGAGGAGATAGGTGTCTTACCTTTTATCACACATATGGGGTACATATAGGATGCATGAGGGGGCATTAAGGATACATGTGGGGTGCATGGTCAGCACAAATAAGGTACATACAAGGGAATGTAGGGCACATATACGGTACAAATAAGGGTTATGAATGGTATAGGAGTGTAGGACACATATGGTTTGCATATAGAATTTATGAAGGGCACATGTAGGACATGTATAGGAGCATAAAGGGCACATATAGGATGGATGAAGGACACATAGTGTCTAAGATAAAAGGCGTGTGTAGGACCCAAACAGGGTGCATGAAGGGCACATGAAGGACATATAGGTCACATGCAGAGTGCATTCAATTGAAAAAAGAATTGAGGTACATACAAGAGGCATGGAGGGCCCAAGTAGGATTATAAATGGTATATGAGTGAAGAACACATATGGGGTACACATAGGATGCATGAAGGGCATATACTGTTTTGGATAGATGAAAAGCAAGTGTAGGATGCATGTAGGTTGCATGAAGGCCACAGGAAGGGCACATATAGGATACAGGGTGCACAAACAATAAATGTAAGGCACATATAGGACACATATCCAGGTATGTACAATCGGAATGCCGGGCACATATAGGGTAACAGTATTATAAATAATACATAAATAAAGGACACATATGGTGTACATATAGGGTGCATTAAGGGAACATTTAGGGTACATATATTTTGTGCATAAAGGGTACATGTAGGGCACATATAGAATGCATTTAGGCTGCATGAAGGGCACATATAAGTTACTTACAAGGTACATTAAGTACACAATTCATTTACATACAAGGCTCAGGTAGGACACATACTGTATATGCTACTAGTAAGGATTGTGAACGGTATATGAGTAAAGGACACGGGTACATATAGGGTCCGTTATGATTACATATGGTATTGATGAGGTGCAAATACTGTGTAAAATGGAATAAAGGCACATGTAGGGTCCATATAGGATGCATGAAAGGTGCATTTAGGACATGTATAGGGGGCATGAAGGGCGCATATAGGTTGCATGCAAGGCACATGTACTGTAGAATGCATACATGATGCATGAAGGACACGTAAGGCACAAAAAGGGTGCATATAGGATACATAAAGAGCACATATAGGTCATATACAGATGCACAATTTAGGTATATACAAGGGGCATGTAGGACACATATAGGGTACAAGTAAGCATTATGAATGGTACATGAGTGAAGGACACATGTAGGGTTACACATGTATGGCACATATAGAGAGTATGAAAGGAATGTCTCCCAATTTGTTTATCATCACTATAGCAGTGTAGTCAATGAACAGTTCCTCTAAATATCCATAATTCTTCTCTTCTTAAAATAGTGTATAATACATGTAAGGTGAATTAAGGTCATGTCACTTCTCTTTGAAAATAAGAGTGTTATGAACCTTGATGTTTCGGTTCAAGTTTGTTTTCATTACCCACAATCCTTTCTGCTCCGCACCAGAGTTAGATGAAGAGATGGAATTGCTTAACAGTGAAGGAATCACTTAGTGTGAGAAATATAGATATCAGGAGCAGGGCTTTTGGGCATTTTACAGCCCCACCCTCAAAACACACACACACACACACACACACACACACACACACTCGTTTATGTCTCCATTACATCTCTGTTCTCTCTGAGTGCTTTATAGGCATGTCCAAACTGACAGCAACACGACTGTAGCTCATTGCAAACACTTCCCCATGGGTCACTCATTCGGCTCACACAAACAAACAAACACACACACACACACACACACACACACACACACACAAAACACTAATCTTATTCAATCTTTCTCTGCCAAATGTCTCTGTTAATCCATCAGTTTTAATGTGAATATGATTCTGGATAAATCGCTGTGATCTGGAAAGCTTTGTTTGGGTAAAGCATCGCGATTGGTCACATGGTTTCCCCTTCACAACAATTTGAATTAGCAAATAAATACTGGAATGCTTTGGAACATCTTAAGATACTATAGTTACCACAAAGTAACCCCCTATCCACCACCTGAGATACTACAGTTACCAAATAGTAACACATAAGCAAATGAGATACCATAGACACCACCTGGTGTCTTACATATGAACCACCACCATAGCTACCACACACTGTAGCAACACTGTAGCAACTTAAGATACTATAGCTACCACACAGCGGGAGCCTAACATCCACGTAGGCAAACATTGCAACAACCAGCAGCTGTGAAATATTGATTGTGAGGTGTCATACACAAGCTGACTTACTAAGCTCCACCCACTTTACAGAGCAAAAAGAGAAATTCTGGTAAATTCTTGAAATTCTTCAACATTAACATCATACAATTTTTTATTGTCAATGTCTGTCCTGCTGTGTGCACTTATCACTTTAATCCTATAATTCTTTGATTATTACACTTTAATTACACACATTTCATTACCGCATTTTCTTTCATGCTGTGTTATTTTTGAGTTCGATATGTGTGTGTGTGTGTGTGTGTGTGTGTGTGTGTGTGTGTGCATGTAATGCATATGTATAAGGTCTGACTGCAGCCTGTTAAAGCTGGACGAGCCTCTGGCCTTAATTGTGTCTCATAAATATGCAAAAATCACATTTCATCACACACACACACACACACACACACACACACACACACACACACACACACACACACACACACACACACACAGCTCCATCTCATCTCCACTTTACAGGTGTTTTAGAATCATTTCAGCCTAATTGAAACGAAGTCTCCTGGATCTAAAACATGCTGTAAAACTAATTAATATCCTAATTAATGCCCTAATATGGTGTTGTTTCCACAGTAACAGCTCATGTCCATGATCTCTGGTGAGGTTTTCTTGTGTATGGAAGAAGTTTCCATTCCATACACCTTCCGAAGTTTTCCGACTTTTTAAAAATTGTTTCATTGTAGTTTTTGGTCTTATTAAGTATTAGGACAGTAATAAACATTTATAGCTGTTATAATGGACACCAATTACAGGAAGTGACATTTTATGAACTTTACATGTAACTACAAATGGACAAAAAGCAATGTTTTTGTTCTTTAATAAGTAATC
This sequence comes from Silurus asotus, assembly GCA_024362625.1. Taxonomy (NCBI): domain Eukaryota; kingdom Metazoa; phylum Chordata; class Actinopteri; order Siluriformes; family Siluridae; genus Silurus; species Silurus asotus. The sequence continues at coordinate 7,088,659 of MU551584.1, forward strand.
AAATATAGGAGGTATCGGTAAAGCTGTGGTATAGGAAGAATAAATAACTTCAGGCTTGTAATTTATGTAAAAGGAGGCGTGGCCTATGTGTATATCATTTATTTCTAAATGAATTCACAAATTTCCCATAGGTTGCAATTGGCATAACTTGGCTACAAGTGTATGGCTTTAACTTTCCCTCCTTATCTCTCTCTCTCTCTCTCTCTCTCTCTCTCTCTCTCTCTCTCTCTCTCTCTTTTCTCTCTCTCTCACTCTCTCTCTCTCTTTTCTTTTTCACACCCTTGCTATCTGTCTCATATTTTCCTCTTTTGTTTTAATTTTTTTATTCTATCTCTATCTACTCTTTCTCTAAATCATATCTGTTCATCTCTCCTTCTCTCACACCCCTCTTTTTGGCCCTTCCTGACTAATCATCCCTTTCTCTATCACACCACATCTTTTCTTCATGTCTGTTTGTCTTTTTTTCCCTTCTTTCCATGCCATCCATTTTTGTTTTGCGCTCTTCCTCTGTCTATCTCTCTGTCACACTATCTTCCTCTATTCTCTTTCATTCGATTTCTTTCTGGTTTTTACATTGTTTCTCTCTCTTTTATTTTATTATGTATCCCCCTTCTCTATTCCCTATATTCTTTCTCCCTTTTTTTCTTCTCCATCTCAACCCTTTCTCTCTCTCTCTCTCTCTCTCTCTCTCTCTCTCTCTCTCTCTCTCTCTCTCTCTTTCTCTCTCTCTCTCTGCAGGAAGCTGACGGAGCTCAGTGAGGACAATGTGGATGGTGCAGTAACGTCAGCATGAAGCTCTTCAGCACTCTGCGTCAGGCCTCTCTCGTGCACCGCTAGGCCACACACACACACACACACACACACACACACACACACACACACACACACACACACACACACACACACATACACACACAAAACACTATATCCCCAGCTTCTTTTCTTTTCCCACCACTACCCTCTACTCTGATCCCCATTTGAGACAGGAAGCAGAATTTTTCCTCCTCCCTCCCCTCGTCACCCTGAGCCATGTGTCTCCCATTCAACAGTGGACGCCGGCGTCCGCTTTCCCGTCCTCGGCGTAAATGGGACACATGCTTGGTATGGTTGTTAGGACTGGCGCTCCGGTTAGCGCTCTCCTCGTGCCAGCGCTCGGATTACAGTGCCTCCAAACACCCCATTGTCTCAACCAGTTATGGGAAAATCCGTGGCATCCGCAAAGAGCTGAATAATGAGATCCTGGGCCCTGTGGAACAGTACCTCGGCGTTCCCTACGCCACGGCGCCCATCGGAGATCGCCGATTTCAGCCTCCCGAAGCTCCTGGAGCTTGGCATGACATCCGGAACGCCACGCGACTCCCGCCTGTGTGCCCTCAGAACGTCCACGGAGCGCTGCCTGAAATCATGATGCCTGTGTGGTTTACCGAGAACCTGGATGCTGCCGCGACGTACCTGCAGGATCAGAGCGAGGACTGTCTCTACCTCAACATCTACGTCCCCACTGAGGACGGTGAGACACCACACATACAAACACACACACACACACACACACACACACACACACACACACACACACACACACACACACACACATATAGATCCCATATTACATTCCCACAATGCACTGCAAAAGGTCAGTAGACACCCATCCACTAATGTAGGCTCATACATGTTTCTAGTTTCAGAGTCCATGTTTCATGCACTCAAAGACCTTTTCCTTTAATCATGAGGCAATAGTCTTCTTTTAAAAAGATTATTTTGTTTAAAAAAAATAATATAGCACAGATTTTGTAGTTCATAGCCAGAAAAGTGACTAATAGACTTCAGACACGGAGAGATGCTCAGTGTGCAGTGGGAGGAACATCTAAGACTGAGAATGTATACACACACACACACACACACACACACACACACACACACACACACACACACACACAAAAGCATGCTCTTGTTATCCTACTGTTAGCTCTAGTAATGTGTTTGCGTGTATTTTGTTTGTGTGTGTGTGTGTGTGTGTGTTGTGTTTGCATCTGGCTGTGATCTTGTTTCCGATTTTTCTGAATCGTAACCATTCTTCTTTATTTTCTTCCATTCATCATCCTTCCCTTCTTATCCTCCAAATTCTCTTACTTTTTTCGTCCTCTTCCTCCATTCACATGCCCTCATTACCTCCAAAATAGTAGCAGTCTTTCATATCACCCTCCCATTTGACTTCCTCTTCCTCCACTTCATCTTTTTTTTTCTTTTTCCCTTTCTCCTTCAAGTTTTTTCATTCTACTTCCTTTTTTTTCTTTCTCCTCTTGTTCTCGTTCTTCCACTTCTATGATTTTCTTCTCTTCTCACCTTTCATTTTTCTTCTTTCTCTGTAAAGCCTTAATCTTCTTTATCTAAACCCTGTCAATGGTTCTTCAGTTGTCCCTCTATAGAACAAGGCTTGTATAGAGAAGAGGCAGCACAGTGAGATTTTATCCCTGTCAAGAAAACCCATTTTAGAAGCAGATAATTAATAAATATAAACCAGGAGCAGTTCTTTAATTGTGTTTTTTTTTTCAATGGGAAAGCGTTTCTTTTTATTTGTATGGCTTTAATAGTCTCCTAAACAGGTTCTGTTTGGACCAAGGCAGTTGTTTAAAGTTAAACAGGTTCTAGGTGCAAGAATTCCATCTTTAAGGAGACTCAGAACCTCCCAAGCTCTTTTGAAACTATTGTTTAATATCACTTTCTAGAACCTGTCAGGAGTATTTTGGTACCATCTTAAAAAAAAAAAAGAGTTTTTCACAGTTTTTTCAGATTTTGTCAGATCTTAGCCTTCTGCAAAACGTTCTTTTTGAACAAAGACATTTTATTCAAACATGTTTAGATTTGATTGAGGAGACTCAGAATCTGTATTTCACTTATAAAGAACCCTTAAGTGGAGCTGATAACTCTGTTAGACCTTCGATCAAGTCAAGTCAAGTCAAGAAGCTTTTATTGTCATTTCAACCATATATAGATGACACAGTACACAGTGAAATGAAACAACGTTCCTCCAGAACCCATAAACAACAAGAGCTGAGGACTAGTAAGTGTCCTCGCCACATAAAATGATCGGAAGGTTATGAGTTTGAATCCTGGCACCACCAAGCTACCATTGCTAAGTCTTTAAGGCAAGGCCTTTAACCCCTAACTGCCCAGTTAAGGGGGTATACGGTAAATGCAGTAGAACCCTGGATGACTTTGTGGCTGTTGGAACTTCTGAAACCGACTTCTTTATAGGTTCACCTTGAAAAGGGTTTTCAATGGGTTCATTCTAAATTTGTAATCCACCAGGTAGGTTCTAGGTAGTAATTTGAAGCAGAAAACGGATTCTTCAAGGTTTTTTTTCAGGTCCAATGGATGAATATACTTATTGAATCCTTCCTGGTGAAGAATTATCACAGGAGTCTATGCAGGACCTTTAGAGCTTCTGCACTGTATATACAACATGTTTGTACCCACTTAATTGCATACACACTAATTAAGGGTTGGGTGGATAATTATGGGTTCCTGCCCTGCAAAAAAAATAAAATTCTCCTAACCCTGTATGATCGAAGAACTATTTGATGTACGGTTCTACATAGAGCATTCTAGAACTCTTACAATTTTTATGTATATTATGTTCTATAACATAGTGAAATAATTATTTATTTCAAATCAAATCTAAACCACAGGCTATGAATATAACGACCAGCTGATTTTATGAAAGATTTTATGTTTTTTTCTATTTCGAATTGAACGTTTTATTATTGAACGCATTCTTATTATTTAATTAGAGACAGTAAAACTGATTAGCACTTGTGTGTCCAGGAGAACAAACAGGCATCATGTAAGGTGATTAAAAAAAAAAAATTTAACTGCCGAAGCAAATGAGCAAAC
>MU551584.1:7095052-7102552 GCA_024362625.1 Silurus asotus
TTTGAATAAACGACATCTTGCTGACTCTCTGAGTACCACAAGGACAGTACGAAGTGCACCAGGTAATGTGTAGAAATTGTGTATGAGAAGAAGTGAGAGAAGCTAACAATCATCGTTTATTCAGATTAGCTTGTAACTGATAGATCTTATATCCATGCATGACGCCTCAAAAACTCCAGATTCCAAACCAGACCCCGGGGCTTTTTCTGTTAAAGGGAATACCGCACAAGCTCGAATTGTCTCGTGGAAGCCAGAAGATCAGAGAGGAGTCTTAAAGGCAGGGGTGTGAGTGCAGCTATTAAATCTCCCACCTGGTGATCGATACTAAATAAGTTACAGTGCTGAGTGATGCCGGAACATTCCTTCAGCATCAAATGTATTTATAAGCTCTCTGATACTTCTTTGTAACTCCAACATCCTGTTTGGTTTTAATGCTCCACACAACTTTCTTACCAACTTTCTTAACAACAATGTGGAAAACTTTACCCCAATATGAACATTAATGCCGCTTTGTTCAGCTAATAAAAGATTTCCTTCTGTTTAAATATAATTAAACAACATTATTTTTATGATAGTGTTTTGTGCAGGTAAATACTGTTATCTTTTATGGAGCTTTGTGGTGTTTAAGGGTGAATGCTGGTGTTTTGTGGTGTTTGATTTGTTAGATTTGGTGTTTCAGGGTGACTGTTCATGTTTTGGGTGTTTTAGGTCCATTATAAGTAGATTTTGGTGTTTGAGGGTGAGTGTTGGTGTTTTTGATGTTTGAGGTTGATTGTTAGTGGATTTTGGTGTGTGAGTGTTGGTGTTTTGTGGTGTTTGAGGGTGAGTGTTGGTGTTTTTTTGTGTTTGAGGTTTGTTGCTTTTGTTGTGTTTGAGGTTGTGTCTTGGTGTTTTGTTGTGTTTGAGAGTGCAGGTTGGTGCTTTTATTGTTTGGGGGTAATTATTTATTGGTGTCTAAAAGGTGACTTTATTTGTATTTAAAGTTGATTATTGGTTGATTTGATGTTTATAGGTGGCCATTGGTGTTTTTCTAATGTTTTAGGGTGAGTGTAGGTGTTTTGTGGTGTTTGAGGTAGAGTGGTGTTGTTTTGTGGTGTTCGAGAGTGAGTATTGGTGTTTGAGGGAGAGTATAGGTGTATTTTGGTGTTTGAGAATGAGTGTTGTTTTGTGTTTTGTGGTGTTAAATGGTAAGTGTTTATGTTTGTGACAGTGAATGCTGGCAAATATTCTGTGGGGAAGTTGTTTATAGTGTGCAATTGAAGCCAATTCATAAAAAACTCAATGCTGACATTGTGTTCGAAGGGGGTGTGTGTGTGTGTGTGTGTGTGTGTGTGTGTGTGTGTGTGTGTGTGTGTGTGTTTTGGAAAGAAGTCGTGGATCAGATGTCTTTGTGTTTGTCCAATGTAAGTGTTTTCTGAGCCCAAATTCCTGATGGAGTATCAGCTATCAGTAATATTGACATGTTTGGATATCAGTATCCAGTCTTAAGATGAAACAGTACACACACACACACACACACACAAACAAACCTATATATAAACACCTTTTCACCTCCCAAATGCATTCACACACCTGGAACTGGCAGCTTCACAGCTGTGTGTATGTTCCTGCTCCTCTATTCCCTTTAAACAAAAGCATGACTGGCCCCGTGTTACAATGAGGACTGGAAGCCTGCCAACACGTGCACACACACACACATTTATGTTCCTCCTTGATCTTGTTTGCATCAGTATCCTAGCTCTGCATTCCCTAATTTTTACAGCTAAAATTGATTACTGTATTGAAAACATATTTCACATCGAGAGAGAGAGAGCGAGATGGAGAGAGGTAAGAATGAAGAATAAAAATAGATAAAGAGAAGGATAAAGTGAGGGAGATAGAATGATAAGAAGGGATTTACAGTGGGAGGATATGAAATACAGATGGAAAAGGAGTGGGATGGATAGACAGAGATAGAAAGCAAAGTGAGACGTAAGATAAGTGAGAAAAGAGAAACAGTGCTTATATAGAAATCTTGGATTAAATTAAGTTGTTGGACAGAGAGAGGGGGGAAAAAAGAGAATACAGATGATTGAAGTAAAATACGTAATTTTAACAGAAATTATTTGGGTAAATAACTGCAAGCCACTCATTAAACAAAACTAAATATATTTATAAATTTAACTGAATAACTATAAATAATTTATAAATAACTGAATAGGAAAAAGCTAACTCTATTTCACTTAAGTGGAATTTCTAAAAATGCTTCTAGAGGTGGAAAAAGGTGCTCTTTTTCCAAGTGATTACAGCAAAACAAATAATGTTTTCTGGATTTTTGAGATTCTGGGATTTTTGAAATGGTTAAACCTTGTAACCTTTGATCCTAGCACTTCCAGAATGAATCATTTTTGGAATCAAAGTGGATCTGGACTTTATATCCCAGTGAGGTGGAAATAGAGGACCCTAGAGGAGATGGAAATGTATCACAGGTCACCATGCAAACTTTACACACTCCTTTACACCTTGGGGCAGTTTACACAGAATACCTAATGTTGTTTTTTGGGGGTTGGGGGTCAGAGGAAACTGGAGATTCCGAAGCAAACCTGGGTAGACATGTGGAGAACATTTACACGGGCAGTTTGCTGAGCTCACGATTGTACCCTGGAAAAAGTGAGCCCCTGCTGCACTGCTATAAATAATATCTGTGTTTATTAAATCACCCACAAGCTGCAGCTGGTAATGTCATCTTCTCACAGCTCCGGGGTTCCAGAGTTGACCTTCTGTGTAGATTCCTCCAGGATCTCTCAGGTCTCAATGACATGCTTGTGAATAGATTTATTTAAATAACCCTTAGGTTTAAATGAATGTGTGTGCAGAACCCCGCAATGAACTACCATCCAATCCAGGTTGTGTTTCCGCCTAATTTGGGGTTTTCCCAGGAGAAGCTTCACCTTTTCATGAAACCCTTCCTGAAGATCAATGAATGTACACTGTAAGACATAAGTTTGTGGACTATGATCTTTTATGGACTCCCTTAGAATCCTATGAACCTTTTAACCAATTCCTAGGAATATGCATGTGCTTCTGTTTGGCTTGTGTTCTGAAACTGAAACAAAGAAACATTACTGAATACAAACGTCCCCACAGAGTACTGAATACACACCCACACACTCGCAACACACCCATGGAGAACTCCATCTGAAGCAATTAAAGTGCACTCTAACACAGTGCTAAAGTGCTGATGTGGTCAACGCTTAATCTATACCTATCCATCTATCTCTCTCAGACACACACACACACACACTCACACACACATGCACACACACATACCTCATTGTGATTGCGTCTAGCCGTCTGCCTTAGAGATCTTTTCCAGAAGAGGTGTTTTGAGAAGGTGAATTGGCCCTGCATTGATCGCTTGCTGCTCTTTAAGTGCTGATGGGAAAGTTTGCGTTTGTGGTTGTATGTGTGGTGTTTTGCTGGTAGAAGTCTTGCATGTGTTTGTGTGGTAGATACCAGAGTCTTTGTGAGCATGACTTGGCCACTATGACTCCAGATAACGGGGCAGTGATGGAGAGTTGTGTGTGTGTGTGTGTGTGTGTGTGTGTGTGTGTGTGTGTGTGTGGGTATCTGTTTGCATCAAAAAGGTGAAGTGAAAGCAACACATGGTTTAAAAAGGTACCACAGAAACCCAGTTGTGTTCTTTATTATACAAACCATGTAAATGTACCTTTACAGATGCCACAAAGAAGGCACGCAAGGTCCAGTGCCCCATAACCAATCGTTTTAATACCAGTCCATCTTAACCTAAGTAACTTGAACAAATCAGACTTCATGTTAAAACCGTAATCAAGTTCCAGCTTTCAGGAATTGCACTTTTTGATCATATAGTACACAGTTACAGAGGAGTAGTGATTTATAATTGCACTATCCGGTCCGCTTTCTGAGATCTAAAAGTACTCGAGAGTGGTTACAGCATCTGTACAAAGTAGTCCATCAAATCAAATATGAATAAGAATAATTATGACTTTCATCTTCCAGGTGCTTTTAGTTAAAAAAAAAAAATTGAGAACTGGCACTTTTGCTGGTCTTTTGAGGGTACTACTACTTTGATCACTTTTCTAGTACATTATGTATGAGAATATAACACTGGAACTTCAATCAAGTCAAAGCAAAAACCAGGAGAGTAGATAAACAGTCTACAGGTCTTTTAACTAATGCAATCAGATGATACCAATGCTTTCGCAAGTAAATGTACTCCCAAAGGTGCCATCTGGTACTCCTTCCTCCTAAGAGCAAAAGCAGTACTAAAGAAATACAACATTTGAACATTTTAAACTAAATATGCATTTCAGATTCTGTATCCTTTAAGCAAATGTGGTTTTCTTTAGGCACTGGCAGACCATCAGAGAAAGGAAGGCCTTTCAGGATTACTAACTTATGTTTTAATATATTTTTGTCAACAAATATGTATTCCCAATAGTTCATTCTCTTTATTGCATAGTGTTTCTCTCGGATGCAATGCCACTGCTGCACCACTGAGAGAAAGTTTCGGTTAGAGTATCTATCCAATCAGATTTCAGCCATAACATCATGTATTGCTGTAATGCCAGCAGAAATGAACAGCGCGGTTGATTCTTGGTAGGTTCAAATCTTTGCTGCTTGAAGTTGTCATTTTAACCAGTCATACTTGTTAGATTTGAACTCTAGCTGGTATCCAGTCACGTCTGCATTTTCACATCTTTTGATTGAATGGTTAGAGAACACCCTACTGCAGCTGCATCTGTAGCAAACTGCCCAAGTTAAAACATAATCGTGTGGATTTAATAACCTTTTTTTTTTTTATTCAACAATGGCTAACAAGGGAGAGGAAATCGATTTAGTCAGATATATTACAAGGAGATTTACAAGATTCAAGCAAAGCTGGACATCGTTAAGAAAGGTCGATTAAAACAGCTCAAAACAGTTGTTAAGCTTTTTCATGAACTATTTACACTTTGGTGCTTTCTTTCCTGTAAAAAATAACACACAATTTGCCTTAATTTTAAATCCCTATGAAAACCATAATTGCACTGAAAAAATGCATCGGAACCCCGTGGTCATTTTATGAAGTTAATATTGTATCTATTGGAGATGGAAGAGTAGAAATCAGAAGAGTTTGTACTTCAAATACTGTTTTATTGACTAAAATATAGAATTGTGCAGTACTGAAGAGTGACTAACATTTGGCCCAGGCTGGAAGTACCTTGGTCCATTATCATTCAGTTTCTTGATCCTAAGACAAGTGATCTATCCTTGTGAGGGGCTCCCTTGTCCAAAGTATAAGTAGAACTCAAGAGTACCAACAGCTCCCAACCAATGTAGAACCGAAATTCAAAACTATGCGACCGAGAGAAAACAACAGATTTCTCAAGTCCATCATAAGTCTTTCAAATGAGGGTAACACCTATTCAACAATGGATTGGCAGTGGGCACTGGCATGGGGTTCTAGTGTAGTTCGAAAAGGACAATGAGATATAAATCTCAAACTAGTTGTTTTTAATTGAACGAACAGCTTCACAAATTCACAAAACAATTCTAACAAAACAAAACACTACAGTCCATGACTAAGGTGAGTTATTATTAAAAAAAAAAAACCCCTTGTCATAGTTTTACATTTACATTTGTGGCATTTAGCAGATGCTCATGTCCAGAGCGATGTACAGAAGTGCTGTGAGTCTCTAGCAATGAATAAATCTATACTGGTACAGTAGATTACAATTTAAGATGAATCAGCCTACAACTCTGTTGAGGGTTTATTTTATTTTATTTTTTTAACAAAGCAACCTTGGAAAGTGTTAGTTTAAGTGTTTCAGGAAGAGGAAGGTCTTCACCCGTCGCTTGAAGGAAGCCAGGGAAGCTGTTCGGTCATCTAGGGAAAGTTCATTCCACCTCCTTGGTACCAGAACAGAGAAGAAACTTGAAGTATACTTACCTCTCATCCTGAGAGAAGGTGGTACCAGTCGAGCAGGGCTGGAGGATCTCAGACATTTATTTATCATAATGAGAGAAATCACAAATGCAGATTCAGAATTGTGAAAGACAGCGAGTGCACACATTTTGATTGCGCATAACTTTCGATTTAAATGCATTTCGCTTTGAGCTCAGTCTGCATTACTGATATCTGTCTTGTCCATCTCCATCTTGCTTTCTTGTGAGTTTAGCATGTTTGTTCTCTGCCCATCAATTAATCCGTGCAGTAGTTTTCGGGGCACAATTTCTTTCATCTTGCATTATTTTAATAATTATTTTTAAGTACAATACTTCAAACAAAACAGTGAAATTACAAATTTTAAAAACGACTTTATAAAATAGATGAAACTACTCAATTACAGTAACATGAGTAAATGTAATTTGTTACTTTTCACCTCTGCTCAGTGTGTGTAGTGTTCAAGATTTGGATCTGATTTGTAATGGGTAATTAAGCTCTTTATTTTTTCAGGTCTTTTAGCTAGAGGTTAAACTACGTTTATGATGGTGCTGCCCTTGTATACCCCATGTGTAAATTCCATTTAAACCTGAAAAGAAGGACAGCAAGATATGCTTTCATATATTAGGATGAGAAGTCTATTTGAGACTACCACCGTTTAAGAAGGTCATGGAAGGCACCTTTTTGGTACCTTTTTTCAGATTGTAAGTATTGCTTGAGCCTATGTTTAGCATCTGAACCATGTAGTGATGGAGGGTGGGGGAATGGGGGCTGTATATCTTCTGCAGCAACCTTGAGTGGATGTTGCACTAGCAAGGTGCTTACATGAAAACATGGCAAATGGCTGTAAACTAGCAGTAAGACATGCCTTCTATCGAGCAGTGTGTGTGTGTGTGTGTGTGTGTGTGTGTGTGTGTGTGTGTGTGTGTGTGTGTGTTTATGGCATGTCCTCTCAGCCCAGACAGTGACAGAGCATGTGTGGTCAATAGTGGTCTGTATGCTTGTGTGTGTGTAGGTGTGTAGGTTTGTGTGTGTGTGTGTGTGTGTGTGTGTGTGTGTGTGTGTGTGTTCCTTGCTGACAGGTAAACAGGATAAATAATGACATGGATCCCTATCTTACTGATTCACAGCAACACACACACAGACACACAAAAGTTCCACCAATAGCTCTTGCTAATAGCTGGAGCGTTTAGTGCCGAGTTAGAAACGACCGATACACACTCGGACCATGTAGATGTTCCATGCTCAGTCAGGTTCCTCTTCCTGTCAAGATGTAATCGAATACAAATACCTTATACGGAAGAACAGATAATGGGTTTAATATCACGGGTGTCTGTGAGCTCACGTATGCGTAAGAGAGAGGATAGCGCTTTTCTCAGAGTGTGTAGCTCGGCCCTGCAATGAGCATGTACGCACAGAGTGTGAATATGTGCCACTGCATGTCGTTCACTCTATTTTTACTCAAAAAAAAAAGGTATTGTTACCCCGCATGTACGTGTATGGGATGGGAAACACTATTCTGGTTTTGTGTGTATATGTATGTTAGTATTGTG
>MU551584.1:7107552-7109675 GCA_024362625.1 Silurus asotus
GATAAACATTACTTACAGTGAGAATAAAATTGACAGATATTAAACGAATGAGAACAAAATGACTACAGAAGACAGTGAATAAAAAAAAGTGACAGACATTACTTATAATGTGAGAATAAAAGAGAGAGAGGATTAAAAGAGACAGACAATACTAATTCAGTGATAATAAAAGAAATGGGGCAATGATAAAAAGAGAAAAATGTTACTAATAAAGAGAGGATACGAGTCAGACATTACCAATAGAGTGACAATAAAAATAAAAAAAAAGGCAAACATTACTAAAAAAGTGAGGATATAAAGATAGGGTGATGATTAAAAAAAGACATTACTAATGAGGTTAATAACAAAAGAGACAGACATTACTAATATCGTCTTCTTCTTATTTCTCACCTATTAGGGGTCGCCACAGCAGATCCTCCTCTACATCTGCCTCTCTCAAACCAACTACCTGCATGTCCTCCCTCACCGCATTTATATACCTCCTCCTTGGCCTTCCTCTTTTCCACCTTCCTGGGAGCTCCATCCTCGGCATTCTCCTACTGATATATCCCATGTCCCTCCTCTGCACATGTCCAAAAACATCTCAATCTCGCCTACCTCACTATGTCTCCAAAATGTCCTACATGCACTGTTCCTCTAATAATCTTCTAATTTCCAATCCTGTCCATTGTCGTCACTCCCAACGAAAACCTCAACATCTTCAGCTCTGCTACCTCCATCTTCACCTTCTGTCTTTAACTCAATGCCACTGTCTCTAATCCATACAACATCACAGGATTACCACAGTCCTATAAACTTTCCCTTTCACTCTTGCAGATACTCTTCTATCACAAATCACTTCTGCTATCACTCTTCTCCACCCACTCCACCCTGCCTGCACGGTTTTCTTCACTTCTCTAACACACTCGCCATTACTTTTCACTGTTGACCCCAGGTACCCATACTCCTCCACCTTCTCCACCTCTTCTCCCTGCAAACACATTTCCATTTCCATACTTCATTGCTCTATCTTGCAGCACATCATTCTTAGCTCTGTCTCTCTGCCTGGCTAATTGGTATAAATCCTTTTCTCCATCCTTAGTGTCCAACCTCTCATACAGCTCCTCATATGACTTTTCCTTTCCTTTCGCCACATCCCTCTTTACCTGCTGCCGCATCTCTTAGTACTCCTGCCTACTTTTATCATCTCTCTGTCGATCACAATCCTGTTTTGCCAACCTCTTTCTCCTTATGCTCTCCTGCCCTTCTTATTCCACCACCATGTCTCTTTGTTCTTTCTTTCTATTTCCAGATGTTACACAAAGTACCCTTCTTACTGTCTCTCTTATCACTTCTGCAGTAGTTCAGTAGTCCAATCATCCAGCACCTCTTAACCACCACCAAGCCCTTGTCTGACCTCTTCCCTGAATCTCACACTACAGTCTTCCTTCCTCAGTTTCCACCATCTTATTCTTCTTTCATTCTTAACTCTCCTCCTCTTCTTCTTTACCTCCAAAACCATCCTACAGACCACCATCCGATGCTGTCTAGCTGTAGTAACAGATATTTCTAATATAATTAAAATAAAAGAGACAAGGGCAAAACAGAAAGACTTCACCAATGGAACAAATATGAAACACTTAGACATTACTATGTACTTATGATTTGTAAGAGCTCATGTGAGAAAGAAAGACGTGCGGATCCAATATCAGACTACAGGAAAACACCCAGGCATCCTAGTTTAATATAAATACTGTGTAGATTTCACAAAGGAAATGACACCGACATTATGAACAGTTGTGATATAGTAGAACTCTGGCAGACATCACTAATGAAGCACAGATACATATATTTAATTTTTTTACGTTCATTTTATGCCATTTTGGTATTGGTTGCAGTGTGTATAGGAAAATTAAACTGTGTAACCAACCCACACATGCACACACACATACAAAAATTTTCCAGATGTTATCGCACAATTAGAGGCTCAGGTTGGGCCTTGCAGTTCGATCCGAAGTCACTTTGTGTGCTCTGAATCAAGCTGTGAAAAAAGGGCCACAAATCACAAAATGTGTTTGTGTGTGTGTTTGTGTGTGTGTGTGTGTGTGTGTGTGTGTGTGTGTGTGTGTGTGTGTGTGTGTGAG
>MU551584.1:7109885-7119885 GCA_024362625.1 Silurus asotus
CACACACACAAAAACACACACACACACACACACACACACACACACACACACATCACCCTAATGTGTCAAGTACACTTACTTATGAAAATTACTGTCTGTGCAGCCCTAAATAAAACCCTAAATAAAAATGTGTGTGTGTGTGTGCGTGTGTGTATCTGTGTGTGTGTGTGTGTGTGTTTTCACAGATATCCGAGATCGGCGGAAGAAGCCGGTTATGTTGTTCATCCACGGTGGCTCGTATATGGAGGGAGCAGGCAGCATGTTCGACGCGAGTGTCCTTGCTGCCTACGGCAACGTCATCGTTGTCACCATGAACTACAGGCTGGGGGTTCTAGGTAAGTGTGACATCACCAGCAACGACCTCATCACCTGAAGAACCTACTACTAGTATACCAACAGATAAACTGGGAGAGAGAGATGGCATTGGAGACATGGGCTAAAAATAAACTATAGGGCATTTTATGCTCTGCAGTAAAGCTGAAAATTAAATAAAGGAGATGATCATGATGTGGAATGACCAAACACACACACACACACACACACACACTTTGCTGTTTTCTCATGATTTTAACATACCGAGTTATTTTTTCATTGGTGGACGAAGTACACAAACAATGTATTTGAGTTAAAGTAGAGATACACACGGTAAAATATTACTCAAATAAAAAAAAAAGTGCTATTTTAAACTTTCATTTGAGTAAAAGTAATGTTACTCTGAGCACACTGATCTATTAATAGAATGATATTAATATCAATGAGTCAAACACTGATTGATATTTATTAAAATGATCATGAGCCCAAAACCTTCTGGCAAGTTTGAGTCAGGAGTTTCTTTCATCATGTATTACTCTCAAAATGTTCTGCCTGCTGTTGAACTGACACTGAACTGTATGTTAGTGATAAGTAGATACCACAAAGAATCAGTCAAAACAAGTTCAAAACAGAGCGCACGCTCTACCCTGATTAATGGCTTGCTGCATGCTTGGGCAGGAAAGTTTTTATCCATTCATAAATAAAAAGGAACGCCTGATTTCCTGAAAAATCAGGCGTAGAAAAAAAAGGTGTAGTGTAAAGTAAAAGTTAAAGTAAAAGTCTCTCCAAATGTAAATACTCCACACATGAAAAGCTACTTAAGTCCTATGTTCACCACTGGATTTCTGAAAAACTTTTTAATTTATGAAAAATCAAGCACTGATCATGAGGATCAATATTTGTTTAATCAATATCACGAGAAAACTAAATCATGATAACGAGAAAACAACATTTAAGTCGAGATAACGAAAAAATTCATTCGTGATCATGACTAAACAACTAGTTCTTTCGAGATCATAAGAAAATCAAGTCATGATCATAAGAAAATAAGAAAGAAAAAATTTTTTATAATGCATGGCCTCTTAGGACTTCCATATGACAAATTCATAAACAATGCTACATTTTACTGGTTTCCAGGAGGGCAGAAAGGGGTAGGGGGTGTGGTTTTGGGTTGGTTGATAGTAATTGGGAAGTGGGGCACAGGGCAGACTCTGTCCATCACCTCTGCTGTGGTTACCTCAGGGTTCATTTAAAGAGGACATAGGTTTTTCCAAAACCAAGAAATCTGATTTGGTGTGGGTGAAGGAAAGAGGTAGCTCAGCGGTTAAGATGTTGGCGTTCTGATCAACAGTCCTGAGTTCGAATCCCACCACCACTAATCTGCCTTGAGCAAGGCCCTTAACCCTCAACTTTATAAATTAAATAATTGTACATCGCTCTGGATAAGGGCCTTTGCCAAATTCCATAAATGTAAATTTGGTGGGTGGGACTATTCTTTATGAGGCCAAAGGTGTATAGATATTCCTTGCCTGCTTTTTTTATGCATTCTGTTGCTAGTGTTCTGTTTTCCCTCCCGCTATCGCTCCATCACTCCATCCACAGTGCGCCAAAGACTTGTTGGTATGTGAGCACAGCCATCTGTTCCAACTAATTTACTCATTAACTAATTAATGAACGAGAGACGAGGGGGAGGGGGGGCTCCCTTCGCTGATTCAATGTCTATCCCAGTGTGTAATTCTCTCTATTTCTGTCTTTCTATTCCATGTTGTTCCTTTATACTTTCCTTCTTTCTCTTAATAACACTCAATTGTGCCTTTTTTTCCCCCACCATTTCCCCCACACTTCTTTGATGATTGGGTTCAAGTTTAGATGTGAGCCAATTACATTAACAAAAACTCAACAATGCACATTTTGTATTACAGTTTGTTGATACAGTACTCCATTATTTTAATTCTCACTCATCTTCCTCCTATCAATTCACTTTTCTCTCATCTGTCTTTTACTCCTCATCTCATTCTTGATCCCTTTATCAGATGCGCTCTATTTGCAGAAACAGATTACCCTAATTAGCTGCTTAATTTCACACGAGACCTTTCTTCTGCTTTATTTTTTTTCTTCTGGATGCTTCCGGCAAGCTTCACATCCCCAAATTAGGATTGCGTGTTCAATCTTAGGCATTTGTGTTCTTTGCTTGTGATGTCGCCTGGAGATGTGTGATTATGCAATGTTGGGTAAAGTAAGTTTGAGGTGTTTGAACATTGGGCCTGAAATTCATCTCAGAGCCAGTATATAAAGGATGGATACTCCCGAATATTCCTGTTTTGCTCATATTGTGCAATAGGTAGCCACTGTGGCAGAAATTGGAGCCTGGCTTTATCCCATATGGATCTGTATTGACCTGATGTACAGTAAATCTGAGGTGTTTTAACGCTATGTCTTACATTAATCTCAGAACCAATATATGAAGGATGGAGACTCCCAAATGATCCTGTATTGCTCATAAGTGCTCTTAAGTGGCCTTAAGAAACCACTGTGACAGAAGAATGCAACATTGGTGTCTGGTTTATCTCATATGGATCTGTATTGTTTTTATAGTCTGCTCTGTATGTTACAAAGGCCATTGACTAGGGCAGATCCCAACCTTTCTACTATTAAACCAATAATCAAACTTTATTGGGGCCAAATAAATGTAGCATTATGCATCATTACTAAAGTTGTCATTATTTCTCCTATTTATGATTTTGTATTTAAAAATACATAAAAAAGAAAACTCTGTAATCTGATAATCTAATGCAGTTTAAGTTGCAGTTTTTTAGTTTAGTGAAACTTATAGTACAAAAACAATGCAATATATTGTACAATAGAGCATAATGCTTTATGCAGCTATTCAGTGACCTCTTATGAGAGACATGATATCCTTATTTTTCAAGCATTTTTCCAAAAGGCATTTTTTTTGTTATTTTTCTCATATAGCATGGTCTGCAAAATCAAATCAGCTTGGACATCACTGGTCTAGAGAGTAGGGGGCTGAATGCCAAATAGATGTGTATTAGTTATGTAGTGAGCAAGAGTAGGAGTCACTATAAGTCACTACGAAGCAAGCATTCGAACAACATCTATATTGAACATATAGAGCACTTTGTAGAATGTAAAAACGACTTTCAAATGCATTTAATACCTGAATGCCAAATTATACACAGCCTGCATCCCACATGAATCGGTATTGGTCATATAGTGCCCTATGTAGGCTGTTAAAGCCATTGTCTTGGGAATAGATTGCTCACTAAAAATGGAGAGTCAGGCGTCATCCCAATCGGATCCCACATTGGTCATATATTACACCAGGCAGGCTGTAAAATCCACTGTGTAGGCTTTACTTAACTGAATGCCAAATGAGAATCAGGCAGCCTCCCAAATGGATCTAGTAAGACTCTGGCTGCGTTCCAAACTAATTTGTATTGGCTATATAGCACACTAGGTAGGCTGTTGAAGCCATTTCATACGGATTAGGTTGCTAAATGTTGAACCAGAGTCAGACTTCTTCCCAAATGTATCTGTATTGCTCATATAAAGTAGGGCGTGCACACTATTTTATGGGGACTAGGTTGCTAGATTTCAAGTGAGACACAGTGCTGCTTTCCAAACTGATCCATATTGTTCATATATATCAAAATGTAGAGTGTAGAAACCATTTTATTGGGAGTAAGTACCTGAATGCCGAATAAGATATAGACCTGCATCACACCTAGATCTGCATTAGCTATATAGTCCACTAGATAGTCTATAGTTTTAGTCACACAGGGCACTGTGTACTGTAGGCCAAAGTAGCTAAATGTCAAAAAGTCCTATATATTGTGACCTATAAAGACCTAAATATCCATATAGTGAAGCATATATCCATATAGTGAACTTTGTGGGTTATAGAAGCAATTGTGGAAAAAATCTGTAGCATAATTGAGGTATTATTTTACATTATGCATTGCAGTTATAAAGGTAGATATGCATATGAATTCCAAACAATTCAGTTTGTGTCCCAAATGGTTTGCACAGTGCAGATGCTATTATTTTTTATGTTTTTATATACTTCACTTTTGAAGATATCCCAAATGATGCTTGTGCTCTCACAGAAAGATTTGCAAATAAAATCACTGGAGTATGTTTAGATCTACAGTAAC
Source organism: Silurus asotus (assembly GCA_024362625.1). Taxonomy (NCBI): domain Eukaryota; kingdom Metazoa; phylum Chordata; class Actinopteri; order Siluriformes; family Siluridae; genus Silurus; species Silurus asotus. Next base: position 7,114,373 of record MU551584.1, read on the forward strand.
TCAGTCACTATGAGTTCTCTGCATGATATCAGCCTCGTTAGAGCTGTTTGTCGTACAGAATCTGCACCAGATGTTTTAGTGACTTCATTATCTATAGTGTTGTTATAGAATAATGCTAAGGGGATTACTAGCATACTATTACTACATTTTTCTATTTTTCATTTTCCCTTTTTGTCTTTTTCTCTTTATTCTCATCTAAATGGGAACAAAGGATGTAGGTTCACAGTGTCCAAATGATTAGTTAGTGAATATTTATAAGTTTGGCTTCAGAACACGGTGATCAGCGCTAAAGTTAGCAAGCGCTCCAACTCTGCAGGAGGTGTAGATACAGAGAAAAGAACAGAAACTGCTAATAAACCAATGGATAGATGGATTGTCTGATAGATTGATGAATTGATAGTTTAAATAAGCAGTCCCCTAAAGACAGAAATTAGAGAAAGAAAGATGGATGAATTTAATTAATTAATCACAGGGTATTATAAAAAAAATAGACAGGTGATTGTATAAATTAATAGTTTTGTTAAATGATATTGGTTGGTTGAATAGATTGTTGAATGGATGGATGGATGGATGGATGGATGGATGGATGAATGGATGGATGGATAGAAGGATGGATGAATGGATGGATGGATGGATAGATAGATGGATGGATGAATTGTGATGGACAGAACAGCTCAACTACTGTGAGATACACACACACACACACACACACACAGCATCACATTAACCTTCCATGGTGCTGTTTTGTTGCTGTAATGATATTGGTTGGTTGAATAGATTGTTGAATGGATGGATGGATGGATGGATGGATGGATGGATGGATGGATGAATGGATGGATGGATAGAAGGATGGATGAATGGATGGATGGATGGATAGATAGATGGATGGATGAATTGTGATGGACAGAACAGCTCAACTACTGTGAGATACACACACACACACACACACACACAGCATCACATTAACCTTCCATGGTGCTGTTTTGTTGCTGTTGCCTGGCAACCAACCACAGTCAGACATGTCCTCCAAAAGCAGACATGTCCAAAACACATATTTGTTTGTTTTATAATAAAGATTAAGAACAAATTGTACAGAATATTTACCCCTCTGACCACATCATGCTCTACCCCATAATGCCCTGCCCAAAATTTGCAAATGTACACACATCCTTCACTTAGGTAGAAGTACAGATACTCAGGTTTTTAAATACTCTGGTCAAATTTGAAGTACTGATAATCCTTTTTTACCTAAGTCTTTACCTTTAACTAAGCTGTCAATCGATTGAAATATTTAATCACAATAAATTGCATGAATGCCATAAGTTAACTCACGATTTAATGCAACGTAATCACACATTTTTATCTGTTCTAAATATATCTTAAATTGATATTTTCCTTTTTTTTATACTCTATTCATCATGGCCATGGATAAATATTGATGCTTTATGCAAATGTATGTCTATTATTAGTAAAAAATAAAACTCACTATAGAGCACGAAGACAAAATGTTCTTGTAAATGTTTAAAAGTAATTATAGTGTTTTAAATTGCGTAAATTACGTAAATAACTTTCATACGGATTACATAATCAGATAATAATTGTATTTGATGCGAATTTGATTATTTGGAAATAGACATTTCAAGCATTTTTATGGCTGTGGGGCAAATATTCACTGAGATTCAGGGTGTTTTATTTTTTGTGTCTGTGAAGAGAGATGACAGAGATGGCAAAGAGCGCCCCCGGTCTGTTTTCTTTATTTTAAAACAGCACAGTGTTTTGTTGTTATTGTGAGTGTATACAAATAAAATTAGACTCTTTATAGATTCAAATGATGTATTGCTTTTATCTGTACGATCAAAAAAGATGTTTTTTGTGTTATGAGGAAAAATGCCACCCCAGAGGTTTAATTGCGGATGTGTGCACCATGGCAGATTTTGGTGCTGATTTGAGATTTTGAGAGCGCATTAGTAAAACATTCAGTAAAACATATTTATGATGAAAAAAAATATTTTGGTGTTGATGGTTTATTTATTTTTTATATCTGAGTAAAGAAAGGACGTCGTGACTGAACATGTGTTGCGCTGAAGGTTTTAATTTCGCCTCTTATATTTACTCAGTTATATTTTTAATAAAAATGATTAACCAGAAATTCACGCCTGCATTAATCATGCGTTAATAAAGATTTGTACCATTAAAATGAATTAGCATTTTAACAGCATTAATTAATATATTAATACAAAAACTAATTTAAAATGTCGTTATCCAATGAATGTATCCAGGCTGAACATCCACCATATTGAACACAAGCAGAGAAAAGATGATGATGATCATGTTTACATCACTGACACCCTCTGTCTCATATATGTAAACTACATAGTTCTTGTTGCCATCTGCCCTGCTCATTGTTAGCTTCATAAACTAGCCTACGCATGTGGTGTGTGAGAGCCAGGAAAGATACACCAGTGGAAGATTTTTCTTCTCACACACAGTGAGAAGAAAAAATATTGACATTTCACCAAAATGAATAAAACTGAAGTAACTGTTTTAAAAATGTAAGAAGTAGAAAGTACAGATATTTGAGTACAAATGTAATGAGTAAAAGTAAAAGGTTGTCTAAAAAAATAAATAGTGATGTAAAGTACTGATACCAGAAAAGTATCTAAGCACAATAACAAAGTATCATTACTTCCCACTTCTGGCCCTGGCTCACTCTGCTCAGATTGAAACAGATGAAAATTGTGAACAGGTTTATACAGTTTTATTATTTAGAGTTAGATACACAGATAGACATTATGTACATACACACATACAATATAGATAAACAGAATTCCCCAAACCGTGGACTACAGAGCATTTTTAATGTTCTCTGAAACTGACTGAGATGCGATGGATCCCCCTGATTAAGAAGAGGGCCTCAAAAGGCAGCCATATATTATTATATTATTCTACATTATAATATAACCTGTATACAACTGATGAATTGACTCCAATCTCTGAAATCTGTTGTATGACAGCTAGTTCACACAAAAAATGTTCCTTGGGATTAGGGTTATCTCATGTGTTATTGTGCATGTTTCCTAATGTTTTAAAAATGCTAAAAATGTAAATCGGTATTTTAAACAGATTCTAAATTATAATCAACCATTGACCTTTACAAGCTGCTGTTTTAAATTTCATTATTTAACCAATTAAAAGTATGTATTTCAATCTTAAAGACACTTTAAAAACTAGGCAAATTTACATGAATATTTTTTGTATCATTTTAGATTTGGAGAAATCAAATTTAGACTGTTTTTTGTCTATCGACATTATATGGACAAAAGTTTGTGGACACCTGACCATAGAATTCATAAATGGTTTTTAAAAATAGATTACACATTTAGTCCTCATTTGCTGTTATAACAATCTTCTTGAAAGATATTCCACTAGATTCTGGAGTGTGCTTGTAGAGATTTGTGTTCATTTATGCAGGTTTGGGTGAAAGGAAGAATTTAATGATACTTACGCAAAGACATCTGATACAAGGAATTCTTTGTGATAACAGTTTGGGAAAGAGCCACACATAAATGGAAAAAAATCAATATTTTTGTTAATATAGTTTACCACTGCTAGTTTCAAAACAATATTAAGTAATTACCCAGTGGAAAAATAAGAGGTTTAAGAAGTGAAGACGAAAAAATTCTGCATACTAAAATCAAGTCTGGGTGAAGTGGGAAACAACAATGGGCCTAAAGCAGAACCCTGAGGGCCATCATATTTCATTTTTTTATAACATTGTATACTTGCAGAGTGTGTATTGTGTGTATGGTGCTTTTGTGCAAAAGGATTATAGTACTCACATTTTCTGTCTTGTCCCTTTTCAATAAATAAAAAAACTCTCATTCTCTCTGTCTCTCTGTCTCTCTCTCTCTCTCTCTCTCTCTCTCTTTCTCTCTCTCTCTCTCTCTCTCTCTCTCTATCTATCTATCTATCTATCTATCTCTCTGTCTTTCTCTATCTCTGTGCCCTCACTCAGTCTAACAGTCTCGTAGGGTGCTTTTAAGCTTTTATGTCTATTTTTGTGTTGTTTTTTTTCCCTCGCTTTCTCCCTTCATTCGTCTTTCCTTCTCTTTTCCCTTTTCATCCTCACTAAAAAGCCTTTCTTTCCTCTTCATTTTTTTATACAGTTCGAAACGTCCCTCCCCCCACCCCTTTTTATTAATTTATGTAGCGTTAAATCGGACCATAGGCCATGACTCACTCACTCTAATTTAATTCACTTTAATATTCAAAGACATTATGGTAAAATCGTAAGAGCGACAGATTTTTTTTATTATTATTATTCCCAGCCTTGTATCTATGCTTAGAGAGCCGTTTTTATTCCATCTGTTATTGAATGCTAATGTGTTTTTTTGTATTAGCAAGATTTTATCATTCGTTTCTAACACAAGCACAGTACAGTTCGGCATGCTCTGATTGGCTAAAAGCAGGAGGAGCAATTAAGAGCCTAACGATCGAGTCTTTGGAGTCTGAGCCTAGTTTAGTTACTTACAGACCAAGAAAATGAACAGCTTCAGAATTTAGTTTTTTTCTGACTCCTTTGTGCCTTTTTTTCTATTTGCGTTAAAAATTATTTAATGTAGACAAGAATTTTGATGTTTCTGGTTTCTATTGTTGTTGTTTTTTGAGGGGGGGTGTGTTTTATTTTATTTTTATATGACAAACTGTTTAATACAGTATGTATAATATATAATTTAATATAGTAATAATACAATATATAGATAAAAGTTTGTGGACACCTGATCACAATATTTTTTTGTGCTTTTTAAACATCTCATTCCACATATAAGCCCCATTAGCTGTTATAACTTTTCTGGGAAGATGTTCCACTAGATTTTGGAGTGTGCTTGTGCAGATTTTTGCTCATTTATCCACAATGGTGTTAGTAAAGTCAAGTAATGATGTAGATGAGGTGAGGAGACCTGGGGGAGACCTTCATATTTATCCCAAAGGGTTGAGGTCAGAGCTCTATAGTAGGTCACTCTATATCTTTCACTCCAGTACATGTAAAGCATATCTTAATGGAGCTTGCTTTCTGTACAGGGGTATTATCATGCTGGAACAGGTTTGGGTCTTCTAGTTCAAGAGAAAGGACAATTTCATGCTAAAGATATCATATACAACTATGTACCTCCAAGTTTGGGGGAAAACACATATGGATGGAAAACTCAGGTGTTTCAATGCTTTTGTCCATAAAGTATATTTTTCTGGATTGTAATAACACAGGGTCAGGTTACGTAGGTCAGGTTGCATTAGTCTTATGGCAAAGTCTTATAAAGCATACTTACAATGTAAATTTTAAGTCTTATAATGAATTCTGATAAACATGTGCAGGTTTCCTGAGCACAGGCGATCAGGCGGCAAAAGGGAACTATGGCCTGCTGGATCAAATCCAGGCTCTGCGCTGGCTGAACGAGAACATCGGCCATTTCGGAGGTGACCACGAGAGGATCACCATCTTTGGCTCAGGTGCC
>MU551584.1:7122385-7157385 GCA_024362625.1 Silurus asotus
TTCCAGAGAGCGATAGCCCAGAGCGGCTCTGCCATCTCCAGTTGGTCCGTGAACTACCGCCCGCTCATGTACACCAAGATCCTGGCCAAGAAGGTGGGCTGCAGCTTCGGGGACACAGCCGCCATGGTCAGCTGTCTGAGAAGGAAAAGCTTCCGAGAGCTGGTGGATCAGGATATTCAGCCTGCACGCTATCACATTGCTTTTGGGCCTGTGGTAGATGGAGATGTGGTTCCTGACTACCCTGAGATCCTCATGCAGCAGGTCTCCCCACTAGATTTACAGATTTATCACCATTCAAAGTTCAACAAATAGTTTCTGTTGTTATGTAAAATTCTTGACACTGTACATAGAGATGCTAATGAACAGTTTTATTGTGATATTTCCAGTTAGTGATGTTGCTGTGGCAATAAGGGGACACACAAGAACATTTTGTGTTTGTGTTTTTTTTTAGTCAGACCAAACATAAGTAATAATCACCAAAGCCAAATCAGTGCAATCGAAAGGAACTGAACGATTCATGCTTATAGTAGTTTTTGTTTGCATCGATTTTCTATTATTTTGACATACAATTCCTCATCCTTTGGTCTGGGTAAGCAGCTTACTCTTATGTTGTATTGTACGAGGTGGTATCAGAAGGTTTCGAGACTAGCTCTGTTTACAAGAAAGTGCTTTATTTATCTATGTTTACACACTATCACCCTCATAATGTTCCCCTTGGACCACAAGTAGGGTGGTTGCAGACGTTAGATCATATGGATTATTCTCAGAGAATCATCAGGCCCATGTTGACTAATGGTTTTGCCCTTTTCAGACGTTGAGCTCGTTTAAAAGGTCTTTCTGATTACTCGTCGTGTGATGTTCTTAGACTTAGACATATGTTATTTGAAATGCCTCTGTGGCAGATTTGCCTGGTTTTATGCAGAATTTCATGGTGGTAAGACGTGGTAGCGCTCGTGGTCAGAAAAGCACCAGTTACAGTAGCTTTAAAACTTTTTGATATCACCTCGTATGCTTGGATTGCTTTTGTGAATGACATTATTCTCTGCTGTGTACAGGGAGAGTTCCTGAACTATGACATCTTGTTGGGGGTGAATCAAGGAGAAGGTCTAAAGTTTGTGGATGATAGTGAAGGAGAAGATGGAATTTCAGCTGCCACTTTTGACTACACGATATCTAACTTTGTGGACAACCTTTACGGATACCCAAGTGGTGTGTGATGCTTTCCAACTGATAAGCATAATTATAAAGACCTAAACATGCAAATAAATAATAAAAAAATTATATATATATATATATTCTTTTCATTCTTACTTTCTCTATTTTTTCCACACTCCCATTTCAAAGATATCCTTCGTGAGACCATCAAGTTCATGTACACCGACTGGGCTGATCGCGATAACGCCGATATGAGGAGGAAGACTCTGCTTGCACTCTTCACAGATCACCAGTGGGTGGGGCCAGCAGTGGCCACAGCCAAGTTGCACGCCGAGTTCCAGTCGCCAGTTTACTTCTACACTTTTCACCATCACTGCCAGATGGAGGGGCGTCCCGAGTGGGCAGACGCCGCACATGGAGATGAGATTCCATACGTCTTTGGAGTGCCCATGGTGGGCGCAACCGACCTTTTTCCCTGCAACTTCTCCAAAAATGACGTGATGCTTAGCGCTGTTGTCATGACCTACTGGACCAACTTTGCTAAAACCGGGTCTGTTTATTATGCTGTTTGGCTTGTTGATGTTATGAATAAATGAATCCCATATTTAGTATAGTTGTGAAATTGTAACCTAAATCCAATACTGTAGTTACAAAGTTGTAGTTACAAACTGGGAACCTAGAGAAAAAACTGATATACAGGAGGGTACAGGGTAATAGTCAAATGAAATAAGTCCAAATTAGTACTAGCAAGAGTGGTCAGTGCCCCCTGTCTAGACAACAGGGTGGTACAGACCTGAGGAGCACTTAGGAGGCCAGGTTCAGAGAGGTAACGGAGATGCCTCAGGGCTGTAGACAGGGACTGAGATGGACCGGGGCTAGAGACAGGTATGAAACAGGGTTTAATACAGGAACTAAGACGGATCAGGGTTTATATACATAGACTGAGATGGACCTAGGCTTGATACAGGGATGGGATGTAAAAGGGCCTGACACATTGATTGAGAAGGACCAAGACTATAGACATGGATGGATGGATGGATGGATGGATGGATGGATGGATGGATGGATATTCATTTATTCCTGTATCTCCTTCTTGATTAAATTAGGTTAAACGATTTGTGACTGGGCTGTGAGGAGTCCTTGATAATGCGATGGGTGGTTTATATTGTGTAATTGTGAATTTCAATATATATAGAATTTGGGAAATTAATTGCAACATGGACAAAGCTATGGAACAGGGTATTAAAATCATTCAAATGAATAGGACATCAACTAGGATTTGATCACAGCTTTTGAGAGTTTAAAATAAACTATTTATATATATAAGTCACCGTACTGTATACCCTAGGTCCCCTATCCAACCATTTCCATTCCATTCTATTTTCTTTTTTTGGTTCTTTCAGAGACCCAAATATCCCAGTTCCCCAGGACACCAAGTTCATCCACACTAAGCCAAATCGCTTCGAGGAGGTCGTGTGGACTAAATTCAGCTCTAAGGACAAGCAGTACCTTCACATTGGCCTAAAACCACGCGTACGAGACAACTACCGCGCCAACAAGGTGGCCTTCTGGCTAGAGCTGGTGCCACATTTGCACACGCTACACAAGGAGTGGATCCGGTCAGTTTTACACAATTTTAATAGACTGTTCAGTGTAGAATATGGAATTGGATGGACATAAAGCATTTTGTCTTTATGTAGAACCTCCAACAACATTATTAATACAGTGATTAGATTGTGAGTGAATGATGCTATATAATAATGTTTTTTTTTATTTTTATTAACAGCCCTTCCAGTGCAACGCACTTACCGCCACCTGGAGGTGTCCCCCACAGACCTGGATGGAAAAATCCGGCCCTGAATCCGAATCATCCAGGCACACGCCAACCCTCCGTTTCCTCCACGTACCCACCGGATACAGATATGGAGCCAGAAGGTTCAGAGCGCCCACGTTTGTCTCCATTCCCAGAGCAAGCACGTGATTACTCGACAGAGCTAAGTGTAACAGTGGCAGTTGGTGCATCTCTACTCTTTCTGAATGTATTGGCATTTGCCGCGCTCTACTACAAACGTGACAAGCGGCATGAAATGATGCTACTGCAACAGAGGCGACGCCATCGACGTCTCTCGCCTCAACGTGGCGCTGCTGGTGCCTCAATTCCTTCGACAGCCATTGCTGTGGGCAACGACCTGGAAGAGGAGCTCATGTCCCTGAGGATGAAGCAGCAGAGAGCTGAGTTGGACCTAGAGCCACTCAGATGCCCGCCAGATTACACACTGGCACTAAGGAGGGCACCTGATGATGTGCCACTCATGATGCCCATTAGCGCCATGCACGCCTTTAATACATACCCCCCTGCTCCTGGCCACACCCCGAATCCAGGCCCCGCCCCTGGTTCCAGCTCTAGCTCTGTTCATACCAACAATGCTTTGCCCCATCAGCACTCAACCACTCGTGTATAGTACCTCGCCAAGCTCTCAAAACATTTAAAGACTACCTGCGCCAAGACTGGTGCTCTGCAGAGGTAACACTTTTGTCCAGTTCAAGAATGCACAGGTCCGATCCTGGAGTTCTGGAGTCCGGCACAGCTTGGCAATATTCATGCTCAAAGGTAAAACCAAACTTTACTGGACTCCAGAACTGGGAGCCTGTAGCCTGCTGGTCGAAAGTCAAAGACACTGGACTCGTGTCCTTATCAGAGATCCTGACCAGTCCAGATGCCTCGACTTCCTCCTATTGGAAGATTTAATGACTTGGAGGACTAAAAACCTTTATAGACATGTACAACACGTTCTTTGTCCGGTTTAACTCCTCCAATCCTCACTGTTTTAGTTTTTTTGAAAAAAGAAAAGAAAGAGTTTTCAGATAAGGAACCGAAGAGGAACAATTTAGCTGGAACCGCATTTGCCCTCAGCTTTTTCTCTCTTCAGTCTCCTGCTAAGTATTTTTTTTTTTACTGCACTTGCCATATTGCGTTTTTTTCTTTCCATCCCTTTTTTTTATTTTGTCATCTCCTTTACCTACTGCAGAACTTTTTTTTGCCTAAACGGAACACTTTTATAAATCAAGAGAACCTCTGTGTAATACGTACTATCAGGAACCTTGTGAGGACATTAATGAGAAAAGTGAAAAATATTTGAATATTTAGTTTTTACCAGCATTTCTGTGCCAAGTACTGTGATATCCATCTGATCAGACTCCGAGGCGAGAGGACAGACTCGGATTGGGAACGCATCCGAGGATCGCATTCTGTGGAATTTAGAAGAAGTCACTGAAAAAGTGCCAAAATCTTGCTTGCTTTTATTTACTTCTCTCTTTCTCTCTTTCTCTCTCTCTCTCTCTCTCTCTCTCTCTTTCTCTCTCTCTCTCTCTCTTTGCCTCTCTTTCTTTTGCACTGTTGCTGGTCTGGGATGAGATTTGAAATCTATAAGCAGAATATCTATATTAAAGTATAAATATAGAATTATGAAAATTTATATCTTGTTTGCTCTCGGGGAAAATTTGCATGATTTATTTTTTAAAGGAAACGGACATGCGCACGAAATTCCTCGTCCTGTTTTGTTATCGCCGTCCTTTTGTTTCCTGCTTTTCGAATGTTTTATTTTTTTTGTTGTTGTTTTTTTGTTTGGTTTTTAAACGGCTCCGCTATATTGTGCGCTTCGTTCTGAGATTATTTTCCTTCTCTAGAGACTTATCAGGAGCATATCAGGAAAAGCGGAAACTGAATATGATCATAACAAGAGAAAAAAAAGGATGTATAGATCCCTTTTTTGTTCCTTTTTCAAAAAGCTGGAAATCTCGGGAAACGCAGAGCATCGAGGAAGAACTTACTGAACCTACAGCATCCCTCCATCTCTCTCTCTCTTTCTCTTTTACCCCGTCTTTGTTTATACTGTATATTACGCTACATTTACATCAAACTCGCACAATATGTAATGAAATCTCGTTCTTTTAAATTGTATTCTTTTTATTCCTTTTTTTCACTCCAGTTGTCACACTCAGTCAGGGTGCTACAGAGCCCGCCGAGGGATCCATCGAACAAGGATCTGAAGTGAACGGATGGACGCAACACTCCGTGAACCAATGAAATGCTAACGTAATGACACGCCCTCGTTTCTTCGCTCTCCTCATCACCGCCTTTCTGTTCTTGTCTCGTTTCCGGAAAACACTCAGCGGATTGATGGATATAAAAAAAAAACTTGAGGAAAACAAACAAAACAAAAAAAAAAACTAAGGAAAAAAATTCAACCTACGAACTGTACATTTTTTTGAAGTTGTACGAGATGACACAGTCTTTGTAAATATTCTGTTTCGTTGTTTGGTTTTACAGGTGAACGGCTCTTTTGTGAGAACAGGTGCAAGTTGAGGTTCTATTGTTTTTTTTGGGGATTTTTTTAATTTACAGACCATTTTTCTTTCTTCCTTAAATAATTTCTTAAATTAGCACGTAATGTAACGACGCTTCTCCTGAGCCTTGGGGGGGTGAGGTAGGGTGGGGGGATTAGCCCACATCGACGCCACGCTCAGTACTGTATCGTGAACGCTTTAACACATCATCAGGAGGAGGAGTGGGCGCTCAAACTCCCTCTCATTTAGAAGCCTGAAAAGCACAGCTGTCTTTTAACGCCATTGCGTACAGAGTCACGTCACTTCAGCAAAGCCGTAACAGACACATGACCCCCCAAAAAAAGTCATAACACAAAGTGCATTACCAAAAAAATCATTACTTAGGGTCACATGACCTCAGCAAAGCACGTCCAGAATTACACAATTACGACAATGTCATAGCTACATCGTCACCACGCGTACTGCTATTCTCTCACTTTTTTCTTACACACACTTCTTTCTTTCTTTCTTTCTTTCTTTCTTTCTTTCTTTCTCCTTTGCTGCTCTTTCCCTTCCCCATCAAAACACATTCTTCCTTTCTTACTTTTTCCAACCTGTCTGTGTTTGGGTGATGATCTATTCAAGCGTTCACGATTAAAATCGTCGTATAACCGATTTAAGTTGATCATTGTTGGTTCATTTGATCACATGGTACGGTGGCCGTGCAAACCTCAGTCCTCGAACACGTTACGGATTTTATTTCCCGAAGACTAAAAACCTCTCTTCGTGTCATATTTCCGAAATAGAGAATTTCAACTGTCCATATTTTTGTACAGAGGGCCTGAGAGGCAGCGGACAGACTCGCGAAGCACACAGACACCAAACCTCACACGGTGGTGATCCTCTCGTCTGCCGTCGCCACGTGGAGGGTGGGGTGAGATATATAACAGATATTTACTAAGTGCACCTGCTCTAATATTAACGCCGGGTTGCCAGATATACACTTGCACCTGTTGCTTTCCATTTTGTCGGGATGATAGTAACGGGTTTGGGAGGGAAAAAACAAACAGAAGGCGTTCATATTTCTATTTCATATAAAGGCTATTACACACTGTATGTTGTGTATCTGAACTGGAGATCATTAAAACATGTTATAAAACACACGGGAGTGTCTGGGTCATTATATAATGCTTCAGGAGACACCACACTGAGGTGTGTGCGTGTGTGTGTGTGTGTGTGTGTGTGTGTGTGTGTGTTTCTAATTTTGATGATGATACTTGGTTGCAATACCGGTCTCGTCCACTAGTGATAAGGCAGAAGCTGTGTGTTTGGGTGTCTCCCTTTTTTAAATTTTTTTTTTCATGTTACTGTATTTTCTTTTCTCTGTCTCCCTTTTTAACTTTAATTTTACATTTTTATCACACGTTCCCTATTCTTTCTTTCTCTTTTTATTTCTTTCTTTCAAGTACTGTAGTGATGGACATGTGAGCACAGCTCCCTCTAGTGATAAGGCAGAAGCTGTGTGTGTGTGTGTGTGTGTGTGTGTGTGTGTGTCCCATTTTTGTTATATTGTTTTAATTTTTTTTCATATTACTGTCTTTTCTTTTCTTTTGTATACCTTTTTTAATTTTAATTTTAATTGTTTTCTTTCTTTCTTTCTTTTCTTTCTTCATAGGTAAGTAGTGAGGTAAGTAGTGATGGACACGTGTGTGAGCACAGCTCCCTCTAGTGATAAGGCAGAAGTGCTGTGTGTGTGTGTGTGTGTGTGTGTGTGTGTGTGTGTGTGTGTGTGTGTGTGTGTGTATATAGTATATAGCAGTAACAAATGGTCTTTGTTAATGTTTCTTTGTACTTCACAGCAAACTTATAAAGAGCAATTCTGACAAAAAAAGAAAGTAGTGTGTTTCACTTATTCTGGAGAATTCCGTCTTTTTTCTTCTGTGTTTCAGACCTTTTATTTTCTCCAGTCCCAGACATGCACTGCATTGATACAGGTGTTAATATAGTCTAAAAAGATATTAAATTGTTGTGTTTGCTTTACTCTCTCTCTCTCTCTCTCTCTCTCTCTCTCTCCGATTTCATTTATTCTTTCTTTTTTTACTCTTTCTTTCCATTTTCTCCCCCTGAGTTGATCTGTGTTAACACAACAAATGTGTATCTATACGTTTAGTGTCTATAATTTTATCCCCAAAGAAAACACAAGTGGTCAAGGTAGACAGTGGCCAAGGAAAAACTCTCTGGGATGGTATTGAAAAGAAATCTTGAGGGAAAGCAGACTCATAATGGAAACCCATCATCAGTGTACATGATTCTGACACTGATTGTAATACCTGTTTCATTCTCATGCTTCAGCTACCTTCTGTCCCATCACTATTACAGGTTCTCTTTGTTCTCATGTTCAATGATGGGCACTTAAATACAGAACTGTTTCTGCCAACTGCAGTCCTGAGCCATTGTAGGAGACTGTATATGAATTACAGTCCAAATCCATCCTTATAGTATTTTAGTTGCTCAGTTATTGAATTTAACATTGTACATGGTTCTGGTACTGACTGTAATACCACCTTCGTTCTCATTCATTCTTTTTTTTTTTTTCTTCATGTTATTGCCTTTTCTTTGCATTACTTTATAATTGTATTCCTTCATTTTATTCCTAACTTTCTCAGAAACTTCATTTTACAGTGTACATGGTTTTGTCACACTGATTGTAATACCACGCTTCAGCTTCCTTCTCTTAATACTGTTTTCTTTCTTTCTTTCTTTCTTTCTTGCCTTTGGCATATCTTTTTTTCTCTACCATTTTTTTCTTACTTTTATCACACATCCCATATTCTTTCTTTCTTGCCTTTGGCATATCTTTTTTTCTGTACCATTCTTTCTTTCGTTTCATGAGAAACTAGGAAAATGGTTTTGTGACACTGACTGTAATACCGCCCTCATCCTCTAGAGCGTCCTTCTGTTTCGCTACTCTCTTTTATTACTGTTCTTTTTCTTTCTGTCCTCTATTTCTACATACCACAAAAAAAAAGTCAAACTCATTTTACTAGCTTGAGCTTTGCCTCCTATAAACAAAGTCAAGTGTATTTTCCGGGCAACGTGCTTATTACGCACACTAACGGATTCTCCTAACGTAAACTACCGAAGGCCGAATCCTGAATATCATTCCAATTCTAATGGAGTGCACTACATATTAAGGTGACGGGTATTATTTGAACCACCCTATATAGTGCATAGCGGTAGGTAGTAGTCAGCCATTTGTAACTCGACTCCAGTGTCGAGGCAGAGTCCTCGCTGATTGGATAAGCGTGTCACGTGACGGACGACGAGCAGCCATTTTTTTTGTGAAACACAAACAAGACGAGAGAGAACGGTGAGCGTTGTGAAATAAATAAATAAATACATACATATTAAAATAAATAAAATAAAACAAGGAAAAGTAGATATTCGGTTCGTCGTCGCGTTTGTATGGGACAACTGCAGAAATCGGGTGTGTTTCATTCGGATTTGTGTGTTAGGGCGATGCACGCGCGTGCAAACGGTGTGAAGTCGTAGAGAAGTTTGCGTAAAGGCGTTATTAGCCGCCTGGCTAGCCTGCTCACGCGCGCTCGCAGGCTCCAGTTTTGTTCATCCTGCAAAAGAAAAAGGTAAGAAAGAGCACGTTTTATGTCATAGATTCTTGCAATAATCTCAGGAGCGTTAGTTAAAACAACAACGAAGTTGTTAAGGCCTTGTGGGGATCCCCGGGTTAGAGTTGAAGGAGCGGCCCAGGCAGCCTGATGAAGACAGGGGCTAGGGTGGTGTTTCATTCCGCCTCATTTACTTTCCGCTTGCACGTTTGTTCTTTTTTAGTGAATAAAATATAAATAGATAAATAATATCAAGAAGCATTCTGGTATAGTAGAGCCGGTAAACTGTGTAAAATGTTTTCATAGTATAAAATCGCTGACGGTCTCCCCGGCGGAATCCCGAATAATGCCGTTTGTGTTGCGTAGTGCCCTCGAGTATATGCTTATTCATAAGCTATGTAGGGTCCCTATGAAGTAAGTAGGCAGCGATTTTAAACAGCTCCCGCTGGCTGGCTTTTTATGGAGAATCTGGTTGTTAAGGAAAAAATAAAGAATCCTAATAAATTACAGCCGTATATAATAGTTCATTCTGTTTGTGAAGTTGATGTAAATAATACATACATTTATATTATTTAGAAAAGTATTTAACTTGTCCAGTTATTAATTAGAGAAAATAAATAATTCTTCAAGGTAATCCTGGGATTGTGATTATTGTCACTGCTATGTAATAAGGTATGGGTTAGTCTAGTTTAGTAAGTTATAATATGATTATAACATGGAAGTTGTTATGGCTCTGGCTAACTGATAGGATGTTGGGGGTTCTAGCCCAAGTATCACCAAGCTGCCATTGTTGGGCCCCCAAGCAAGGCCCTTAACCCTGTGCTCCAGCAGTGGTGTATTATGGCTGACTGTGCACTTTGACCCCAGCTTCCTAACATTGCTCGGATATACAGAGAAATATATTACAGCACAGTGAAATGCTATGTGACAACTAAACCCCCCCCCCTTTCTCATCTGCAGGTCAGACCAGACAGAAAGAGAAAACGGTCAGGCGATTGTGGCCGAACAATACACAACAAAACTGACCTGGAACACTCGCTCTCATGTGCATGTTCACTCTCAATTAAAAAGAAAATATTTTTATCTATATTACAAATTTTCCCCCACTCAAGCTCTTAGTCAGTATTTGGCAGCTATCAGTTCACTGATACAGAGCTCACGAACACCACACATACAGGTGACATCGTACAGCATCACTGCTCCTGCTGTCTCGCTCGCCCAGGTAAGACGACACGGTTTAAACAATATAAAAAAGCAGTGTTGTATTATTTTGTGAATACAGTTGTGGTATAGTGAGAGGAGAAGTGGTAGTTTGGTGGGTAAGATGTTTTTATTTTGTCTGAAAGGCGACGAAAAACCGGCAAGTTTAATTATGTCGTTAATCCTAAACTGCTCCTCAAGCACAATGCGTGCTTGCTGAACAAGGGTAGCCTTATCATTTGGTCTGAAGACTTACAGTATTAAAAAGCAGCGACATCTAGTGGCTAACATTAGCTATAGTGATGATAAACTCCAGTGTTTCATTACATTGAATTACATTTACTCGTTAGAGTACTTCAAAAATTACAAATAGGTGGCAGTATTATTATTGAGTGTGATTCGATGAAATACAGTTAAATTTGGTACAGGTATTTGTACAGGTGGGGTTTGGAATTGTCAAAGCATCACAGTCACGTTTTGGTTTTTGGTCAACACTTTTTGTATTCAGTGATGTTCTTTAAAGGAAAACAGTTGATCTTGCTTCAAAGCCATGTCCATTTGAGATATCTTTATTTATTTTAAAATTTTAAATTTTTTTTATCACAGACAAAAAAACATGCTTAGATCTATAATTTCACAGAATATGCTCTGAGAAAGTAATTCAATCCTTATAGGACTGCACAAAAAAGGGAGGAGATTGTTATCGTTGTATTTGTCCTAAGCAGGAAGTTGAGCTATATTAGTAGTGTTAACAAGCTCAATTCTGCTTTCACACATTTACTCTCAGACTCTGATTTGTTTGTAAAGATTTTTAAGATGTTAATATTGATATTAAAACCTTTTTTGCTTTGATTTTATTTTATTTTTTCTACATGTCAGCAGAACCTTTGAGCCCTGAGAACACGAAGAACATGACTGCTGAGACACTTAACTTCGGTCCAGAATGGTAATCTGATTCTCTCTCTCTCTCTCTCTCTCTCTCTCTCTCTCTCTCTCTCTCTCACACATTAGCTGTGTTGCTGTGTTTACATTTGACTTCCCCATCACACAGGGAAGCAGATGTTTCCTGAAGGTCAGCGTGTGTTTGAAATCATTTAGAGAAGTCTATATGCAAACTTCACCGATAGTCAATGCTTTTACCTTAGACACTTATGCTTTGAAGGATTATGTTAGACACGTAACAAATAATAACGAGGATTATTATAGGGTATGTGTGTCTCCTTTCCCCAGGCTCCGTGCACTGTCCAGAGGAGGGAGCATCACGTCCCCTCCTTCTTCCCCAGCAATGCCAAAGTCCAAGCTGGCTGATTACCGCTACGGCCGGGAGGAAATGTTAGCACTTTACATCAAAGATAACAAGGTGAGTGAGAGAGAGCACGAACACTGATCGAGAGGGAGACAAATGCTTCTGGCTAAGTGGACTGTCTGATCAATGTGTGTGTGTGTGTGTGTGTGTGTGTGTGTGTGTGTGTAGGTCCCTGAGGATCTGCAGGATAAGGAGTTTGCTGCCATCCTGCAAAACGAGCCACAGCAGCCTCTGGCTCTTGTGTCTCTGACCGAGGAGGAGCAGGTCACTACACAAACATAACATTTTTATTTCAACCACGGATTTATTTACCTCTTATTACTAATATTATTACTTATATTAGTAGTAATAATACTACTATTTTTATTTATTTATCCACAGAGGAACTTCTCCATGTCGGTGAACAGCGTCGCTGTGCTCAGGCTCATGAGCAAAGGGGTCGGTGCTGCCACAGTGGGTGTGTCCCGAAGCCGGGGGAACGGTAGAGGAGGACGAGGTCTCTCCTTCCCCCTCCGTCTTTCTTTTTCTCTCTCTCTCACACACACACACACACACACTCTCTCTATTTATATAAAGAGGTGTATTTATAGTAGTGTGCAAGCCACCTTTAGATTTGTTGTTTCAGCAGTGGTTTAATGACCATATATAATTATATATTTTTTATTATGTCTCTTTAGTAGTATACAGCCAGAGAAATACAGGAACATTTTTATGTAGTATTTAAAGAAAATCTGAAAAACAGCTTCTGTAGGCTAAAGTGGCAAGTATTTCATGTTACACTTGAGCAAAAGCAGCAATCTGGGTCTTGGAAACCTTTATGGAATGGAACCCTTAATTAATGTCATTGCAATACCTGTATTTGTCCATCTGATTTATGTCAAAATGACTGCTCTGAAAAAGGTCTATTACAGCAGGCTTAAGCAAAACATGCTTGAGCATTACATACACATGGTGTATGAATTTAATTTATTGAACTTGCAATCACATTAAGACCTTTCAATCACATAATTCCATTAAAAATGCAAAATATCACTGAATTTGGAAAAATGGAAAGGCAAAGTGAAATACGCAAACACACTGAGTACAAGATGTGGTATTTAAGCTGTTGTTAAGAAATTTGACATCAGAAGAGGTCAGGGACAGAAATAGACTGGGAGGCTAAATAAAATGTCAAAATCTTATGAGATTGTTTGAGTTTCTTTGAGACTAGAAGTCACCCATCAAAGAACTGGCTAAGCATCTGGAAGCTTCTTTGAAATCCTTCTACGGTCAGAAGAAGTTTGTTCCAGAATGGTCTTTGTGGAAGGGTAGCAGCCAAGAAACTACTTTTTTTGGAAAATGGAACCATCTCAAAATATATATTCTGCAAATTTTACCCATAAAGGGTTTTAGGTTTCTGTTGAAGACATTTTTTTAGCCTTACTTTTGAAGTAGGGAAATTGTGATTTGTACTCCCACATGTTTGTTTTATTAACTGTGATATTTAAATAAATAAAAGAAGTTGAAGTTGAAAGGGATCAGGGTGAAGAGGCTATAATTAGCTAAAGCTCACAAAGATTGGAATGAAGATCAGTGGAAAAGTTTTAGGGTGAGATAAATCCAAGTTTGAAATGGTGGCCGTGGTTGGTTGTGGTGTTAACAATATGTGAGAAGAAGAGGTGGCAAGAGATGGAAAAATGAGTGCCTTCAGTGAAACATGGTGGTTGTGTTTTGGTTTTAAGGCTGCATTTCTGACAGTGTTGTTGGTGATATTGTCTGAACTGAGTGAATTACAGACGTTTTAATTAATATCCTTTTGGAAAGTAGGATAATGGCATGATTAAGATCTCAAGCACACTGCTTATGCAGCTTATAACAGCCGATAAAACACTGACAGTCATGGACTGGCCTTCAAAGAGTCCACAAACAGGAAAAACTATAAGAAGTACCAGAAGATTTCAGATTTACTTCTGAAAACTTTAGGATAGTACTCTTCTAAAGAGTCCAAGGTGTGTGTGTGTTTTTTGGTTTTTTTTGTGTCTTAATAAAGAAATCGAAAAATAAATAGGCGTAGTCATTACAACATTAAAACAAAAAAGCTGATACTGACATATCTTTGGTAGTGCTCTATCTGTATATTAGTATGAACAATGTGTAAAGCAAGCTGTTTTATATTTATAAGGGAGAGGAAGAGGAGAAGGAGGATTCTACCAAAGAGGAGTGGACGAAGACGTGGGGTTTGGACGCAGCCGAGAGTTGCACCACAGCCAAAGCTGGGATGACCGGTCCGTTCACAGATGACGAGTAACGTCTTGTTCATAAACTCACAAAAAATCTGCTGTTAATTTGTTAATCCGCCTCCCTCATGTTTCAGAGGTGACCGTCGTTTCGAGAAGCCGCTCAGAAGAGAGGGAGGACGTGGAGGTTTTGAGGACGGAGGACCAGGGAAGAAGGATTACAATCGCTCTGACAGCGATAACTGGCGCACACTGCGTGAGGAGCTGGACGAAGAGGATGGAGGTGAAGACCCAAGTGTTCGCTGGAGGATGGCTGTGACTCGCCGTGATGGTACACACACACACACACATGCGCACACACTTGCACACAATACATATTGGTGTGTGTTTGGTCAATGAATTCGTCTTTGCTCTTCGTATCCTCTTTAGACGGAGGCCAGCGCTCAGCTGGATGGAGAGAGTATGCAAACGGGGACGGGCGGCGCAGGAAGTTCGACTTTGATTTCCGGGATGGTGATGGTGTCAGGCGGAGGGCAGGGAGCGAGGGAGGAGAGGAAGACCGAGACAGGCTCCCAGAGTGGTGCACTGATGAAGACGAGGGAGAGATGGGCATGTTTGATTCATCTGGAGCATTTATGTGTATCAAGGTGAGCCAGAGCTTTTGAATTCATTGATCTGTAGGAACATGGCCTGTTCATCACCTGTACTATATTGTTCAGGGTTATTTCCATGGTTACTGAGACGTCTCTGATCGGCAGGTCACCCTTTACGATTGGAGAGTGCCTAACTCCATCATGAAGTGCGTGTGTAATATTTTATTTATGAATCTTTTTATTTATTTTTTTAAGAAAATGTCAAAAGACCAGGAGTTCGAGTTTGAGGCTTTAGAGGAGGAAGACGAGCCCAAGTGGGAGAAGAACGATAGCTCTGTTGAGAAAGGTGAGAAGTGTGTTGTTGTTTATCGTATTCCAGAGGAAGGCTTGGATAAACAGGAACGTTTGCTCAATATTTCCTCACTTTGTCTTTTCTAGCGGAGGACACCGAAGGACACTCCGGAGCACTTGATGGTGGAGAGATAAAAACTACTACTACTGTTACTACTACTACAACTCCTCCTGCCTCCGTTTATGTTTCCGCTCTCAACTTAGAACGGGAAACACACCCGTCGTCTGTTGCTCCGCCCATAAAGTTCAGCCTCCAGATTAATGAAGGTATTATTCATTTAGTGGGTAATATTTTAATCCAATAATAACTTTAGTCAATTAAAAAGTGTTACATTGAGCCTAATGGACAAATTATGTAAAATAATGTGTATTTACTTTTACAATTTTTTTGTAAGACTTCAGAATTTCCTCTTAAATCTAACCCTGATTTTATGTTGTCACCTGGTGTGTTCGTTTGTACAGTTTGTTATAATGTTAATACAAATGATTTCCCCTAAGATCCCCATAAAATCCTGATAAATGTGCAGCTTCAGTCTTCATATTCATGGTGGAACGTAGCTAGTGGCTCTTCCTTTCTGGAGAGAAACGTCTTCTAAATCTTAGATTTTGTCAGTGTATTGAAGCACATTAGCTCATAGATAATCTTAATGCTAACAAGCTTTTTACGTCCATATTTCTTACTTCATGAGGATTGTAAATGTGTGTTTCAGACACAGTTCCAGTAGGGGGCAACACTCAACCACCTCAGAGCTCTCCTGCAGGAACTTCTCCACTCCTTCTCAAATCTCCTCCTGTCTCCACCACTGACATCCTGCCACCTAGTGGTGACAACGAGGAGGAGGACGGCATGACGCACATGCAGCAGGTCAGCGTCGGTTCTGTATTTGGCCCTAAATTTGCATTACTTTAAATTTTTTTAACTGCTTTTTACTTACCTTATTTTTTACTTTTTACTGTGTGGTAATTATAAATTAATATTTTCTAATAATTTAAATAAATTATTATTTTTTTTCTCTTAATTTTTCCATCTTTTTATTTTCTGTTTTTTTTTTTTACATTAAGTATATTGTTATTGTTGTTTTGCAATCACATGCAGCAGGTCAGCGTCGGTTCTGTATTTTTTTTTGTCTTAATTTTTCCATCTTTTTATTTTCTGTTTTTTTTTTTTACATTAAGTATATTGTTATTGTTGTTTTGCAATCTATAGCATTTTGTTAATATTTCCATATTTAATATATTTATATTTAATTTTTATCAGTGTAAACCCTCATGTAAGGCTCACTGGCATCTTGAATTCATTAGAGAGGTGTTTTATAAAAAAAGAATCCTGAGAAGGGTTTGTAAGGACTCAAAGGTAATCGGTTGTGATGTTGCATATGCAGGAGGCAGAGAAGATGGTGGCATCTCTTCAGGACACATCTCTGGAGGAGGAACGTTTCACGCAGGCACTGCAGGAGAGCCACGGAGCTGCTGTCACTCATACACACGCACACCCCATTGCGCGCGCACACTCCCACCCCAACACACACACACTGCCTCACTCAGCTGGAGCCCTGCCTCTTACTCACGAGTCAGCCATGAAGTGGTTCTACAAAGACCCTCAAGGAGAGGTCCAAGGCATGTAGCTTATTTTTACCTCTTTACAATTTTGTGTAATGTTTTTTATAATTATTCTTTATTTTGGTCATTGTCGTTTCTTTAAATTTTTTGCTCTTATGTTTGTTTGTCTTTTTTTTTTTTTTACATAATTATCTCTTTGGGATTTCTTGCATAACAGATGGTTTGATTAAGGTTGTGTGTGTGTGTGCTGTTTCCTCAGGCCCATTCAGTCCAGTGGAGATGTGTGAGTGGTTCCAGGCCGGTTATTTCACCATGACCCTGTTAGTTAAGAGAGGTTGTGACGAAGGCTTTCAGCCTCTAGGAGAAGTCATAAAGATGTGGGGACGTGTGCCTTTCTCTCCGGGACCATCACCTCCTCCCCTGCTGGTGAGTCACATGGAAATGCATGTTTTGAATGTTGTGTGTACTTTTAATTAAAACTGTATGTGTGTGTGTGTGTGTGTAGGGCAACATAGACCAGGAGATGTTAAAGAAGCAGTATGAGCAGGCAACCAACGCAGCTCTCTACCAGCAGCTCCAAATGAGATTCCCACACGTTAACAACAGGTATTAACTGTTTTAACTAAATCTGTAATTATCTCCCTTTGTTACATTCGAGGCCAGTTGCTTTATGCTCTTTCTCTCTGTGTGTGTGTGTGTGTGTGTGTGTGTGTGTGTGTGTGTGTGTGTGTGTGTGTGTTTTATTTTTTTTAATTATTATTATTTTTTATAGATGTGGTGATGCAGGAATGATGACTTCTATGAACCGGTCAGTGTCAGAATCCTGGGACATTCATACCTCATCCTCACAGACATCAGGTACTGTAATACTGTTTTACACACTCACTCTACATGATCCCTCTACACACAAACACACACACACACACACGCCTCTAACAACCAGCACTGCTTCATGCACACACAGTTATCGAAAACACTGTGTGTGCAGCACTGCGTTAGGAACCCTACATAAGGAACTCATTGCTAAAAGAGAAGGTTTGTAAAGAATTTGAGTTTAAGAGGTCCAAAAGGGAACACTTTGAACCCTTTGTTTAGAGAAGTCCATTAAAAATAAGTCTTTAGGAACCGTTTGTTTAAAAGGGTTAAACTCTCGTAGAAGCCCCATTTGTTTGAAACACTTTGATAGAACACTTTTAGGACGATTAGCATCAAAGCTGAAAAGATCAATGCATTCACTTGCCTATTTTAAACGCTGCTGTTTCGTGTTGCATTAAAGGAAGTTCATCTCTCTCTTCCTCTCTCCCTTCTGCAGGTGCTGATGTCGGTCTGTGGGATTTGACCATTACTAATTCTCCTCAGGGTCCAACTCTCGAGCAGCTGCAGAAAGTAAGACTGGTCTATTGGGTCAGTTTTTCACAGCATATCAATGATCATGTGTGTCATTTGTCATAATGTGTGTGTGTGTCAGCTCCAGCAGGAGAGGCGTGAAGCTGACCTCAGGGTGAAGAGGGAGGATGAGGAGCGAAAACGTCGGGAGGAGAAGAGAAGACAGCAGGAGGAGCAGAAGAGGAGGGAGGAGGAGGAGTTGTATAGACGCAAACGCGAGCAGGTACTGAGTCTAATCTCACGGATCGAGACCCTCGCCGATTGCGTAACATACACAACATATTGTACTTACCACTATAAAGATGAGGAGCAAATCAGTGCATATGTGTATGTTGAAATCCGTGTGTGCTCACCTGCAGCAGTGTCGTCAGCAGGAGCTCCTCATGAAGCTGCTCCAGCAGAGTCAGCAGCGGGATGTGCAGGGAGGGGCAGGCTGGAGCTCGGTTCAGGCAGGGACGCTCTCTCTGGGGAAATCTCAGGGAAAGAACCTCGGTCTGCTGGAGCAGCAACAGCAGAGAACTCAGCAGAGGGTGAGATGCTCATCGCTACACACACTGGGATTTCACATCATTCTTAGCATGACTGCATGATTCACACTTGCTGCCTGATTCGCCCATCAGCAAAAGCCTTGAGGTTTTCACTATACCCCACTGAGGACACGAAATTAGCTGCATAGAGTTATACAAGCAACCACCTGGACTTTCATATCCACAGTCACTGCATAGCAACACTGTAGCGACCACATTATCATGGCAGCAACTTAGCATTAGCAATTAGCAAGATTAAGAATCTGTACTGGCTGTGCAAACAAAAAATGTACTCAAGCTAACACAAGATTAAAATGTCTAAAACATTGTGCCTGTAGGTTTTAACTTGAGTTTCACAATTTTTTTTGTATCATGTTTTCTAATCCTGATTTTATGAATGTGTGTAGCATTCAATGGGGCAGTGGAGCGACGGCTCAGTGGGAATGTGGACAGGAATGGAAGGGAAGATTAGCAGCAGTAGTAGCAGTATGGGCATCTGGGATGAGGCGCTTAAAAACCAGGCCAACCATTGTAACGTGGGCATGAAGACCAGCATGAGTGCCCCCTCATTCAGGTACATACACACATGCAAAGCTTACACAAAGCTTAAGACTTTAGGGATAATATTCCTATCACAGTATGCTTGCTCACCTGCCAATATATAAAGAGCCCCCTTGTGTGTGTGTGTGTGTGTGTGTGTGTGTGTGTGTGTGTGTGTGTAGTAGCGAGCAGTACATGATAAATCGGAATCGGAAAAGAACAGAGGAAGAGGAGCGACTGCTGAAGCTGTTACAAGGCATGAAGCCTCAGCAGGACGGATTCACCACATGGTGCGAACAAATGCTGCACGCTCTCAACACCTCAACCAACAACTCGTCCTCCTCTGTGGATGGTAACGCAGCTCACCTCGACACAGTCATATGTAGACATAGTTTAAGCGCATGACGTTAGATATGGAAATATAAAGTGATAAGTCTTTACAGGGAAAAATAATGGGGACAGATTCCTCTCTGTAATAATGTTTGGTTTGTGTGTGTATTTAGTGGCCACCATTGTGGCGTATCTAAAGGAAGTGGATTCACCATACGAGGTTCACGACTTTATCCGCTCATACCTGGGTGACACGGTAGAAGCCAAAGAGTTTGCCAAGCAGTTCCTGGAGCGTCGTGCCAAGCAGAAGGCCAACCAGCAAAGACAGCAGCAGCAGGTCACTATTTGGCCATGACTTTGCTTTTATTACATCTTAAAAAGACTAATGAAATTATATCAAGCAAATAGGAACTCGCTGGATATCCCTTTTCACCTCTTACCAACACCCTTGCAATCATCTGCCCATAGCCACCCATAGCAACCACCCAGATAACCATGTCCACCCTCTACCAACACTTTATTAATCACTGGCCTGTTGCCATCTTAGCAACCAACTGTGAGATCATAGCAACCTTGTAAGAAATACCATAGCAGCCTGCTTGAAGTTGGATATCGTAGCTTAAAGTTAGCAGCCAAATACAACGGGATACCATCCACTTATCACCTCAGAAACCAGCAAAAAATATCACAGCAACCTTTTACACCTTCAACGTCTAAAAAATGTTTTACTGGTTTAAATATTTTAAGAACACTGTATTTTTGTGTATACAGCTGTGCAAAGAGATCGCAGGACTGAATATGAACTTCCCCTTGCAGGTGAGTGTGTACTTAATTTAGTGTTTTGTTTTGTGTGGGTTTTGTGTGTATTTATAACACCTGTGGGCTTTTTTTGCAGTCTGTTTTCCAGACGAATCACATGAGTAAAAGCAGCAGCATGTACAACAGCCAGGGTGGGAAAATGAAAAAACCCAGCACGACGCTCCACTCGGATCCCAGTGTCATCGGTTAGCAACACGCACACACTCCTCATGATATGCTGTAAATTTGTCATTTATCGCTGAACTTGGTGATCTTTAGTGAAATAATAAACTTCTGTACCACAGCTACCTGGTAAACATATCCTCCTAAAAAGACCATAGCAACCGCCTGAGATACCGTAGAAAGTCCCTAATCCTTTTCGCATTACGGACCAGTTTCATGTAAGAAAATACATCCAAGGGCAAAGGCAGTCCGTGGTCCCGCTGGGGGGGATGTTTATATTGCATTAATATTATAGATACGATTTAATTATTTTAATTACATATAATGATAATGATACTCATCATAATAAATAAACGGGAGCTTAATTTATTAATGCATAGGAAAAAACTACGACTGAGACAAGTGGGGGACAGGCAGAAGTGGTCTTTCATGTCATTTTATTTTTTCGGACCATAAAGACAATAAAATATAAATAATTAAAAAATGCAAAAGTCCATGGCCCGGTGGTTGGGGATCCCTGCCATAGCAACCGCCAGTATGATCATATCTACCACCCCATGAGCAACCACCTGCCCAAAGCCACCACCTAAGATACTGTAGCAACCACTATTATAACCATATGCACCCCCTACACAAGGATCTGTCTAACCCGTGATGCCTTAGGAACAAGATTGGCATACTGTAAATTCATCATTGTTGTTGGAAATATTTAATGAATTTAAGCAGTAGACGTGTGTGTGTGTGTGTGTGTGTGTGTGTGTGTGTGTGTGTGTGTGTGTGTGTGTGTGTATACGTGCATTGCAGGTTACTCGTTTTTGGGCTCGAGCGATCGGATGATGCTGGGAGAGATGGAGGCAGTGGAGGATTACTGATCCAGCAGAACCTTACTTGAGTATACCTGAGGCCTTAACCTGGAGCAAACTAGCAGACGAATGTGCACTGTTCTCTCCCTCGCTCCCTCCCTCCCTCCGCTCTCTTATGTCTCGCATTTTGGATGATGACGGAGAGTGGATCAGAGGGGTGGTGTGTGTTCGGAGAGAGCTCTCACACCTCTTTGTCAAAGCACCTTAACTAAGCTATAGCACTTTATTACCAGAGTTTCAATATTTGAAATCGAGTGTTTGACTTTTTTTTTTGTTTTGTTTTTTGTTAGGTTTTTTTTTTTTTTTTTTTTTTTTACAAATTCAGAAATGTGTGAATATCTCGATACACACGTTATGTGTAGAACCATTTATATACAGAAGCATATGTGAGAGTTGCACGAACGTGCACGTGTGTGTGTGTGTGTGTCGGCGTGTGAGGAGGCATTCTTAAAAGACAAACACTGTCGTATTTTTTTTTTCTTATGAAAGCTATATAATAAAAAAACTTGAAATTTGCACTTGTTTAAGAAAAAAGTGGGGGGAAAAATAAACAAAAAAAAGAATTAGTTTAGGATAATATTTTTGGAGTGTGTGAGCGGTTTGAAGAAAAGTCTGCACAAAGAACTTTATTACAGAGACTTATAAACGAAACGCCATGTTATTTTGTTCAAGAAATTTTTTTTATATTTCAACATAGTGTGTGTGAGAGAGAGTGAGGAAATACGAGTGTGTGCTAATGTTCTTTTCAATTGTACAGATTTTTTTTTATTATTTTTTTAAAGAGACATATGATAACATGGGACTGTGTGTGTGTGTCTTGTCAGTGGTGCTGTATTGTTTTTCTCCTCTGTTTTGTTGAGGATGTTTGAGTGTTAGGCCTCGTTCCAATCCCGTTTTTAACACACCCCCTTGTTGACTTGGCGCCTAGACATAACTGAGTACGAGTAACATTTCAGAGCCTTGGCGAGCCATTTAGCCGTTATTGGTGTGTGGAGCGATTGAGTGCGTAACTCTGAGCGAGCTGATAAGCAGTGTTGAAGTGTTAATAGTGTAGCGCTTCTATTCTTCTTAAACACACCACAAAACTGTGTAACATTTATTTCTCCCTATCCTGGAGGACCACATGTGAACTAATTGCCTTTTGTGTGTGCGTGTGTGTGTGTCTAAGAAAGAGACAACCTTACTTTTCATTGTTTCATTGCTGTTTAAGGAAAAAAGGATTTATTTTTTTATAGTTGCATACAAAGTATTTGAGACTCTTCTGTGATCTGATTTGGAGCACTTTCAAGGCTGCTACCTTTTTGTCATATAGTTCTTGTTTGTTTGTTTGTTTGTTTTTTTTTGTTAGTTTTTTTACAATTATTGTTTTTGGGGAACTTTTATTACATTTGAATGTATTCCTAAAATGTGTAACGGAGCATTACGACGAGCCCCGGAGTTTTCACTCATGTCAAAGTCTTGTTGGGCTTCGACACGGGGGAGAAAAGACATTTTCAGAAGGAAACGGAAATGTCCTGCTGTTCTTCCAGAACTTTCTCCAGCAGTGAACCTCGGGCCAATCAGAGCCAAGGATGTGCACCGTGTAGCAGTAGATGCCTTTTTATTTTTTTTGCAACGAGAATTCAAAGATGGTGCATGTATTTTTTTTTTTTCCCTTTCTTCTTTTCACCTTAATATCTTTAAGATGGAGAGACTTTTGAAGACTGAGGATTAATACTATTGGTTTTCGGTACTTGATATAGAAGAAAGGAAATGCATTTCTTTCTTCTTTTTTTTTCTCCTCGTTATGGAGTATATTTTTGCAAAAGAACAAAAAAAAAAATTAAAAAAGCAGCAATAAGGACGACACCATGCTCGAGGACATGCTTTCTCATAGCAAAATGGACAGGTGTTCTGGTGGAGTGTTTAAAGTCCTCGAGAGTTGGACACGTGTGTCGGCCATCTTGGAGAATTAGACTCAAGTTTCTCACACGTTTTGAGACAAGGTCTTGTTTGTCCTGCTGCGTTCACCATCTTGTAGGAGAGGACTTAAGACTCCTACGTTGTCCACCGTGTTGGACAAGTGGACTCCAGTCTCCTGTTCGGGAGGTGGAAAAAAAGTAAGACTATATCATATGAAGGAAAACTCTAACACCGTGTTCTGCAAGAAACTCCTCAGCAGAACAGCTTCTGGAGAGCATTTGGGTGTGTTAGACACTTTGATTTAGATGAAGAACTTGTAAAAAAAAAAAAAAAAGAAGAAAAAAAAGCACAAGTGATGCTTCCTTTACCTGCTGGTCAGAACTCCAGAGAGAGTAAGAAACCCACTGCTGCAGGTCCTAAAGGAAGAGGAACGAGTGAAACCACAGAGTGTCAGTGTGAGGACAGGTAAAACTCTTTCTTCTTATTATTTAGAGAACTAAAGCTCAAAGAGTAACCAATATACATGTTATTTATACTCTCACAGCGGGATTGAATCTGGATTGGCCATTTTCTCCACATGCCACTGTGTGTGTATTAATATTAATTTTAGTAATATAATTAGTTTTAAGTGTCGGGGGTATATTTTTAAGTGATATATGCTAATACAGGACAGGAGTTTGTTGTTGGTGAGTGCACTTCTCCTCTGCCGAGAGAATCCATCCACCTCACAGGTGTGTGGCAGATCAAGATGCTGATTTAGACAGCATGTTTATTGCACAGGTGTGCCTCAGGCTGTAACAATAAAAGACCACTTTAAAACGTGCATTAAATAAAATCGCATATAATTCTTTTATAAATTGCTGAGGAATTAAACATGTGATCACACTCTTATTATATTGTTTTTTATATATATATTTTCCTGTACCCTGCATGACCTGGAGTGTGTTGTCAGTGTCGGGGTGTGAATCTCATGACCGTGTCCTGATCCGACTTCTTTTTGTTTTTGTTTTGGTTTTTCTTTTTTAGCCGACAAGATCTCTGTGATCGGAGCCTGCTTTCTCCTGGAAAGAAGAAAGGAAAAAAGACATCAGAATATCCGCTGTGAGGCTTCCAACACACTGACCTGAAAACTCTCGCCTTCACGCTTACCTTCTGTTTCTAAGGCATGTGCCGATAATCGTTCGTTCCATATCATTACAATACTCAAATACGCAAGACTTCAGCATTGTTCCATTTAGTAAAAGCTGAGACTTACTGTAAATAATAGAAACCACACACTAGCAGCGTCTCTGTGCCAAGAGGAAGCCTGGATCAGTTCACAGTGACAACTGCAGGTAATAATTTCCGGCCAAAATGGAAAGAAAATTTTACCGGAATAGAACGAAGAAAAAAAAAAAAAGTATATCAGCACATGCCAACTATTTTCATTCTTTCTCCCTGCTTCATTTCTTTTACTTTAAATGTCCTTTTCATGGTCATCTATAAAGGGCAGGGCTTAAGTTAAACCTGATCATGGCATCAACACTATATTTTAGCATGCTAACCAAGTTGGTGTTTGTTTTATGAAAACATCCATGTTATGGGTTACAGAAATGTAATTCATTTTTAACCAGACCTACAGTATGTGAGGTAACATTAATACTAGCAAACATTCTCGTAGCTGGCTGGTCAAGCTGACCAAGAACGATTTGATTTTAAGCCCTGCCCTTTTTGTGTATATAATGTACATTTTTCTTTCTTTTTCTGAGAAATGTCCCCCTTTTTGTATTTTGTTGCCATGCCTTAAACTGTACAGCAGACCATTTTATCTCGACTTGCTGGTTCACAAAGGCGAGTGTGTGTCAACAGTCGGAATGCAAACACCCCCTCAGCTCTGTATATACAGTTTCCATGCTACAGCAGTTTTAAGGTATTATTAAAGATTTTGAGAGCAATTTTTAGCAAAAAAAAAAAAAAAGGATGATAGCCCCGCCCATTTTCCATTCCTTTATACAGCAGAGAAGTGATACGAAGGGCGGGGTTTGTGGAGTTTGTGCTTTGAGAAGAACAACGTATGATAAACAGAAAATAAAGATTTAAAAGATTGAAATGGTTGCGTGTTTTTTTTTTTTTTTTTTTTTTTTTTCCCCNNNNTTTTTTTTTTTTTTTCCCCCAGTTTGCTTTACTTTATAAAGCTGGCAAGCCTAGCATATGTACATCCTTAGAATAATCTTTCAAAGGAAGTGTAGAACAGTCAATACTTTTTATATTATGATGAATTATTCAGTCAAGATTTTTGTTAATGCAGGTGCTGGTAACGTGAGTGTAGTTTTGCTGATTGTCCACAAGAGGGCACATTAATAAATTAAATCGATTAAATCCCAAAGGGTGCTTTTCGGGGCGTCCTTGAACCAAACTATATTGATATATAGCCAATTTTAAAAAATCGGATTAATATGGAGAATAATAAATGAACAATGAGCACAGCTAAATACACTTAAACACTGAGAAGCCACTAAATACAAACACCACATATTTTTACCCTGATTATTATTATCAGCTGATGGAAAGGTGTGGGATGAAGTAAAAAAGTTACATTAAAGACCAGCTCTTGTTTCCAATGCAGTTCAGATATTCACTCAATTAAATCCATACACCTGTCCTTCTAGACAAATGTTATTTTTTAACTGTAGTGCAAATATTCATAAACTATTTCCTTTTGGACAGCTGTAAAATTTTAATTCTGGCTAACAGCAGAAGGAATTGGGGAGTAATCAGTGGGCTCTTGCAGGGTTTTCGCCTGCCATTAATGACACATTTATCTTTCTCTATTGTAGTCACACCAAAAACGCTATTACACTTAATCACCACTTGATGGAGCCAAATAGGTTTTCTAGGTAATGCAGTAACCAGTTGGCTTAATTGTGTAAATAAAAACATATTTTAGAAGGTGCAGGGCCATAATAATATATAATAGTAATAAAATTTCAAATTAAATTAAATGTATAAAATGTCCTACCTTAAAAACGCTATTATACGAAATCACCACTAGATGGAGCCATGCTTCGGTTAATTAAATTAAACCTTAATTAAAAAATATAATAATTAGAAAAAAATATATTTTTTTGAAAGAAAAAGCGACAATAAATTATATTATTACTAATAATTGGGAAAAAAACACCGAAATTCGTGAGTTCCGCTTAGAAATAGGGATCCAAAAAAAAAAAAAAAAAATCCCTTAGTGATTCATTTCATTTCTTTCGTGCCCGAATCGCCCATCGTCGTCAGTAGCGCGCGCGCTGAGCGGGACATGCACCGGAGCCGCGCGAGCTCCTGCCGCGAGCCGAACGTTTCGCTGGTTTCCACGCGTTTTCACTGTGATGCACTGGAGGAACCAGCGTTTTTCACCTAACCGACATTTGCGACCTTTTATATTTTGGAGAGAGCAGCGGTGCGGGACAGAAGCGTCCACGGTCGTCTGTAGAGGTAAAGGTGAAGCAGAACTTTTCCTCGCAGTCTGGATGATCATCAGATCTCCACCTACATTTTACACTTCATCTTGAGCTTCTTGAAATTTGTTTTAGGGAACTTAAAAAATTACAGAAATTCTCCTAAGAACATTTTTGTGGAGAAAATCGGTGAAGATTGAACCTTACCTTCTTCTCATATGGCAGAAATCTGGATTTAATAAAAAAATTAACTTAAATATGGAGAGCTTTCTGGGACGCTTTCTTCTATTTTCTCTCTTTTGACACAAAAAAAACAGAAGGACCACCACGTTCCTCTGTCGAGGAGCTTATTGTGAGGAACGTCAAATTCTTGAAGCTCTACAGAGTCTGCTCTGCTCTCTTTTCAAGCTTCTCAGATATGTAAACTTTGCTAATTCTCGTTTCACATCTGGCACAGGATTGATCCAACTTCATGGTTATTAAAGGACCTCAAACTGCTCGCAGATTCGACAACTCGAGGAACCGTGTTGGTGTAACTAAACATTTTATGAACCGTAATATTTCTGAAAGGTCTCTTGAACCTGGTCATGTCTAACAAGCTCTGAAGGATGTGATTTCAATTCACGCCCTGAAGGATCTCAAGAGCTTCGTTTCAAGGATAATGAACTTTGAAGAAGCCTCATGAACTCGCACTGATTTTCGAACACTGCTGAACTGCATGTGCGATCCTCCTCAGGTTTTTTTTGCAAGATGGAGAGAGGAGCTCAGAATCTCATGGAACGTCCACATGGGCTGACGGTCTTAGTTGTATTTCTCATGGAGAGCATAATGGTCACAGCAGTCAACCTGGAGCCCATCTACTGGAACTCCTTGAACAGTAGGTATGTGATTACCCCAGTCATCAGCAGGAGATGAGAATCTCAAGAACATGCTTCCCAATTCTGTCTTTCCACAGTCCAGGTCTCTGCACTTGAGATCTCATTTACTTTGGAGTTTCTGAGACAAACACGAGATCAGAACTGTAGTTTTCTGACGTTAGAGGTAAATAATACTCTGTTGTCTGTCTTTAAAAACCTCCTCTAAATACATGCATCCTGGTTTTGTAGGACCTCGTAAGGTTTAAAGCGTGGAGCCGTCACCACAGCAAAATAGATGACTTTCCCATTACATGCTGTGTGTTTCCAAGTGTTTTATTCCTCCTATACTGCTGCAATTTGCTTGTGAACTCAATGATGTATGAGGTTTAACATTTTACTCATTTATTATGTTTAATGTTGTGGAACCTCCATTAAAGAAGTTCTTTGGAGCTAACAAGCCAGAAAAAACTATCAATGTGACACCAGAAATCTTGACCTCTAATGATTTTACCTCTAACTGTTAGAAAACTCTGACACTGAAGACTCTTTAAATATTACACATTCTTTTTATAGGTGTTTATGCAGCTGTCGTTATACAAACAACATTCAATGACCAATCACAATCCAGAACTTATCAGCACTGTAAACAACGTTATCTACAGTGAGAAATCCTGATTTTTATCAGATCGTTCATTAGCTGTTAGCGTGTGTCTACAGGACCGAAATAAAAGAGGGCCTAACAGTCATCACCTAATTGTCTACTGGAGGCAAGTAGAGTCGTCCTGTGTCTGGGATGGTATTCGTGATGTTCGTGTTTTGGTGCTAACAAAAATATTTTCATACACAACATCGGAATTGCGAAGAGAGAGAAGATGGAGGGATGGATCGTGATGAAGAAGCTCGAGCACAAACTTGGCAAGATGTTCCTTGGGTTCTTGAAAAGGTCAACGTGTTTACTCACGTCCCACCACACTCTCGCTCACACACACACACACACACACACACACACACATGGAACAACTCTGGTTTGCATTCTAATTCTAAGGCTTCACATGCAGCCGGAAATGCGGAGGCGTTTTAGAGGTAAAAGGTTGAGATGTCCTCCATATTGGAGTTGAACAAAGGTGAGATTTGGAAGAACAGATGAATCAGGGTGTTGGTGGTTTTTTTTTTTGCATTTCTAAACAATCCACTCGTTTCTGTCAGTAAGAACAGAGCGCTGCTCTGAAACAACCTGTACATGGGTTTTTTTTTTTTTTCTCGAACCAGAGAAGAAACGAAAAGTGCCTTATTTGCAAAAAGATCCATCACTGCAGTGGCAAAGGAAAAAAGACCAAGCTCACAGAATAAGTCTTCATCACAGAACCCATTCGCCCTAGAGCTCGGATGCGCAGTAAAAAGGGCAGAGGTTTTGCTGTTTCTGCAGATATTACTGGCACTTCCTGTGCCAGAAAACGTGCAGGATGATCTCACACAGGTCTGTGTAAGGTGTTTGGATTTGGAATCTTCAGCACTCGTCCTTGTTTTCGTCCTCGTCCTTAATGTACATTACATCATGCGTGTCTTCTTCCTACATCGTGATTCCTTTATTCACCTTTAAAGTGTTTAGCAAGAAACAGAGATGTGGAAAGTCTGAAAAAGTTTGCAAAGGTCATTCTAATGTGGATAGTAGGAGAACTCGGGATGATGTTTATGGCAATACATTGCAATTCTTGAACAACAGTTCTTTTCATTACATCTGTACCTTCACGAATTGGGGATGTCCGTGCCGACTCGTCCCAGATAAAATAACACCAGTGATATACTTGTGGGGAAAAAAATGTAGGAAGGATTCTCCTGATAAACCAATCCTGTGCAGCACATGGTCTGAATTTTCTTTGGTTCCCCAGTCACATTATATCCTACTATTTCCTGTTTGGCGCACCAAATCTGATAAGCATGGTTTCATCGTCTCGCATCATACACATGATCTTATAGTAAATGTGTACAGAGATGTTACGAAGACAGATTAAGTTAGCATTGAGTGAGTGTGTGTAAATAGTACATAGAAAATCTGCTAGTGCATAGCCAAGATTTGTGATACTAATAAATAATTTAACAAGGGTTAAGGTTTGGGCTTCCCCTAACCATATCCCTAAACCCCTAACCATAAACTCTATCCCTAAACCCCTAACCATGAACACTAATCCCACTATCCCTAAACCCCTAACCATGAACACTAAGCCCACTATCCATAAACCCTATCCCTAAACCCCCAACCATAAACCCTATCCCTAAACCCCTAACTATGAACACTAAGCCCACTATCCCTAAACCCTATCCCTAAACCCCTAACCATGAACACTAAGCCCACTATCCCTAAACCCTATCCCTAAACCCCTAACCATAAACCATATTCCTAAACCCCTAACCATAAACACTTGACCTCAACCCCCAACCATTAACCCTATCCCTAAACCCCTAACCATAAACCCTATCCCTAAACCGCCAACCATTAACACTAAGCCCAAAATAAATAGTACGCTGCCAATTTTACATACATTTTAAAACTACAATTTGCATTTTAGTTGACTTTTAAGATTTTGTAAAATGTACTGTAAGGTGTGTGTGTGTGTGTGTGTGTGTGTGTGTGTGTGTGTGAGAGAGAAAGAGAGGGAGAAAGACCAAGAACAAACTCCAGCAGAGGGAATTCGTGATACTACTTCAGGCTTAGTTGCACATGAATAATGAATTGCTCGATTCAGTGAAGGTGAATCAGTTCATCCGATGGTGATGTGATGGTGATGTGATGATGATGGACACGCATAGAGGGAGCAGAGTGTAAGGAAGTGATGTGATATAATATCGAAGCAGAATATAAGTGAGTACACATGTTCATTGCTCGAGTGAATACTTTAGTCTTGCGCCGGAGCAAAAGTGTTGTCGATGCTAATATATCATGGACGTTCGTAGCCACCAGTTTGTCCTGTCATGCAGCTTTGTGGAGTTTCTCAGTGTCTTAAACAGACAGGCAGAGCATGAAACGTTGCACTCAAATCTTTCTTTCCTCACAGTACATCATTTTGTGTCACTAAGGGAAGACTGGAGTCATTTGAGTCTTTTAAATCGAATGTTTTTTTTCACAGCAAATTCACAAAACTCACAGCAAAATTTTTGTTTAAAATGCAATTTTTGCACTTTTGGCTCGTTTGCTTTTTTAATTATTTTTCACTTCTTGTCAAACCCACACGCATGTTTCCTGCATGTTAGACTGAAAGAGACCCACTGAACTCCACTTATTCACTGAACAGCACAGGAGTAAACCTGTGAGCAAACGATTTACTCGTTCAAATACTAATTTCAGTGACCAACTGTGGAGTCAAACTCAAGTCATGGCCAAAATGATTTTCTGATACAAACACTGATCTTCTGAGGCAAAGTCTACACTAATAATGTGTTTAAAAATGCACATTTTTCTCTCAGTTTTGGCCTTTCGTCCACATGGACACAGCATCTTCAGTCAACAAAAACGTAGCTTTTTGAAAACGCTTTCCAAAATGGATACATTTGAAAACGGTTAGTGTGTACTGTAAAAAAACGGAGGCTTTCGAAAACGATCATTTAAATTTTTAGTCACATGACGGTGCCTGTCCTACGCATAGCCGTGAGGTTTCAAAGACCTGGAAAAAAGTGAATGATGAAAAGTTTTGCTCGTGTGCAGTACAGGGATGTCAGCATTTTTTGGACTTTTTAGTGTGGATGAGCAACTTTTTGGAAATGATTGAAAAGTGTGGAGGTGGAGCGTTTTTTCAAAAAAATGGCGTTTTTAAATTTATCCGGATTTGTAGAGGTAATCTGAAAGTGAGGAAAGTGAGCCATGACCAAAAGATTTCCTGATTCAAACACTTTGGTGCTGATCAAAAGAAGAATGAAACTCTATCAGGACTAAAAATGAGTTACTGGTTCAAAATATATCCATTGATTTCCAGACGAAACAAAATCTTATAAATGAGAATAAATGAGAGACAGAGAAGCAAATCTCGGTCTTGAACAAAACGATTAATAACTCAAGGAGGCATAAGGGTTCAACACAAACGTGTGAGTAAAAAAACTCTCAACCAACAATTCAGTTTAAATTCACATTATTTGTCTGTATAAAGTCTCTGTTTGACCAGGGATCCTGTCTGGAACAAACTACTGAACAAACAGATCGGTTTATGCTTTGATACTGATTTATTCACCCAACTAACCCGTATTACTTCCCTGAAATGTTTGCAAATGAAAACTTTCTTGAAAATTAATTAGTCCTGTTGTTCCTGCAGACCTTTGGCCGTGTACGAGTGTGTTTTTACAGAGGTTCTGATAGCTTTTGTACAATGCACTGTACTACTTGACCCCAGCTTAGAAAGTCTGTGTGTGTGTGTGTGTGTGTGTGTGTGTGTGTGTGTGTGTGTGTGTGTGTGTGTGTGTAATCCTCCATCCTCCAACTCCTCTATTCATGGAGAATGATCAATCATCAGCAAGCCTGTCCAGGGATTTAAAACACACACACACACACACACACACACACACACACACACACACCTCATTGCTCCTGTCATCTTTTCATTTTGGCATCTTTTAACACTTTCACTTTGTTCTTGCCTCATTTCATTACCTCCTCTTTTCACTTTTTGCTCCAAGAGGTTGATGATACCTAGCAAGAGAACACTAACCCAGCATGACAACCCCAACACAAGCCTAGTGTGAGAACTCTAGCCCAGTAAGAGACGGCTAAACTAATAAACATAGCTACTGTGCCTCTCTGTAGCTACGTTGTTGCATCTGGTGGGTGGAGTCTGAATCCAGCATGTTCAACAATAGGAATGCTCGGTCTCTCGATTCCTATATGTCTGTTTCTCCTTCTCTTTCTTTCTAAACAGGAAATTCTGACAGATTCACTTTCTTCCCCTTAAATCATTTCCGACTCATCTTTAACTGCTGTCGTTTCGGTTCCTAGTTCTTAATCACGTTATCGTCTCAGTCTGTCTCTTTTCTCCATCTCCACCTCATCTGTCTGTCTGTCTGTCTCTTCTCTCTCTCTCTCTCTCTCTCTCTCTCTCTCTTTTTCTTTCTCTGTCTCCCCATGCACACACTCACGTACCGCTCAGACTGTCTGACATTTTATTCACAAACGTTAAAGAGAATGAGAATCAGCCAAATCCCCCAGTGATGCTGTACGTGTGTGCACGCGCGCGCGTGTGTGTGTATGAGTGTGTGTAAGAGAGAAAGAGAGAGAGCGAGAGAAAGAGAGAAATGATGGAAGCAAGACAGATACTAGAAACGGAGGTGGGGGGGTGGAAGTTATTTTATGTGGCTGTCCTCCAGACAGAGCCGTTTATTTTTAGAGTTATCAGTTACCTTTTCTTATTGAGTGTTTTTGTGTCATCACATTAATCATCTCAGTCCTGTCGTGTCGTGTCGTGTCGTGTCATGTCATGTCGTGTGTGTGTGTGTGTGTGTGTGTGTGTGTGTGTATGTGTGTGTTCAGCAACAGGAGTAACATCAGCTATGAGCTTACAAAATGTATAAACATTCCAGACTCCAGATATTTACCTTCCTGTGGTTTTCTCTGACATGCTGTTGCTTTTCAGCTCACCACAGTTGTTAAGATTTGCTAGTTGAGTTTCCGTCACCTTCATTTTCATCGGAGTGACAGAACTGTTTTCATAATATTTCAAAAATACACAGTATATACAATAGTACTGGGACTGATGTTTAAGACTTTACGACTGAGACTTTAACAACTCCATATTTCTCTTCAAACCTACTTCTATAATCAGCAGGTAACTTGTGTGGAACTGCTAAGTGTGTGTGTGTGTGTGTGTGTGTGTGTGTGTGTGTGTGATAAGTATGTTTCAGTGTGTGGTTTAGTCATCGCTCAGGAATGTGCAGATTATCTGCAGCACTGAGGCAATTACACAGCATCGATAAACACATTTAAGAACACTCGGTGGCCACTTACCATAATCTTACACACACACACACACACACACACACACACACAAACGCACAAAAGGTTAACTTATAGATTCTCAACCTCGTCATCAGCCTTTCTTCAGTTCGAAGTTCCCTTTAAACCTACTTTACAGCAGACCACATCGACAAACCTGGAGTTTGTCGCAACAATTTGGTGTTAAATATCGTCTGCGTGCACACTGGAGTGTGTGGTGCAGTGTCTGACGTAAAGGGCACTGTGATTACCACCACCGTGTGATAGACATCGCTTTCTGGGGTTTAAAAAAATATCCTGAAATCACATAAAAGCAGCATCAGGGACGATGAAGCCAAATCACCAGAACATTAACTACAGGGTTATTGCTCCATCTCTCTCAGGTTCTTTCATTCTTTCTCTCTCTCTCTCTCTCTCTCTCTCCCCATTTGTCTCTCTCGCCTCATCCGTCTGTCTTTCCCTCCCACTTTCCACATGTGTCTCTGTCTCTCCCTCTGGGAATGTCTTTCAGAATCACTCTTTGTCATTTTGTGTCTCTTCTACCTTTGGTGATACATGCATGTCTCTCTCTCTCTCTCTCTCTCTTTCTTTTTTTTCCCTGGGTTATCTGGATGTCTACTTGTCCTGATTGACCAAAGGGCTCGTAGTGTTTGAGCGTGGGTAGAAGAGAAAAATTGAGCTGGGAATAAAAGGGCAGACATGGCATTAAACCCACACACAAATATCAGCCTGTCAATCAAGGTTTCCATGGTTACCCAGTCTTTCTCAGCCTTTCCTCAGTCAGTACAGCTTCCATGCTGTTTGAAGCTTTCCATGGCCTCTTTTTATTTAGCTGAACTCTGACACGCTCCTGAGGACTCCAGAGGTAAAAGGTCGCAATTATCCCTTTGGGGTTAGAGAGCGTTCAGGGTTGTGACCTCATATACAGTGGTGTGAAGAAGTGTTTTCTGATTTCATGGTATTTTTTGGCACGTTTGTCACAGTTTAAGGTTTCAGATCATCAAACTAATTTAAATATTAGTAAAATATAACACTAGTGAACATAACATGCAGTTTTTAAATGAAGATTTTTATTATTGAGGGAAAACTAAATCCAAAACTATATGGCCCTGTGTGAAAAAGTGTTTGCCCCTAAACCTAATAACTGGTTGGGCCACCCTTAACAGTAACAACTGCAATCAAGCATTTGCAATAACTTGCAATGAGTCTGTTACAGCGCTGTGGGGGAATTTTGGTCCATACATCTATGCAGAATTGTTGTAATTCAGCCACATTGGATGGTTTTCGAGCATGAACCACATTTTGAAAGTCATTCCACAGCATTTCAATAGGATTCAGGTCAGGACTTTGACTAGGCCACTACATTTAGTTTTTCTTCAGCCATTCAGAGGTGGACTTGCTGGTGTGTTTTGGATCATTGTCCTGCTGCAGAACCCAAGTTTACTTAAGCTTGAGGTCACGCACAGATGGCTGGACATTCTCCTTCAGGATTTTTTGGTAAACAGCAGAATTCATAGTTCCATTTATCACAGCAAGTCTTCCAGGTCCTGAAGCAGCAAAACAGCCCCAGACCATTACACCACCACCATATTGCACTGTTTATGTGATGTTCTTTTTCTGAAATGCGGTGTTACTTTTACGCCGAACGTAATGGGACACACACCTTCCAAAAAGTTAAACTTTAGTCTCGTCATTCCACAGAGTATTTTCCCAAAAGTCTTGGTGATCATCAAGATGTTTTCCGGCAAAACTGAGACGATCCTTTATGTTCTTTTTGCTTTTTGTACCGGTTTTTGTCTTAGAACTCTGCCATGGTGACAATCTTTGCCCAGTCTCTTTCTTATGGTGGAATCATGAACACTATACTTAACTGAGGCAAGTA
>MU551584.1:7162385-7169568 GCA_024362625.1 Silurus asotus
AACACTAATATTATTCAAAAATGACACTGTTTGTTCAGTAAACTTCAAACGTTTCTGGCAAAAAAAAAAATTATATTCTCCTCTGAAGCCCAGTCCCAGAGCTTACAGACACTGCTGAGGCTTGTGTGCCAACTGGTGTGTGTTAGGTGTTTGTGCATTTGATTGTGACCTATCATTTTGGATTATTTATTCGTCGTGTTTCACTGCGGAGGGGGACCTTCTTTCGATTTTGTTTGTCTTTTGTGTCTTTCTCGGTCCAGGTGATTCCAAACTGCCTTTATAATATTCAGGTCTGGAATGTAAAAGCCAGTCCATGACTGTCAGTGTCCTTTCAGCTGTCTTTCTCTCCAAATATGATTCCTCTGCTTGGGGTTGTTTTAATAATGCTGTCATCCTGCTTTCCAGAAGAAATGGCATGATTAATTAAAAACTTGTCTGTAATTTACAGCATTCATGATCCCATCACTGCAGACAATATCACCAACATCACTGGCAGAAATGCAGCCCCGAAACCACAACACACCCTCCACCATGTTTCAACGAAGGCTGCAAGCACTCATTCTTCCATCTTTCTCCAGCTCTTCTTCTTACATACTGTAATTTTCAAACTTTAATTGGTCACTCCATAAAACTCTTTTCCAATTTGATCTTCATTACAATCTTCGTTTAAATGAATCTTTTCAACTTTGCAAAAAAGTGGTGTCTTGGCTTCTACCCGTTTGAATACACAATTCATGATTAAGCTTCTGCATACTATAGAATTTACTTAACATACTTCTGAAGCTGCCAGATGCTGAGCCGGGTCCTTGCTGGCCACCTGTCTTTTAAAGAAGAAACTCTGAGAAACCTCTTTATCAGATTTTGAAATTTTTCTTGGTACTCTAGTCCATTTTTTGTCCCTGACAAAGAAATGAAATCAGCAAATGCAGTGATCTTTGGCATTTGAATGGAATGACGTGATTAACAGTAGGCTTATTAGCAAGTTCCAGGGGATGAAACTCATACAACATGTGTTTGTCATGCTCAAGCATTTCTGCTGTAATAGACCTTCTTCACAGCAGTGATTTTGATATGATTTAGTAGGACAATATAGGTATTGCAATGACATTATTTGGGGTTCCAGTTCGTTTAGATTGACAAGAGCCAGGTTCATGCAGTTGCTCAAGTCTAAGGGAAAGTCAAACTAAATATTTTACACTTTAGTCTATAAAAGTTGTTTTGCAGTTTTTTACTGTTGTAATCTAATGTACTTTCTGGTTGTATAGTTATTATAAAATGTGCCCTTCCCTGAGTTTAATGACCACCAGCCACCACTGGTGCTAACAAAACAACGAATTTAAGGGTGTGTGTGAGAGAGTTCGAGAGTAAGTTTCCTCACCAGCTGTTCATTACTGACAGAACAATAACAATAAAGAACATGCAAAGACAGAGTGAGAGACACTCTGTGTGTGTGTGTGTGTGTGTGTGTGTGTGTGTGTGTGTGTGTGTGTGTGTGTGTGTGTGTGAGAGAGAGAGACAGAGACAGACATACAGACAGAAAGAAAGAAACGTATATCTTTCTTTGTGTGAAGGAAAGCACTTTTTTCTTTTTTGGCAGCATTTAAAATATTCATCAGAAACAACTAAATCTAATAGGTTTTTATACCATT
Organism: Silurus asotus; assembly: GCA_024362625.1. Lineage (NCBI taxonomy): Eukaryota > Metazoa > Chordata > Actinopteri > Siluriformes > Siluridae > Silurus > Silurus asotus. Next base: position 7,164,035 of record MU551584.1, read on the forward strand.
CATTTCAAAACCGCATGTTTCTACATAAAATAAAATTAATTTAAATAAAAAATGGTATATCATGCGTAATAATAATAATAACAATACTTGTTGATATTATTATTATTACGCATGATATACCATTTTTTATTTAAAGAAATTGTATTTTATGTAATACAATGCTTAATAATATTATTTTATTATTAAGATTATTATTATTCTTGTTGTTATTATACTGTTTAGCTAAAAAATTCAGTAATAAATTAAAAGATTTTTGGTTAAAAAATAAAGCATCTACACTGAGGGTGCATCCGTTCTGTATAAATATTTTAGAAAGCAATACTTAAGGATTTATGGTTTTATATTCAAGGTTTAAAACAAAACCTTTAGTCACCTGATTTGATATACATAAATCCACAACACACGGACACACACACACACACACACACACACACACACACACACACACACACACACATTAATATTCCTTACAAATGTCACCTAATATGACAGAGCAGAACTAATCTCGTCACAGCGTCGTGTTCCGGGGGATGTTTAGCACTGTGACACCATTGGATCAAATTTTACGCTTCTAAACTACGAATATTTCAGAATATAAAAAAATGGATTAGGTCTTTAGTTTTTGTGTTATTTGTTCATAATGCAATTTAATAAAAGACAGGTTTAGCAGGCAGTATGTGTTTCTGGTCAATGCTAAGTGTAATAACTGTATAATTTTAGTTGTTCTGATTACTTTTTGACGATTTAATCAACATATCTGAGGTAAAAGTCGATGTTCCAAAAAATCCTGTCTCATCTCTGATCACATAACAAGCACGCATTACTGGATTATTACAATATACTATATTCTGGAGAGACTGAAGCTTTTATGGATATTACATTTAGCGATTTTGAGGAGAGTGTTGGAGGAAACATGTTCTTGTGATAGTACGCTTATTATTGCCATTAATTAATAAAAATAAAAAAAGCTAGGAAAATTTCGACCAAACACATATTAAGACAAAAGGTTAAAGTTATAAAGTAAAACAATGATGCAAACTGTCAAATAATATAAATATTATTGATTGATTTAATTAATAAATCAATCAATAATATAAATATTATTGATTGATTTATTAATTAATGAAATGTATAGTATAACAATTATTTATTGATTTATTTATTAATTATTAAAATGAAGAAAGATAAAAGAAGAAATAAATAAATAAAGAATGAGGTGTAAAATAGTATAATAGTTCATTATTATAGGAATACCAGTGAATAAGAATTTCCCCCGATTGTTCATTTCACACTCCCAGCGCTCTGTAAACTTTAACTTTTATGGAGTTTTGCGGGCGTGACCGAATGCAAACAAGGTATTTCAGGAACGTTTTAAAATGTGCGTTTGTTTTTACAATGCGTTAGCCCAAAAAAAAAACGTGAAATTAACATACATTTACACACAACTTGACCAAACCATTAAAAACGTTATAAATGATATCAGCGTCAGCATGAGCCATTATATATCGTAAATGTGGTGTATATCATTTTGATTTGTCTAAAATCATTTGTCTTAAAACAACGTTAATCCTTTGATTTGCGTTCGGTATGTTTTCTGATTCACATCATATTAGTGAACGCGAGAACTGATGGCAAAATAAACAGACAAAAATAGCTGAAATGTTGGAATAAAAACAGCTCTTGGAAATGCACTTAGACTTTTGGATGCGTGTGTGTGTGTGTGTGTGTGTGTGTGTGTGTGTGTGTGTGTGTGTGTGTGTGTGTGTGGTTGTGTGTGTGTTTAGAGTGTAGAGATTAGAGCTTTTTGCATTGGCTGTAATCCAAACTGCTACCGTTTTTGAGTATGAGCGCTTGGAGTGTTTCAGATCAAACACTCGATTGCTGAGCGCTCAAAGTTCCCAAAGGACCGCTTTAACCCAACACACACACACACACACACACACACATACACACACACTATGCAATCCCTAGCTGTGAGAAATATCTGTTCAGTGCTCTGAAACAATGCCAAATGTTGACTGTATCTAAATGTGGGCGTGTCCGTCGCTTTAACTATAACATTAGTAGGTTTATTTTCAGACAGTCACATAACTCTTTCTATACCTGCAACACCATGGCTTATGAAAGCTTGATCAAATGGTTAGGCACGAGTTATGTTCAGTATTCCACTTTAATATTTTCAATTCGCTTTGGAGAGAGAAGAGAGAAGAAAAACAAATGGCAGTCTTTAATTTAGTTTCTAAAAAAGTTCCTAGAAGTAACTAAAGGTCATTGATGAAGAGTTCCTCAGTTGCTGAAACAATTTCTCAGATAAAAATGCTTTGAAAGACATGTATGTGCATAGAGTACACACACACACACACACACACACACACACACACACACACACACTGGTTCTTCTATAGGGAGAAAATTAGAGAAGCTTTTAAATAGCCTGTGCTAAGTGCTACATTACTGCAACGTGTGTTGTTCGGTGTGTTTCGTGATGAGTTTCTCATAAATGATGCACAAGCTTAAAGAGAAACGTTCAGTTCGGCTCCAACAGTCTGAGAGCAAAAACTCTAAATACTGCATCACTTATTAAACACAGCCGTGTCAAAAATCAATTCCACCCAGTACAGGAGACTTTATAGAGGTGTAGTCTCTGTGTCCTAGTCTCAGTGGAGGAGGTGTGGCTTCTGTGTCTTAGTCTTAGTGAAGGAGGTGTGGCTTCTGTGACTTAGTCTCAGTGAAGGAGGTGTGGCCTCTGTGTCATAGACTTAGTGGAGGAGGTGTGGCTTCTGTGTCGTAGTCTTATTGGAGGAGGTGTGGCTTCTGTCTGAGTCTCATTGGAGGAGGTGTGGGTTCTGGGTCTTAGTCTCTGTGGAGGAGGTCTGTCCTCTGTGTCCTAGTCTCAGTGGAGGAGGTGTGGCCTCTGTGCAACAGTCTCAGTGGAGGAGGTGTGGCTTTATCAAAGTCTTAGTGGAGAAGGTGAGGCTTCTGTATCAAAGTCTTAAAAAAGGGGTGTGGCTTCTGTATGATAGTCTGAAAGGAGGAGGTGTGGCCTTTGTTGCAGTGAAAGAGGTGTAGACCCTTCAGTATGTGAATTTGGGTGGAAACCGGATATGAAACAACTCAACAATGTTAAAAACTATAATGCTAATTTGTACACAATGACACTACTGAACCATACTGTAACGTATCTTTATACAAAAACTCTTTCAGCTTTCACTAACACAAGCAATACAGTTCAGCTGAATAAATCTGTATGAATGTTTTTAACGATACCAAAAACTGCTTTATAAATCCACTTTCAAATGTACATCACACCCCCAACCCTCCCTCCACCTTAGATGTCAGTGTGTGTTATTGCTGCTCACTGCGTCTCTATAATGCAGCTTTATTTTGAGTCTTTTTATATCAACTATGACATCACTGCTTATGTCTGCTTGTGTGTGTATGTGTGTGTGTGTGTGTGTGTGTGTGTGTCTTGTATCCATGTTAGTATATACAGATAAAAGGATCAAGTGTGCGTTTAAACTGCAATCACAAAACCGAAATATAATCCATCAATCTATCTATACAATCACTTCATTTGTCTCTCTCTCATTCTTTTGGTTTCTGTATTTTTCTCACCCTCCTCGATCTCTTCGATTATTGCAGTCTCTGAAGTTAAGCTGACAGATATATGACCCAGAAAACCCTTAAGCATTTTACCCTCAGATTGTTCCCTTTCTATTTCGCTTTCTCTCCATTTCTCTCTTATTTTTAACATCTTTAACATCAAGTTTTTAAACTCCCAAACTTTCCCCCAATCTCTTAATCTCTCTCTTTATCTCTTTCTTTTTTTCTCCTTTTAGCCCTCTTTAATCTCTCGCTTCTTTCTTGTAGATCATTAATGATTTATATTTGCTGCCTAAGAATGTGTGGAATGAAGCAGTGAATGCGTGTGTGTGTGTGTGTGTGTGTGTGTGTGAGAGAGAGAGAGAGAGAGAGAGAGAGAGAGAGGGAGAGAGAGAGAGAGACAGAGAGAGAGGGAGAGGAAGATTTGTATGCTTGTTAAACTGCAGTTTATGGGCTGATGGACACAGAGCATACGGGGACATGCTGAATCTGTGGAGCACAAAACTCTGCCCCCTTTTTCATTTCAGTTTGCACCTATGGGAAGTGTGTGTGTGTGTGTGTGTGTGTGTGTGTGTGTGGCACTTATTGATGATGACACGTTACTGCCGGAAAGATCTGTAGAAATGTGTGATAACACACCAGGTTTCATTCAGGATTAGTAGTGTAGTTGTTCTGACTCGTCGTGTCCTTGCACTCGTACAGAGAGACTTGGAAGTGAAAACCAAAATAATGTCGTTGCTTGATTGAGTGAGAAAACACTCTCACTCTTCTCTCTTAACTCTTTCTCTGTTTGTTTAGTCTTTTTTACATTCTCGCTCCATACTGTCCCCGTCACTCAGTTCTTCTGCCTGTCTCACTCTCCATCACTCGTATTTCTTTACTCTTTTATTCATACCTCTCCTCCCATTTCATCAGTCTAACCCTCTATCATTCCATTTTGTCTCCCCATCTGTCTCTGTTTTATCTGTCCTCCTTGTTTCTCTTTTTCTCTTCCCTCTCTGTATTTATCTGCCATCAGTCATGATCATCATCTCAATTACTCCATCGTCCAGCTCTTTCTCTTTTTCTCTACCTCCATCCTATTGTCCTGTCCTGCTCTCCTTTCATGTTATTTTCTCTGTGCCCTCTCTTTTCCTTTCTCAGCTTTGTTCTTGTCATCTCTCTTTCTCTCGCTTTCTGCCTCTCACTATTCCTTCATGTCCTCTCGCACCCCTGCTGCTTCACTCTAAGGAGAGAGAGGAATGGAGAGAAAAAGAGACACGGAATGTATTTTGGGACAGAGAAGAGAGGAACAGATGGAGACAGAAAGAAGGAGTAATCTGAAAGAGAAGGAGAACAAGGAAAGAGACCAAAGTTATTCCTCTGTGTGTGAGATCAAGTTTAGTCAGTGTGTTACTGATATAACGGCGTGTGTGTGTGTGTGTGTGTGTGTGTGTGTGTGTGTGTGTGTGTGTGTGTGTGTGTGTGCGTGCGTGTGTGAACAAGAGACAAGCATGTGCGGGTGTGTTGTTTGAAGACGTGAGCGCTTTGGTGAGTGGGTTGGTGCTAGCGTGATTTAACTCTGCCATGGATGCTATCCCACCGCAGGCGTTTATGTTTCAGATCTTTAACCAACTGTTTGTTTGTTTTTTTAGCTGAGTTGCAGTTTTTAGTGCGTTTGCTAAGGAAGTGATCATCATCATCACCATGACACACAGAGCTGCAAGCGAAAGGACGGTTAGATGTCTTCCTGGGAAAAAAAGACAGTAGCTAGTAGGTGATTTAGTGAGATGTGTATCAGGTGAGAAAAATCACATCAAGGAGTTTTCATGCTCCGCCTGAATTCGCCCAGTCACTCCCTAGGATATATATATATATATATATATATATATATATATATATATATATATACACATACCGTAATTTCCGGACTATTACACACACACATATAT
>MU551584.1:7183397-7188397 GCA_024362625.1 Silurus asotus
CCAAATCTGCCATGATGCACACATCTGGCAATTCAAACCATCTGTGTGGAAACATAGCAAAGGTTCCATTTGGTGTCCTGATGATTTACGTACAGTGGAACCCTGGATTGCAAGTAATGTGCTTTACAAATGCTTTGCAGGACAAGCACAAATTTAAATATATTTATTTTGTGACCACAAGTATTGTATTATTAATATTGTGACCACATATGTTCTCATGGAAGGAGATTCCTTTTCCAAACAATAACCTTCATCTTTTTTCAAAGGAAAAGTGCATGTTGATTTGTTTTAGTTTTATTTTATATTGAGTACTAATCATACACCTAGTTGTTCAGAAATTCATCCCCCAGCAACTTAATGACTTAAAACAAAACTCCGGGCACACAGTTTTTAAAGGAACTAGGCAGGTAGGTGAACTAAGAACAGATCCTCTGGAAAAATAGATCATATTAAATGTAATGTGAATGATCACTTTAATGTATAATGTAACTCATGTATAAGTCATGTACAATATAGCAATAAATGCAGGCACACAAATGTACTTTCTGACACTCAATACTAACATAAGAGTTTCCTCCCTTCAAGTTGGTAAAAAAGTGGTTAGGATTATATGGTGAGCAGAGTTATGCCATGTTCTGTGGCATTAGAAAATCCTATGAATCAATTCTGTCCTATGAATTAAGTGATTTGTTTTCACCATCTTTAAACTGTTTCCACAGTCTAGGTTTAATAGTGTGTTGGCACACATGATGCTTTCAATAAATCAATCACTCAAGAATGCGAGGCTTTTATTTCTTGCCCTTACAACACTTTTTTGAGGTGTGTGTGTGTGTGTGTGTGTGTGTGTGTGTGTGTGTGTGTGTGTGTGTGTTTTTATGTTCTCAGGATGAGATATATCTCCACCTCCCCTAAAGACCTGTTCATGTTACACTCATCCAAAAACAAACAGGCTAATGTTTAACTTCTATAAATCTACTAATAATCGCTACATACTCCCTTATGTTCTCTCTGTTTCTCTCCACACACACCACACACCACACACACACACACACACACACACACACACACACACACACACAGTCAAATGACAGCTACAATAAAAAGCAAAGAATTGAAGGTGGTCACTAGCTTATCATAAATAATCTATATATTTGACCATACATCATATTTATATTACACACACACACACACACACACACACACACACACACACACACACACACACACACACACACACACACACATACACACACAAAGAGGTTCATCTGTAGTGCATCACATCTGTAAATTATTTATTTTAACTCTGTAAAACAAAGAAGAAGGTGATGCTTTAAAGCTTTTCCTTTTTAAACACATTCAACTACAACATACACATGTGGTGCAAAGTCTTACCCCCTGATTTTTAAATGGAGGGTAAATAACCCCTTCAATGTATACTTAACAGCTAAAAAAAATCCAACGCCATCAAATTATCACAAACACACCCACAAACAAGCTTGATACACATTTACAAATGAGAGATAAACTACAAGCCATTCTCTTGAGTGTAAGCTAACTGATATGGGTGAGTTCCTCATCCAGGTATCTAAAATACAGATTAATTTGGCTTAATTTCATTTGGAAGCAATTAATCATCCAAAAAAAATCTGCGAAGATGGCAAGTTTCAAAATAAGCTCTAACGAACACCAAATTAGAAAATATTGACCTTTCACAAAGCTGGATGTAAAAAATGATATCAAGTATTAAAGAATGTCAGATAAAAAGCAAGACCAAGGAGTAGGAGGGAAAAAAAATACGGATCAAGAGCAAGAGAGAGAGAGGAACAACTTTACAAAAATCCTAATAAAAAAAGCTGAAGACATGAAAAAGCCTCAAAGAAGGAAATCAGTCAATTAAGATAGTTTCATTATTAAAGTCGTAACACTCTAGCAATGTACATGGTTTGATAATATAGTGCAATGAATTTTCTGCACACAGAAAAAAAAATATTTTCATTTATAGTTTAGATAAAAACCCAGCAACAAACGTTGTGGGGGGAAAAAATATGAAAAAAACATAAAATTCAGAAGTGAACTGCCATTGGTCATTAGTCAAGTACCATATGGTCATTTCCACCAGAAGCTGCTCCTACCATACATACAGTGAAACAAATCATTGTTTCCTTTAGGACCAAGGTGCTCAGCACAATAACACAGAACTAACTGAAACTAAGCAGATCTACACCCAATACTGAATACCAAATGCTGTTGGGCAAAAAGCACAAAATGTACAACACTTAGCTACTGCACTGACCAGCACACAGAGCTAGTGTAGAGTACAGTGCAGAGAGTTTGCCTTGTAATAATAAATAGTGTGAATGTAAACAGTTTTTATACAGGAAAAACACCACAGCAACAAATGCCAATATCCCCCACCAACCCTACCACCAACAACCAAACAGGAAAAAACATGGAGTTATATTCAATTCAATTTTAATTGTATAGCACTTTTAACAGTAGACATTATCCCAAATCAGATTTACAGAGATCAATAGGTTATTAAGTATGAATTTATATTTTATTATTAGTTAGCTATAACTTTATCACTACTAAGTTTATCCCCAATGGGCAAACAAGTGGTGACTGTGACCAGAAAACAATTTCCTAAAATGGTATTTGAAAGAAACCTTGAGAGGAACCAGACTCAAAAGTGAACCCATTCTTATCTGGGTGGCACTGAATGTCCATTCATTACAGTTACATGATTGATAATGTGTACTATTCAGTGATGGGTCTTTAAATGTAGAATTATTTATACAAATCACATTTCTAAGTCATTGTAGCATTACAGTCCAAATCCATTCTCATCATTCATCGTTGCTCAGTAACTTTATGGATCTTTAGACCATCCTTAGCTGCACAGAGTGGTCTCTATTTAAAGAGAACTCATGAGGATCCGAATAGAAAAAAAGAAAATGATCACCATTATAATACTTATATAATGATTGTTAATTTATTCTAGATAAATAAACAGATACAAAACCGATGTCATGTTCACTGAAAACGTGAAGAATTGTGTCAAATTGGGACACAACGTTGTTTTCTCATCATTTCGAAATCTGCTGAAGCGAAATTGTCACAGTGTCAATCAAGGATGTGTCTGTGATTCCCAGCTGCCTAGCAACAGTGGGGTGGTTTTTTTCTCAGCATTAATAATTTTGCTACATTTGGGTTATAGGTTAATGCTAAATATAATTACCTTATATGTTGTATTTTAGTTACCTTAGTTAGTACCTTTTTTTGATAATCGCACGGCATATCTGTGAAAAATGTTGAGATTCTGATAATTTTGATCTTGTTTCAAACATGCTAGTTAGCTAAGACATACATTTCCATTTGTATAACAGCAGAGTCTGACTGTGTTTCCCAGTTGTCTAGCAACAGTGTTGTCACGATTAAGACTGTTTAAACAATCTTTGTTTGGTGTCAGCGCTTCGACTGTGTAATTTATTCAGCCTACAGCGTTTCTAAATTCAGATTTTGAGCAAGTGAAGTAACAAGCTAAACGTAGTGATGCTCCCTGATTACGACAGTTTGACCTTTTAAAAAATAGAACAGAGCCACAAATCACAGCCTGTGGAGTGTGTTCATTAAATTAAACACACAACAGCGTGGTTAAACAGTAAACTGAGGAGGAAAGATGTTTAGAGACGAACACCATGAAGAAGGCAAGGATTGTTGCTAAGGAAGGCTACAGGAGGGCAAAAAAAAGCAGAGCGCACATCAGAGCGATCACACGATTTTACGGCTGAGCTAATCAATGCAAGTTAACAGCTCGGAACAATCCTGATTCATTATTACAGTCATTATAGACACTTACGGCAATTTCATTCAAATTTGTTTCTAATGTTTTTAAATATGATCATTGAATAATCATGAGTGCCGCTCGATAGATCAAAACCCTCGGAGGGACTTTCAAGCATTTGTTGAAAAAAAAAAAGCACCTGCGGTGAGGAAAATGTACTTTTGGTCTAATCTTTTGTTCCAATGGACAGATTCATGTTCATGTCTTTACACAGATACGAAGCAGACAGCGTGTGAGTGTGTGTGTGTGTGTGTGTGTGTGTGTGTGTGTGTAATGTGTGTGTAATGTGTGTGTGTGTGTGTGTGTGTGTGTGTGTGTGTGTGTGTGTGTACACAGCAATAACCCAGAGTGTCTCTCACCTTTGAACACAGCAAGTCAAATAGTGTGAAAGGATATTAAAGAGTAACAAATGACACTCCTCTCTTTCATTATGAGTCATTATTTAACTCGAGAGTTAAAGGCCTGAGCGTTCTCATGGCCTGAGAAGCGTGAGAACGGTTCGGTGTACAAATGCAGCTCACTTCACCGCACACTATATTTACTAAACATTGTGAATTGAATAAATGTCAGAATGAACGATGGAGAAAGAACAGATTTGAATGTCTCTGCATTGGGGATATGACTTTGAGACTGCCCAACATTTTTAATGATTTAATATAAATACAGTTATACCATATTTTATTCACAATAGAGAATATGATGGATATACCATTTTGACACCAAAAAAAAAGTAATTTTGCATTTGAGTTCCACAACACGTTTCAAAAAGTTGCAACAGGGCCATGTTTACCATGTAGCATCCCCTCTACTTTTAATAATAGTCTGTATACATCTAGGAACTGAGGAGACTAGTTACTGGAGTTTTGGGAGATCAATGTTGTCCCATCATTTGTGTCTGATACAGGATTCTAGCTGCTCAACGGTCGTAGGTCTTCTTTGTATATTTCATTTTATAATACGACAAATGTTTTCAATCGTCGAATGGTCTGGACTGTCGGCAGGCCAGTTCAGCACACAGACTCTTCTACAATGAAGCAATGCTGTTGTAATAGAGGTAGCCCAGCAGTGTCTTACTGAAATCTGCAAGACCTTCATCAGAAATCGTCAACAAATAAAACATCTTCTTCTTTGCATGCTAGAGCTTTAACCTGTACTT
>MU551584.1:7193397-7213197 GCA_024362625.1 Silurus asotus
AGAAAACTTCAGCTTTGCTTTTTTTACAGCTACATTTTTTGGCATCTGTCAAAAAAGACAGATGAGTAAAACTGGCATTGACATACATATATATATATATATATATATATATACACACAGTGTTGGGCAGTAACGCGGTACCGGTAACAAGTTACTTTTTACCGTAACTAATACTGTAACACCATACCATTACCATATGGTGCGTTACCCGTTACTTTTATAAATGAATGAATTTTGGCTGAAGTGTAGACTACAGCCTAACCTGCTTACAGCAGCGTCGCATTGTATGATTGGTGGATAAACCACTGTAAACACAAAGAAGACGCGCTGTGGGCATGTCTCCTTTTATTCAGGTCTGTGTGGCAGTAATGGCAAGGCGAGGCGAGAGCAAGACAAGTTTTTCAAAGTGGAAATATGCTCATTATTTCACTTTAGTTAAGTATAAAGACTAAAACTTTTAAGTCAAATGTAAGCTGTGCCTTTCTGGTTCGAAGCTCGTATCTATTGCGATAAACAGCAACTCCAATCTGTTGAAGCTCCTTCAGAAACTCTATGCTAAAGGCTAGAAGCTAGAAGCTAACCCGGTGTTCTGTTCTACATTGTTGATAGTTTTCATACTTCAGCTGTAAAAGGAAAGTTTTTAAGAGCTCAACACAACAGCAGAAGCCACTTTAGTTTTTGATTGTGAATATATTATTCAGCTTGTTTTGTTATTTATTTCAGAAATCCTTGTGATATATTCAGTTTGTGCTGGTCTAACATTAATAAAATAGTGTTTAAAAAGGACTTTGTGTTTAAGTCAGTTTTGTGTTTGTGTAGACCATAACGCATAAAAGGGCATTTATGGGAACATTAAAGAAGGTTCTTTAAAAAAAGTAACTAAAAAGTTACTTTTAACAGTAACGCATTACTTTTTGGTGTAAGTTTTTTTTTACAAAAAGAGAGAGGAGTGTTTTAATCAGCATTTTATCTAAATACGTTATTTAATTAAATTGTATAAAAAAAATTACAAGTTAAAAAAATTGTTAAAAGCTCAAATTATTAAAACAATTATTTTATTTTATTTTTTTACTTTTTCACAAGTTTTATGGTAATTTCTAAAAAATAAATGTCTGTAAATAAATTAAAAACCAATTTTAAGAACATGTGCAATTCATTCTAAAAGTAAATCTCATCCCCTGCAAAACAGTCTCCTCTGGGCTGATGTTTTTTCTCAAGAGGCGAAGTCATGTTTGGCATGGAGCTTCTTTCTGTTCACTAAAAGCAGCTCGGTGTGAATGTAATCCTGCTTTTTTTTTCCTCTGCAGCTTTGCAGGTTTTTAAGAGTCGTGTGAACAATAGTGCAATCAGAGAGCAAATCAGCAGCGGCGTTCACGGCACATCCGAAAATTGCAAATGACATTATGGCAGGAAAAATGTAACAGACCAATCAAAAACCAGTGGGAGATGCTACTGCAGATCCACAGAGCAGAGCTTCAGGGAGCTGATGATGTCATTAATCACTTCTTCTGCACTGTAAAATGGTTTATTTATGACAAAGTGTGTGAAATGTTGTACCAATTAACAGAACATCTGAGAGTTCTATCTTACACTCTATGGTATTTCGGAAGTATTGGCACCTTGGGAAAATAAGAATACAAATGTATTTTTGTGGCAAATTAGCTACAAAAAAAAGAGATAATTTTTTCTAAATATGGATGCGAATGAACTTTCGCTGACACTCAACCTCTCTTGCTATCTAAGTAACCTGATTGTGAGAATGAGAGAGAGACTGAGTTGGTGATGAGAGAACTCACAGTGCAATCTTTTACTCCTGATTCTAATCAAGCTGTTAAATAATCACACACTGATGAGGATCTGCTTCACTCTAAACAACCCCTGTGAGTGCATTTCTCCCTCTCTCTTTCCCTCTCAGTCTTTACTCAATATCCTCCCCCTCCTGTCTAAAATCAGATTATGATGTGATCATGTCATTCACCCAAAGCATGACCTGAATAAGAGCATTTAGACAGAGAATGTGCCATATTTCTCTCTCTCTCTCTCTCTCTCTCTCTCTCTCTCTCTCTCTCTCTCTCTCTCTCTCTCTCTTTTCTGCACAGTGTGAACCTCTCACACCGAGAGACTGACCACACTGGAATGAAAAAAACAATGAAGAAAAGTTCACTGAAAAAAATGAATTATTCAGACTCACACTGCCAAGTAAAATTAAAATTAGACAGCTAAAGAAAATTCTAATTCTAAAATAATTCTTTTTTTTTTCAGTCCTCACTCTCCTCCTCTTCTTCTTCACATCCAAAGCCATCCTACAGACCACCATCTGATGCTGTCTAGCTACACTGTCCCCTGCCAACCCCTTACAGTCTTCAATCTCCTTCAGTTTGCATAGTCCACCTGTGTGCACCTTCCTCCACTCTTATACGTCACCCTATGCTCCTTCTTCTTCTTAAAATACCTATTCACTACTGCCATTTTCACCATTTCAGCAAAACCTACCACCATTTGCCCTTCCACATTCCTCTCCCAAAGACCATACCTACCCATTACATCCTCATTACCTCTCTTCCCTTCATCAACATGGCCATTGAAGTCTGCCCCAATCACCAATCGTTCTTTTCTATGCACACCTTTTACCACTTCATCTAACTCACTCCAGAATCTTTCCTTCTCCTCCATCTCACAACCCACTTGTGGAACATAGGCACTGATGACATTTGTCATCACCCCTTTAACTTTACGTTCATCACCCTATCAGAAACTCTCTTCGCCTCTACTAAACTCGTACTGTACTGTTCCTTCAGGATCACCCCTATGCCATTTCTCTTCTACCTCTCTCCCATTACCAGTCATAGTACCAACATTTAAGTGCCCACCATAACCTCCAATCTCCTACACTTCTCACTTCTTTACTTCTTTTCCCGCTGTCTATGTAGACGTCTTCCTCCTCTCCTTCTTCTCCTTCGGCCAACAGTAGCCTAATTTCGACTGGTACCCTGTTGGCTAACAATACCTGTGGCGATTGTACCTTGTACCTTGACCAGCCCGGGATGAAATTCTGATTGGAACCGGCACTAAGAGTGCACTGGCTTGTGCAACCCTAATGGCTGGGTTACTGTACAGTACTTACTATAAATGTGATATTTATACAAATTTACACTAATTTCATCTCGCTATATTCTTGCAAATGTTCTGTGTGTTTTTAAAGAGTTTGAAAGTATAAGTTATGGCATGATTTATGGGTGGCGTCCATATATCGGGGAAATTCTTTTTTTTCTGTTGTCGGTTATGGCACATAACTACCGCGATAAACGGGGGACGACTGTATAGTAGTAGTAGTAGTAATAATCATCAAAATTTCTAATTAAATATATTTTATGAACAGATTTTTTGGCTTTATTCTTAAAATAAATGATTAAATAAACCACAAAACAGACATTTAATCAACGTAGTCTCATCCTTGTTTCATCAGAATCTCAGAAAGATAACCATTAGCACTGCTTTTCTTCATTCAGGATATATTTACTTCCTAAAAAGTCAATTTGTGTGGCATGTAATCACAATCAGCCTGTAAGAGGAGGCAATCATCAGACTCATGGAGAAGTTAAAGACGGAAACAGAAGAGAGAGAGAGAGAGAGAGAGAGAGAGAGAGAGAGAGAGAGAGAGAGAGAGAGAGAGAGAGAGTAAAGTAAGGAGAAGAAAAAGACAAAAATGAGGCAGATTGACAGATAGAGAGTGAGACAGAAACAGACTGACAAAAAGCAGAGTCAGAAAGAAGAAAAGGGACAAGTAGGGACAGAAAAAGCAAGAGAGAAACAGCAAGAAAAATATACAGAGAGAAAGAGAGAGAGAGAGAGAGAGAGAGAGAGAGAGATCTCTGTGGAGAGGAGCAGATGTGAGATGTTCCACCAGTTTTCTCATTTTGTTCTCTTCCAGCTGCGTCCTAGTTTCCTCACTAATCACTCTGATCACTAGAGTACAGGCGTGTGTGTTTGTGTGTGTGTGTGTGTGTGTGTGTGTGTGTGTGTGTGTGTGTGTATAAGTGTGTGCATGCGTGTGCACGGGTACAAAGCAAAGCTCAAAATCAGTCTGAAAAGGAAAAAACACTTTTCCATGACTCACACACACACACACACACACACACACACACACACACACACACACACACACACACACACATTTCTCCATTTGCATCCCTGACTGCTAGTTAGCAAAGCATTAATTAGCCCATCTGTTCTGTTCGGCTCGAAATGACCCGTTTTATTATTTTATAATATTTTTAAAAGTGGAAACTTGGTGTCAGGTTCATGCTTTTAATTACAATTTATATTTATAAAAATTCTGGAAATGTTTCAACTAAAAACATACCACAGACCTTCAAAAACTTTATTCTATAAGTTGTTTAAATTAATTTTCTATCTACTTGTAAGTTCTGAGTCAGTAAATTATGGAATTTGGAATTTTTAAACGGAATGTTTTGAATAAAATAAGCAAATGTAATGCTAAGTGTTGAATATAAATGAATTATATGTAAGTGATAATCCAGGGCTAAGTGTGTGGTACATGATGTTACTGCACAGTGCGGAGGTGGAGGCCTGAAATTAAGTGAAGAGCATTAGAATGGTGTAAGGCCAAACTCACACTTAGTTATGAATTATCACCTTATACCATGGTCACTTGTCAGCAATGACAAGTTAAAACTGTCATTGAAGTTTGCAGTACAAAACTGACTGAATGGAACAAAATAACACTTCATTTTCTTGACTTAGTTTAAATATGGCTCATAAATATGGAAAATCACACACAACGATACACACACAACGATAATGTTGTGGCATAAGATTACATTTATTTATATGAGTTTAAATAAATAGTTATTAGAGACCGACCAACAGACAGAGAAACAGAGAGAGACAGAGAGAGAATGTGTGTTTGTATGTGTGTGAATAAAGCTGTTGGTGTTAATGCTTAGTGCCATTTCTTTTGTTTCTCATTTCAACATTTTCTTCTCTAGTTCATCAAATTTATTTTGTGCCTAAACCCATTTATTAAAATAACTGTATACACTGTATAAATCTTTTTTTATTTTTTTATTTTTTTTGAGTTCAATACTGTTAACATTTCCCTTGTGGAATATAAAATAAAAGATTTTAGCACATTTTGATGGTAGTACCAATATTTAGCTAGTGCATATTTTAAAATAAGACATTAATGGTAAAAGATGAAATCTAACAAAAATAGAAAAGTGGTTTGTGGTAAGGTAAAATTTACTAAAAAAAATGTGTGTGTCAAGCACAAGAATCAATATAATACTAAAAATAATAACCACTGACATTAAAGCTACACTCTTATGCAAGTGGACTTGCCCGATCATGTTCCAGAACAAAGTGAAGTCCCGGCGAGGGCTAAACTGTGCATGCTTTATGTTGACATTTAGGTTTTTTTTTTTATTTGATCTAAATTGTTTAATGTGAAAAAGCTTCGCTTGTTGACCCAAAATTACACATGATATATACAATGAGTGTTCATAATATGCTTATAAAAATTTGACTAATTCTTTCTTATGAAATACAATATTATTAATTCACCATATAATCAAGCAGAAATCATCCACTTAGCTCAGTAAGACAATTGGGAAATGTGTCTCACTCTGTATGAAACAACAACTGTACGGTACTGTGGTTTCAGATGTTAATAAGCAGCATCTTCTCATAGAATGCTGATTACACTGACTGCAAATTACTTGTGCAATCAAAATGAAATTTTGAAATTACAAATGAACTTCCAGCCAATCACAATTCAGTATTCACACTGACCTGGGTATAAGTTTAAAGCTCTGTTCCACTAAATGCTAATTCCAGATGTTTTAATCATCCAAAAGGATCTTATATATGTACTGTATCTGTGTGTGTATAATCATGACCATAAAGTCTGATTTAGTTGAAAGGTGTAGGATTAGATTATAAAGAGTAATCATTTCTTATGTAGCTGTGCAATTTCCTTTTTTTTTTTTTTATTCCTGTGGCGTAAATGCGGCTTTCAAAACCCCAGCGTGAGTATAATCTCACCCGATTGTAATTCTGACACAAGCACAACTGATTTTTTCCCCCTGATCACAAGGCATCCGAGGGGTGCAAAACGACTGTAATTTGCAAATCTGTGCAACAATGAATGCCTGATTCGGAGCCTTGAATAAGAGCCGTGTCTTTTTCCAGGCAGCCAAAAAAATGAAATGATAAATAAACCTTTCATTTTTAACGATTTATAATAATGCACTCGTACGGATACTTTATCATTTCTATAGTAACAAATCGTTCACACAGACATGCAGAGCACACACTGCACTGATAATAAACGTAATGTGTAATCGTAGATAGGGTGACGATTTGTTAAAAGCAAAGAAATTAAAGTAAGGAGAGCTTTACATTTATGCACTATGTATGGGAGGAGTCTTTAATGACGGATACACTTCTTATTGGTTTTTGTGGTTCCCAGCAACATTTATTTAACTAACTCTCTTTCGGCTTCTCCCGTTAGGGGTCGCCACAGCAGATCCTCCTCACGTTTGATTTGGCACATGTTTTACGCTGGATGCCCTTTCCTAACGCAATTTATCCGGGCTTGGGACCGGGGATGGTGGGGATGGTTCCCTGACCGGGAATCGAACCCAGGTCGCAGCGGTGGGAGCGCTGCATCTTAACCACTAGACCACCTCCCAGCAACATTTATTTATTTTGCCTTATTAAGCTGAGAGAATAAAGAGATGCTGGTGAGGGAACGAGTGTTTATAGCTGCTATAATATTTACCATCTACTGGAAGAGAGCTTTAAACTTGTAACACATTTACACATAGTTCAGTGTGAATAATTGTTGTGCATTTGGCTGGAGGTTCTAGTGTGAGTTCAGAGTGTTGAACACACAGGTAGTTTGCAGTCTGTGTAATCAGTGATGAATATGCTACTTATATACAAGGTCTGACATTTTGCTTAGAGAAATTGTTGCTCGGTTGATGCTCAGTTGCTCAGGTGATGTTGTGTAGGAGGAATAAACCTTTTTTTTCTATTTAAATAATAATGATTAAATCATTATTTTACACAAGCATGTCATTCATTTTAACTTTTTGTTCAGTTTACTCTGAAAGCTGCCAACAATGCACACATTATGTATTACATATGATCACATTAATAATTTAACAGAATAATGAAGGAACATTTGCTAAATTGTGGTGCATATTCTGAATATAACCTATAATTAGCTAGACATGATTATAGCAAATTGCTAAATTCTTACTTAGTAAATTCTGAACTTTATGTTTTTAAATATTAAATATTGGCACCCAACAGTTAACCCCTATAAGCATAGAAGGATAGCAGGGAAAAAAACAAATTTATTTTGCTATTCGTGTTTCATTTAGTTATGTTTGTGTTACAGGTTTAATAATAATTACAGCGTTTAATGGTGAAAATAATCTGTCATTAATGATCTATTCATGTGTATATAATACAAATTCATATCATGTGTTCAAGTCTGGTGTCCACCTAACCGCACTGATATTGTCCAAAACCAGGCCGAAATTCAGCACCATAGGATCTTTGATGTCCACTGACGTGGTTTTGGTTTGCGGCAGATTGCGTAAAAATCGTGTAACGTCAGCTGGCAGAAACAAGTGCCCCATCTGCAGCATGTGAGGAGGAATGTAGGGAGGGAATTGGAGCGAATTGGCTGAAGTGGAAAAGCGGGATCATGAGTTTCTTCAGGAGTGTGGGCCAGGTTCATCATCTCATCATCTCATTACTCTCTCTCTCTCTCTCTCTCTCTCTCTCTCTCTCTCTCTCTCTCTCCTGCTCTTCCTTGGTG
The DNA here is from genome assembly GCA_024362625.1 of Silurus asotus. Lineage (NCBI taxonomy): Eukaryota > Metazoa > Chordata > Actinopteri > Siluriformes > Siluridae > Silurus > Silurus asotus. Next base: position 7,201,250 of record MU551584.1, read on the forward strand.
GGAGTTTAATCCTACTCTGTGTGTGTGTGTGTGTGTGTGTGTGTGTGTGTGTGTGTGTGTGTGTGTGTGTGTGTGTGTGTGTGTAGAAACTAGTAAACAAGACAGTAGGAACTCAGTGAAAGCCCAACAAGACCGAGGCTCACAAATGCAGTATTAGTTGTCCAGAGTCCAAACATTAAACAAGGCTAATGATTTAGAGAGCTACCACATACCTGTAACTGATTTACATTCATTGTAAAGTCACAGTAACAATAAAAATGCTACAGAATTATCCAGAACATCAACATTTTTCACAGATATGTTTATAAAATCGTAAAAATAAATAAAAATAAATCCATATAGCAAACATTACAGTACAGTACAATACAGTATTTAAACTAGCTTTATCAACTAGCTATATTCCACATAACATACATAATGATATTTCTTATCTGTTAGCTATTTGCTAATAAGAAAAAACATAAAATCTAACCACATTTTTATATATTATAATGGCTAATTATGCTTTATCACACAAACCCATCATTCAGTGTTTTTTTTTTTACCAAGCTACAATTCAATCACAGTGTCAAATTCTCTGTAAAATATAATAAAAATAAAGTTTAGTCAGTAGTACATTAACTATGTGATGTAGGTTATTGTTAGTTAATCTGCTTAACTTTATGTTAACTTTTATGTACACGTTAAACAAATGAAATATATTCAGTTCATTTTTGGAAATACTTGCAAAAAACACATCTAGCAAACAAGCTAGCTAGCATGGATACCTAAATAACGCTTACCAAGGGAAGAACTTTAGATTTACACTATTTTGATTAATGTGAAGATCTCAAACACAAACTTTGCTAGAATTTCTGTCATTTGTATATTTGGAAAGCTGGATGATAGACATATGAGCATTCTGCTGTGTGCTTAGATTTAGTTTCTTTTCTCTCTTTTACACTTGTATGTGAGACACACCAAAAGCAGTGGAGACAGAAAGTAATCTGTCATCCAATCCCACGTTTTCAGGAGATTAATTGTCCCTCACGGATAAAATGGAGGGAATTAATTAAAGTGGCTTTAATCCTGCGAATATTTCACAACTGCTGGAAAATAAAATAAGCAGGTGTGCAAAGGGACAATATATTGAATTATGATTTTTTTTAATTATATTTAATGATAGTGTCTGTTCACATGCCTATGCGATGACAATCCCATATAAAGCATATTTAAGAAAGAAAGAAAGAAAGAAAGAAAGAAAGAAAGAAAGAAAGAAAGAAAGAAAGAAAGGAAGAAAGAAAGAAAGAAAGAAAGAAATACACCTATAACACCTAATCAAGCTGCTGCCCTTTTTGTGGAATAATAAAAAAAAAAGAATGATTATATAATTACAATTTCATAATTTATTAAAGTTATATATATATCAGAATATTTTTTATCTTTTGCAGTGGGAGGCTTCACCACTTCACCACAGTCAGGTGAAGACGGGGTCAGAGATAGAAGCAAGTGCAGGATCTTTATTTTTATAACACGCAAACAAACCTAATAAAGTCAAACAAGGTTAAAAAAACCAAGTGAAAATAAATAGCTTGCAGATGCAAACATATCTTTATCTATGAAAGTAAGAAACCTTAGAGCTTTAAGTGGGACACTAATCAAGATAAAACATGAAGCAGGCAAATGTGATCTCAGAAGGCCAATAGCATGTGATATGCTCATGTGATCTAAAGTCCCAAGCAGCCATATTGTGAGGTTGTGACGAACCAGCACTAAGCTATTGAATCTGAAGTAATCGAATCATCCGTCATATTCCAAAAAAAAGAGCCAGCTGTAACAAGGTTACAGAAATAACGTTGCTGTGGCATGCTGAAGAAAATGCTCTGAAACACAGCCTGGATTTTACAGTTTGTTTTTAGAAAATTGCTTATGCAACTTCCAGGTTAAGACAAAAACTACCAATGTATTATTTTAACATTCTTACTAAAAACAAAAATTGTCAAACTACAACCATAGTCATGTTTATTAACATTGTTCTATTTATTGTACAAATATAACATACAACATACATAGGAACCAAATTTTTAGCTCACCTGAATTTTCCAGCCATATGTGGTTCTGCCCCAAATTGTTAGCACAAATTCAGAGGCATGCAATTGTTTAGGATGTCTTTATGGATTAACCTTATTCAACACATTTGGGATGAATTGGAACACTGACCAGACCCCAGGCCTCCTCACCCTTCATCGATACCTGATTTATAGGATTACACGTACATGATAAAGTAGATGGATGGATGGATGGATGGATGGATGGATGGATAGATAGACAGACAGACAAACAGACAGACAGACAGACAGACAGACAGACAGACAGACAGACAGACAGACAGACAGACAGATAGATAGATAGATAGATAGATAGATAGATAGATAGATAGATAGATAGATAGATAGATACTTTACTCATCCCAATAGGAAATTTACAAGAAAAATTCAAATAAAATGCTGAAATATAATACAATTCTAAAAATAATGATTGTTTGAAATGTTTTTTTAATTTGTTGGCATGTAAATCCTCCATCAGCCATTCAGAACTGTGAAGAGATTACCATTCTTTATGATTTCAAGCACAAACCTATTCTCTCATGTTGGATTTTAATTTTGTATGTTTGATGATTTATATAATACATAAACATGAGTTTAAATTTTCAGTGTAATTAATTTTTTTTACAAAAATGCATGCAAAATTTGTTTTAAAAATGTATATAACTGCATTTTCATTGTATAGCAGCATTACGTCCACATGCAAACTTGTAATTGTGTGTGTGTGTGTGTGTGTGTGTGTAGAAGGTGTAGAAGGTGTTTTTTTCCTCAGCAGGGTGTGTGTGAGCAGACTGAGATTAGTCTCCTCCGTCTCCATCTCAGCAGGTCTGATCTGAGTGCATTGACACAACGGAGTGGAAGGAAAAAAATGCACAGCAAATCTGCCTCCCTGACCAGAATTTAATTAGTGAACATACGGCGCTGCAGTCGGACGTTTCAAAATCGAAAATAACACCGCCTGTTTTTTTCCCTTCTCTCCTACAATGCAGCTTGTGGTCAAAAATGTATCCCTGTGTTTATGAACAGTAACTCATGATAAATGCTTTAAGGCACTAATAATATTGCAATATTTTGAATAGATCACTGGATACCGAATCGCTATGCAGTGGTGGAACAAGTGCTGACCAACTTGAGGTTATGCATTTAGTCCATCAGACCAGAGGCGTGAAGCTTATAGTTGTTTAAGCTTTTCAACTTCTTCAACTTGTCTGTGCAACGTGTTCAATGTGTGCTTTACATTAGCTTTCTCATTAGTGAACTAGCAAACCAACAAGCTAGTAAATTCAAGAAGGGACGTTTCCTTTACTTTAATAGATTTGATTTGGAGTTCACACACAGTGCATTTAAAATAGAATCGCAAACTAATTAGGAACCTCAATGGAACACAACTTGAGTTTATTTCTGTCAAAACACCAAACATTACAAAAAAAAAGAAAAGGTTTAATGTCTAAAAAGAAGAACAAAAAACCCCACTAAACACACATTTTGTTTTAATATAATGAAATATAGTCTCTAATATAATAAATAAATAATGAAGGATTAATTACATTTTATTTCAGATTAGAAAAATTGTTACTTCATTAGCTGCCAAATAAAATATTAAAAAAAATCTATAATGTTTGCAGTTTTTGAAAGTCAACCTCAGTCAAATAAAAGAACATTTCTTTATTTTAAGCCTTTTAATACCATTTTTTTGGTGTAAATCAATTAATCTTTAATTTCAAACCTATGTATCTTATGTGTTTAGTGGAATTCTGAAGGTCATTATTTCTCACACTATACAACAAACAATAAAATCTCCAATTCTACAACAGACTGTGTAATAGTGTGTGTTCTCCATGTTGGATTATATGATGAAGAGCCCCTAACAATAGAACTGGGATTAAGGCAATGACTTTCTAACATCCACCTGTAGGCTCCACTATGTATGTAATTCAATTTTAAACCTCCACATTATCTTCAAGATCCTAGAAATAGTTGCTGATCAGCTGTATGCAGGCACAGGAAAGACTTTCAGGAAATCTTTTAGTAATGATTTAGGCGTCATCACAGTACAGTGACAGTGCTGGTTAAAGTAGTAAATGGCTGATTAGTGGCTTCATCAGGGTCATGTCTCATTGCTTGTATTGTTTGATCTCAGCGCATGTTTTTAATGTGATAAATTAGAACGTTTTTCTTGACAGACTCGAAAATGCTGTCAGTTAGTTTGATTTCTTTTACTATTACGCTGATGATGCACAGGTAAATGATCAAAACCAGGTGACTCCAGCTTCAAAGTTGAAGAATGTATACAGGATATTAGACACTGGATGCTGAATAACTTAAATCTGACAGAATTTGGCATTAGGATGAGTAACTTAATTCTGTGCAGATGTACAGCATATAAATATAAGTTTTTACCTCTGTTTTACCAGAAAGGTAAGACTGAATCGAACAGCTTGAGTGCCAAAACAACACAACCTATATGGGAAAAAATATTCAGGAGTTTATTTGCATATGCCTAGCTCTCCATCTAACAGAGCAAAGCTAATTTGCATAAGGGGTGGGGTTTACACACAGCTAAAATAATTCATGAGGAGGAAACGTTACTTCAACATTGTGTCTGGAAAATGTTCACATAAAACTTTAAACCATTTGCATTTTACAGATTTGTGCTCACAGTTAATGGCAGAGATTGGCATCAATAATTTTAATTCCAAGGCATTAAAATGCTAGATTTGCAGCTCCTGAGTTAAAAGATATAGATATAAAATCTTGGATTGTTTCTACTACCTACTTACTCTTTGCCTTTGGTTTGTGAATGTTTTTGTGAATATTGATTATTATTTAACCTTACTCACACTCCCTACAGTTTGTTACAGCAATAATTACAATAACAGTTAATCTGACTATTTTATTAAAAACATTTTTTATATCTTACTTGGTCAATAAAGCTGAATCAGATTTACAGTGTCCTAAAATGATCCCAAATATCCAAAAGTCCATTTCCCCAAAAATAATAAACTGTGTGCATGCAAGAGTTTTTTTTTTTTGCTGTGCTCGGGAAATTTTGGGGCAGTTTTGCAGCTCCAGCATGATTTTTGATGATTTAGGTACAGATAGTATTACAAGTGTGTGTGTGTGTGTGTGTGTGTGTGTGTGTGTGTGTGTGTGTGTGTGTGTGTGTGTGTGTGTGTGTGCGTGTGTGTTTGTCCGTGCGTGCATGTGCATGTGCCCCCCCCCTTCACTGCCATGACAACAAAACCTTTCTGTCATTCATCCTAAAATACACACTTAGTGAACAAATTTTACTCGGCATCACCTAATTACCTTCTTGTGTAAATGCAATTCACATTAGCACACATCTGCATGAGGCTTCAGTGGAGAAAAATCCGTTTAGACCCACTTTAGACATGTGAGGGGATTTTTCATCCTTGATTGATGATGAAATTCATTCAATGTTACAATCAATCACAATATGATGTGATTTGGTTCTGGACTAAAAACGATGAAATAACCCCATGGTGAGCTGTGTAGATAAACTAATATATATATACTTATATATCAACTGACTTGATAGCCAAATGTATCGGAACAATCTGATATAGACCTTCGGAAAATGAAGAACTATGCAGAACTTGCAGGTGTGTAGGGTTAATGTTAGGGTTTCTATGAACATTTACACAGAGTGGTTTTTAAATCTAATTACATTTGAAGTCCAATCTATTTAGAAGAAAACCATCTTTTTACAATTTTACATTTTACATACTAAAATCTTTCAGGATTCAAAACTCTAAGTTTTTACTTATTGTTTTTTATTCAAACCAGGAATTAGTTCAGCCTTAGTTCAAGTAAAACATCACAGTAAAACAATATATATATTTTGACCTCCTGACACATTCCCGGTATTCAGAAGAAAATCATGTGCAACAGTTACTTTTCCAGGTTACTGTCATGACAATGTGTGCTTATAGAATGTATTAGTTCATTTGATAATTAAGGGTTCTTAGCAAGTTCTGCTTGGACCAACTCTGAATGTTAAACTCCTGACAGGTGCTGGATATCTAAAAAAAAAAAAGTAATGAACACAATAAATTACACACACACACACACACACACACACACACACACACACACACACACACACACACACACACAAACACAAACACACACAAACACACACACATAAGGAGAGAGAGAGAGAGAGAGAGAGAGAGAGAGAGAGAGAGAGAGAGATTCTTCAAGGTCTCTTTAAGGGTTCAATGGAGTCCCCTTAGCTTTGAATTACATTATATTATGATAAGACAACATTGTTCAAGGGTTCTCCACAGGAATTTTAAGGGTTCCCACAGAGAGACGAAGAACCCCTTAGGAGTGTACAAGGTCAGTTCAGTTAATCTACATATTTGTGCCGCAAGATACCCTGGTCAGATTTACATTTGAAGAAAAACATTTTCTGGGACTTTATCTGAGGCTTTGCCGCCCTCTAGTGGCGCTACATGACTCAAGCCTTATGCGGAAAATATTGTATGGGGTCGTATCCTAAATCACATGCTAAAGCCTGATATTTTGTAAATGCCAATGAAAAAAATTACAGATTAAAAAAAAAAACTTCTACTTTATTGTCATGTATTTTCTTAAACTGCTCTGTATATCTCTACTGTACTGTCTTCTTCTTTCGGCTGCTCCCATTAGGGGTCGCCACAGCGGATCATCCGTCTCCATACTACCCTCTACATCTGCCTTTTTAAACCGACTACCTGTATGTCTTCCCTTACCACATTCATAAACCTCCTCCTTGGCCTTCCTTTTTTCCTCCTTCCTGGCAGCTCCATTCTCAGCAGTCTCCTACCGATATACCCCATGTCCCTCCTCTGTCCAAACCATCTCAATCTGGCCTTTCTCACTTTGTCTTCAAAAAATTCTACATGCGAGGTCCCTCTAATTTTTAATCCTGTCCATCCTCATCACTCCCAATGAAAATCTTTAATTCTGCGCCCTCCAGCTTTGCCTCCTGTCTTTTAGTCAATGTCTCTAAACCATACAAACTACACTTTTACTTTTACTTTTGCAGATACCCTTCTATCACACATTCTTGTTAAAAACGCCACTGCCATCTCTCCTAAACATCTCCATGCTTCTACAGGTATGTCATCTGGGCCAACCGACTTTCCACTCTTCATTCTCTTAATCGCTGCTCTCACTCCTCCTTACTAATCCTATCCACTTCCTGATTCACCATCTCCACATCATCCACCCTTCTCTCTCTCATTTTCCTCATTCATTAGCTGCTCAAAATACTTCCTCCATCTTCTCAACACACTCTAACACACTCTCCTTCCTAGGCAACACATTTTCATCTCCACCCTTTATTGTTCTAACTCGAGCACATCCTTCTCAGCTCAGTCTGTCTGCCTGGCCAATCGGTACAAATCCTCTTCTCCTTCCTTAGTATCTCTCTTAACACTTTTGCAGTAGTTGCCCAGTCACTCACCACCTTTTCAGAATCTCACTATACAGTCTTCCTCCTTCAGTTTCTACCACCTTATTATTTTTTTGTCCTCATACTCCTTTTTTTATTCTTCACCTCCAACTATCCTACAGACTACCATCCAATGCTGTCTAGCTACACTGTCCCCTGCCAACACCTCACAGTCTCCAATCTCTTTCAGGTTGCTTCTTCTGCATGGCAAACATACTTTTAGCAAAATCTACCACCATTTGCCCTTCTACATTCCTTTTCTTAAAGCCATACCTACCCATCACTCCCTCATCAGCTCTGTTTGCTTCACCAACATGCCCATTGAAGTCTGCCCCAACTCACATCTAATTTTTCCTTCTCCTCCATCTCACAACCCACTTGTGGAGCATCAGCACTGATGACATTTATCACCCCTTCAACTTCCAGCTTTACGTTCATCACGCTATCAGAAACTTTCTTCACCTTCACTACACTCTTACTGTACTCTTCCTTCAGAATCACCCCTACACCATTTATCTTTCCATCTACACCATGATAGGACAGTTTAAACCCACCTCCAATGTTCCTGGCCTTACTCCCTTTTCACTTAGTCTCCTGAACACAACCGTTCTCTGCTCCATTATATCAGCTAACTCTTTAATATAAACGAATGACATTGTAAGTTCTTATACTGCCAAACGCAAATCACAACCAAAGAAATGTATGATGAGAAGACATGTAAAAGCCGGCTTAAGCTAACTTTAATCGTATGTTAATTTCAAGACTTCAGGCTTCAATTTCAATCCTCATTCTCTTAGACAAAACTTCTACTTCTAACTCCTACTGTTAGCTACGTCAGCGAAAATTGGTTTTATCTAATCTTGGACGTGATTGCTCTAGAGATTATTTATTCATTCAAGCACAAGACGAGATGATCGTATCCGTAGCTTTCAAAGAATTGTTAAAAGTATGCTTTCAATGCGTTTGTTGCGTTTCAGAGAAGTTTAAGCATCTAAACATGAAACTTTCAATAACACTGTTACTTTAAAGCTGCAATACTCGGGTTTGACCACCAGCTGGCAGTGTATTACTGCTAAACCAAACTCGGGCAGAATAATAAAGATGGACCGCCACTTAAACGAATTCTCACTAATAGGGGCGGGGTTTACTGACACATACTGTCTCTCTCACACACGTACACACACACATGTATTGCATGTTTTTTAGACACACTTAAACACTTATTTTGTATACTACACACACAGACACACAAACACATACACAGTGTATTTTACAGATAAACATTATCTCATAAACACACTAATTGGGTATACTAGAGACACACCTAAGCTCATAAACACACTTGTACTGTGTACACACACACACACACACACACACACACACACACACACACACACACACACACACTTACACACTGTAATTGCATACATTCATTTAAATAAGCTCAAATGTTTATAAGTTACAATACTCGGGTTTGACCACCAGCTGGCAGTGTGTTGCTGCTAAACCAAACTCAGGCAGAATAATAATGATGGACAGCCACTTGAGCCAATTCTCACTAATAGGGGCAGGGTTTACTGTGACACACACTGTCTCTCTCACACACGTACACACACACACATGTATTGCATGTTTTGCAGACAAACTCAATTATTTTGTATACCACACACACACACACACACACACACACACACACACACACACACACACACACACACACACACACACACACAGTGTATATTACAGATAAGCACTATCTCATAAACACACTAATTGGGTATACTAGAGACACACCCAAGCTCATAAACACACTTGAACTGTGTAGTGTGTGGGTTTTTTTATACTGCTGAAACATACACATGCGCACACACACACACACACACACACACACACACACACACACACACACACACACACACACACACAGTAATTGCAAACACACATTTATATATGCTCTAATGTTTATATTAGATACATACATAATCTCAGAACCCACATTCATATACTGCCGACACACTCAGATTAACTCATTGTGTTCCCCAGTCCCAAAACTAATTGTGCATATCACACACACACACACACACACACACACACACACACACACACACATGGACATGAACACACATTCGGACAGACAATCTTATAAACACTTTGTATACACACTCTATCTCCTTGCAGCTCTTTGAATGGTGTGTGTGTGTGTTTGTGTGTGTGTGTGTGGACTCCATGTTTGACTGATTCCACTGTGTAGTCCTGTTACCATGGTGATCATAGAACCCCCCATCTTAGCATTCCAAGCACTCTGATTGGCTGCAATCCTGTCACAGACATATTGGACTTGTCCAATAGGAGTTGAGCAGCACTGGTGCAGTTGCTATGGGCAGTGTGTGTAGAGCATGGAATCTGTCTCTCTCTCTCTCTCACACACGCACACACTGAGGTATCCGATGTCTGTGTGTGATTTTACTACTGTGCTTTTAGACAGATGATGAAAGAGTGCAGAAGATGAGGTCGTGCTTTGGTGGATTGGATGAGGTCGAGAGAAACAAAAGAACCTCAAGTGTGTTTTATTAATTAAAAGAATCACACCTATGCCAAGTGTAAAGTGTAATGATCCCCAGAGTATATCTCGTAATGACAAATCAATGAAATTAGAAGGAACAGTTCAGCATCACTTAGGGAACAAATTGGCGCTTTAAAGTTCACTTGTTTAGATTTGAACTAATGCCTCAATGCTAAAGTGGCTAATTAGTCATAAAAGCCTGTAGATGCTAAGTTAGCAGTGGGTTTGCTGACCTGGCTGGCAACATTTAACATATTGTTTAATCCATTGACAAACTAATTTGTCTGCAAAAGAAAAGATTCAAAAGAGAACGTGATTCAACTTTGACTTTGACTGACTCTGATCGACTTAATGGATTCAATGCGAGATCAGTTCTTCTTTGCCTTAGAGAATGTATCAGATATAATTTGCGTGAGAAAAGGATTCAACGCTGAGGGAACAGAAAGAAATTGAAATTTGATAGCACTTAATAAATGTAACTTTAAAAAGCAATTCAGCAACTCTGGGAACAATGTGAACAATTTTCGCTAAAAAGAAATGCGGCACATGGTGTCGACCTCTGCTGATGGACTGTGGAACACACAATACTTTAATACATGTTTAGGTTGAATTAAATGCTAGCCTTTTGCAAGTGTTTGAAAATAAATTACAAGGAAAAACTGTGAAGTGTTTGATGTAAAATAATTTTTGTTTATTGCGTTTTTCATTAAAAATAATAAGCCCCGCCCCTTTTGTTCATTTTGTGGGGACACGTGAGTTTTTTTGTCTTTTGTGTTTTCACTCTTGGATGTGTTTTTGTTCCTCAGAATAGGTCTGCAAGGCAGCTTGTCTAGTATCAGTGTTGCGCTCGAGGTGCTACTACGCTGCTGCATCAGCTCCATCGCTCACATACAGGTGTTACATCTCTCGCTTGACAAATTTTACCTCATAACAGCGAGTTGCCAGTCGCTTTGTTCAGCCTAAAAATGTCATGTGCAGCGTTAAAGCCTGGCCGAAAAATACCTAGCATAGTAATATATTGTGAAGACCGTAATTAGAATTTGCAAACACACCCTTTGGAGAGTTACAGTTCACACCGGCTTTCCAAAGAGACCCGTGTTTCTGTCAAGCTAGAAAATGGAGTCAACTCTGGAGGGCTAAAAATAGCTTGCAGTGTGTTGGCCTTGTTCCAGAACACACACTCACACACACACACACACACACACACACACACACACACACACATATATGCACTGCACACACACTCCTATGTACACGCATATACACACACAGTCGAGCACTGTAGCCAGAGCACACTCCCTCTCTGTCCTGATAGATCGAGACAGAGAACGGCACACAGGGATTGGCCAGAGGGTTTTGACAGACAGGTGAGTTGTGTGCACGTGCACTAGTCTGCTGCGAACGTCTGAGCATCTGCGAAAGAAGAAGAGGAAAGAAGGAGGGAGGAAGAGGAGGAGGAGAGGAAGAGGAGACCGGTTCGGGTTCAGGGAGCAAAGGATCAGTGGAGCAGAGGAGGAGAAGAGGAAAGGACTGAGAGTGTTTTTTAAAAAAAGGGAAAAAAACAAGAGGACAAGGAGGTGGGGAAATGCTGATGTCTATTTTTGTGGCTCTGCAACATGAAGACACCTCTTGCATGTGTGTTTCTGTGTGTGTCTCTGTGTGTGTGTGTGTGTGTGTGTGTGTGTGTGTGTGTGTCTGTCTGTGTGTCTGTGTGTCTGTGTGTGTGTATCTGCCCATATGCATTCCTATACATTATCTGATTGTCTGTAAATTATCATTATGTATGTGTGTGTGTGTGTGTGTGTGTGTGTGTGTGTGTGTGTGTGTGTGTGTGTGTGTG
>MU551584.1:7218261-7228667 GCA_024362625.1 Silurus asotus
ATAGGTGGGGGGAGTTATTACCAGAGCACTCTAAAATCAAAGGCTTGATTTCGGATGTAAACTTAGCCCCCATGCAATACTCTAAAACTATTTTATATGTTGCTTTGTCTGGTTTACTGAGCTTTTCTGCTTCTGTAAATGTAAAACCAGCACATGCTGATTTAGTTTAGCAATTTGACAAAACTCTAAGTGCTTTGTTTGTAGCTTGTTTGTCACACCCTGACACACAAAAACACACACACATAACTAGCACAGTGTTATAAGTTTATGGGGTGGCCCTGGATACACTCTAATCCCAGTCTTGAACTTAAAACAGAAACTTGGTGCGGTACCTGATTTGAGTGTAAATGCTGCGATGCTTTTAGGATGCATCCTTGTTGGTTCATTTAACCACATGCGAATGTTTGTATTCGAAAGCAGTAGAACAGGAACTCCCTCGTGTTCGTGTATGATGTTGTGTTTTGTTAAATGCATGTTGCGAGTCAGCCCAAAATCCTTCGTAACTCGATCCCTATGCCCTTGACCGCTGCTCTCTTACTCCTAATCCTTCGCCATCCCCCTCTCGTCCTTTCTTTTTTTCTTTCCGGCTCTTGGATTCCCTGTGTAGTTTCTTTTTTGCTCCGCCCCCTCAGTCTTCTCATGTGCTATTGCTTTTAGGAGACTAAGCTTGGCTGCAGATTGTTCTTTTTTGTCTTGAATGCCTGTAGTCATCCTAGTCAGTCATCTTGCAAATATATCTCAAAAACTAAGTTCATACTAATGAACATTAGGACCATTTATGCACATTCTCAGGGATACACTGATGCAACCCTGGCTATGTTTATCACCTAGGGTTGAAATTGGCCCTGCAACTTTGAGCAGTGTTTAAAAATGATAAGTACCTTTAGGTCATAAGCTGGTATAAGTTCATAACCATGGCCTCAGAGTGTTCATCAGTGTAGGTTTGTGTGCATGTATGATCATATCTACAACAGAAATAGTTACTTTTCCACAGGAAGCTAACACCACTTCCGTCTCGTCTCGTTCCCTCATACTAAATTGTGCACCTGCCCACACAAATACCCACACACACACACACACACACACACACACACACACACACACACACACACACACACACACACACACACACATATTTCACATACAAACACAGAGTTGCGTTTCCCCCCATCTAAAATGTGGTTTCAAGCAGTAGGCCACTCCCCTTCTCTACAAGACTGATGCTTGTGCTTTCTGAGGAAGAAAGTGATTTGACTTTCTATAGCTCTACAATGACCTTTTGCTCGTGTTTGTAGACAACTTTATGTGACACAGAGTTGGAAACCACATCAAGAGGTCTGTTTGAAAGCTGAACAACTGCACAAAGAGTGCATCTTTTTGTACTACTTCTTGGGAAAATTGTCTTTCTTTGTGACTACATTTAGGGGTTTTATTTACAAAATAGCAGGATACTTAAGACATGAAGAAGTATGTATTCGAAACTTGTGCATGACAGTTTCATCTATTTGTGATTAATCAAACTTTTTTTTATAATGTGTGCTCATATATCACAAGACACATTCTATGATGCTCTTTGTGAAATCAAATTTACATATACCCTAAAGAATGCATAATTTGTAATCCTTGGGATCTAGACATGGAGGTTAATTAAGGTCCTGGGATTCACTCTTAGACAGGGGATTTCCTTTGAAATCCACATCTTTTTTTATTGAAAGCTGTGAACCCTTAAGTGGCTATACAATTGTTTAACAGTATGCACTCACAAAGACAGGATGTGTTAGTGCTTAATTTTGGATAAGTTTTATGTAGAAGCTATTTGTTAGTGTGTGTGTGTGTGTGTGTGTGGGGGGGGGGGGTGTTATGAGGGAAATGTTAGTTTGCCATTTACAGTACTGTACAAGCAAACCTTTTGACAGCATTAAACAGGAACTAAAAGTACACACACACTTAAACATGTCATGGCCTCATTCTTCCCATTTTTCTCCTGCTGCTCTGACTCTCATCCATACTCTTATAATGTCTCTGATAAAACCCTTCTGAAGAACGTGTGTGTGTGTGTGTGTGTGTGTGTGTGTGTGTGTGTGTGTGTGTGTGTGTGTGTGTTTCTTGTCATTGGTTTCTTTATGATGTGTAGGGTTTTGTCAGTATGGTTTTATGTGGTATATTTGGTAAATTGAGAAAATGAAAAGAGAGTAAGAAGACGAGTCAGAGAGGTTCTCTAAAACAAAAAAAGCTGTGTGGGTATAACAAATGTGACTACACACACCCACAACTGGGCAGTGCAATTCACACTAAATGGTGTGTGTGTGTGAATGTGCATGTGCTCGCTCTATTTTGGTTCCAGTTCCACCCACAAACAATGGCTTACTGTTAATGATTTTCTTTTTGCTTCATTTCAGGGCTAGAAGTGAAATCAGGTGCTGTTGTTGTGGTGTCACTGGAGGGATTCCCATACACTAGTGTGGTGAGTTATTAATTCACAGATTGGATCATCAGTTCAATTATTTGATTGCATAGTCAGCAACAAAAAAACAACCTCTGTGTGTTGCCTCAGACTGGATGTATCACACAGAGCACCAATATTCTGGCCGGTACTCATGGGACTCCTTCGCCCCTGTCAGTTCCAGCAGGGCTTCATGGGCTCCCAGCTCCAGCCGCCACATGCCCCCTCCATCCAGGTATGACTTTGAGTTACCAAAATTCTGCTATTCATAAACAACTGACAACTGTACTCATGTACACTCTGTCTGCCCATCCAAAGAGGCAGTGGTGGAGGGTACCAATCAACCCTGAACCATGCATCAGGAAGGAACTATCACAAAGCTTATAACAACAGGTCAGTCAATACATTGCAGCAAATTTCATGATATAATTTATATAAAGTACATGTTCCAGCCATCTGAACATTCACTGTTGCTGGTTTTACCAGACCTCCGGAGTTCAGCAGGCACAGAGACCATGATCACCCCAGAGAGAGAGGGCCAAATGTCAGAGATCGGGTCACGTCATGGTCATGGGGTTCGAATCAACACCAGAACCTTGACCGGGCCACTATGAATGGATACAGCTCAGGATGTGGAGGACGTGTTCCCAGTTATCAGCCTCCAAGGGTGAGCAAGGGTAAAAGCTAAAGAAACCACAAAAATATTTGGGAGTAAAAAAATTTAGATAGTCTGTAATTAATTCATTCATTTTTAGTTTTATTCTGGTCAGGATCCTGAGACTATTCCAGAAATACAGGGCAAAGTTTCTACTATTAATACTATTGTCTAGTTCTGCAGAAAGAACAGAGTACATTCCAATGTTTTTAACATACTTTATTTAATAGTATGGAGGCCCTCACCAGCAGCATCGGACAACAGACAGATGGAGTCCCGTCTCATCCAGATCCTTTCAATGTCCGTCACTTAAACGACCACCCCCCAGAAACCCCTCACCAACTAGAGATGAGTGTCCCATCAAGCGGAGCAAAAACGGCAGCTCACATCAAGTCAGTAAAAGTTTTATTTAACATAAGCTTTATGCATGTCTGTGAAAGTTTTCACTACTTACCACAGGGTTGGTATAATTCCAGCTTCATCCCCATTGCTGTCCAAGTTACCATGGTTTGTAACTATTGCTGAAAATTATTTTATCACCATCTGCTGGTCAGTTTAAGAACAGCATGGGTAAGATTAGTATATTCCTAAATAGCATGTTCTTATTTATTTCTCTACAGGCTCTTTCCTCCAAAATTAAGCACCCTATGCCTATGAATCACCCTCCCTTGTCTCATCTTCCTCGTACCTGTAGCCCTCCATACCGTGGTGATGCCCAATGGAGTCAGTCAAATAAGAGACAGTCTGCTTTAGGCTTTCAGGTTAGTCATCAGATGTTAAACATGTTCACTCATGTTTTGGTTTTCTTGAAACTAAGCTTGATATTATAGGCATATAATATTCATTCTGGTTCTGTTTTAATAGGAGTCAAGTCAGTCCTACAGCAGAGATCACCTCCACAGGATTCATTCAGTGCCCTCATCTACACTCGGTAGTCCTGGCCAGGATTTCCACAGCTCTAAGTCCCTGAAATTGGGCCACCTCCATTCTTACAACCACCAAACCCACGATCACCTAGGACCCCATGGAACCAAAGGGGACTGGGAGCGTTCTGTTCCACCCTCACCAGCAAATTTTACCAGAGTGCCTTATAGCCCCCAGCACCAGCCTCCAGAGGGCACACACAGGCATCCAGTACCTCATGGCAGCCATGGTTCACCCACGCCATCCTGGAAGGACAAGCAGAGAAGTGTGAGTGCTGTCATGCCTCATAAGCCATTTAAACCACCTTAAGACCTTCTATCTTTGGATTTTTTGTCCAAGAATAGGGAGAAGTGCAAGCATTCATATTTACTCCAGGATGGACTTTCAAATCCGTCAAGCCCTTAGTGAGTAACTAAGGGCTTAGGATGTTGTAACATAAGCACTCAATTAGTGAGCTATGAGTAATATGTTTGTTTATCCTAAACTATGGTGTGCTTCTGTTTCTGGACAGGAAACCAGGTGCTCTGGTCTAGAAACTGAAGAGCGGCTGCAAGGGCTGAAAGAGGGAGGGCGGCATCACAGCACTCCAAAACACACCCAGCTCCATTGCAACTCTGAAGGCAGAAGTGTTCGACATGGCACCACTGGTGGGAGAGCAAGCCTGTCCCCAAGTCCCAAACTTGAGTCCAGTTCCCAGAGGCTAGAGGGAAAGAAAATCAGGGTTTCTAAACACAGATCTCCATCAAATTACACTAAGCCCAGCTACTCTAACAGTGGTGGCCAAGAGAGCCCAAATCGTCTGCAGGACACAGACATGTTAAAACATGTTGAAATCAAGAAAAGGCATAGAGCACGAGAGAGAAGGCAAGAGAGGAAAAGGGAGGAGGGAGCAGATGAACGAAAGGCAAGAATACTAAGAAAACTGGAAGCAAAGAAAAAGAAAAAGGAGAGGCAGGAGAAAAAAAGCCACCGGGAAAGGAAAGGAAGCCATAGAAAAGTAGAGATACAGTCTGAGAGAAAAATAAAAGATGAAAGAAAAAGATCAAGAAAAGCAGAAAAAAAATGTAATAAGAAAGTGGAGAAAGACTATTTAAGAAGAGAAATGTCTCCCCAGAGCCCTTCTAGTGATTCACTGAGTAAAAGTCTGGACTCAACCATTCTTGCATCTCCTCCACCTCTAGCTTCTTTAGAAACATCACTGTGTATTCACAAATACACAAAACATGAAGAAGAGGGGTCCACCTGTGACTCTGACACTTCACACACCTCAGGGTTAGTTTCACCATCCACTCCCCCTCTAGCAAATCAAAACCATGCGCTTCAATATAAATCAACGGACAATGCAGATAACATATCCACAACAAATGACAACAGTCTGCCACCATTTGAGCCTAAAAGTCCAAAAACCAGCAGTTTTGGGACTCAAAACATGCAGTTTGACCAGGAGGACATTACGCCTGAACAAGAGTTATCACTGTTGAATAGCTCTAGTGGCTTTGAAAAAAAAGTTCCTCAGTCTGAGGAAAAGAATCAACATGCTCCAGATCTGCTACCTGCTCACAGCAGTTCTATAGAGGACCATCTCCGTCTGGATCCCTCAGCTAGCCCACCTGTACTTAGCTGGCAGGGCTCCCCTGTTTCAGATCTCAGCGAGGAAGAAGAGGATGAAGCAGGGGCAAACATAGATGGAGTGATCAGGAGACCAGTGCTCCAGCCAAGCCCCACTCATTCCTCTCCAATCCAAGATCCAGAGGAAATCTGGAAAGAATCAGGTCCCTTGAGTCTGGAATACCGCCACAGCGACCTGGCCAAACTATTCGGCATTGCTCAGCCTTTTAAAGTTGTGGAGGAAGAAGAAGAGAAAGAACCCATGGCAGAGCAGCAAGACAGTAGCACAACAGCCTCTCAGGGACTGCATCTGCATGACAATGATGGCACCTTGGCCTCAGACAGCCATAACTATACCTACAGAGGTGGCCCCTTTGGTCGGCCACCTCCTAAGACAACGGCTGGGGTCAAATACTCTTCCTCGCTCTCACTGGATCCAGAAATATGCCCTTCAGAGCAGCACAGCCCAACCCCGACATCCCCAAGAGCTCTGTCTCCATTGGCCGTGCCCTTGATTAACCTTTCCCCTTCCATATCTACCTCAGACCTTTCAAAGCCTGACAACAACATGCAGGTGACTGAAGATAAAGAAGAGGTTAGCGTTGTTGAGAAAGAGGGTCATGCCATGACTGAAACTGTAGAATCATTAAATGAACCAACCTGCACCTCTGTGATGAAAGAGAATGAGGTCAAGCTGTTGCCCTCCAACTTTTTGCCTGCTACCTTGCAGGCAAAACTGGCACACAGCTGTGAGGTGTTGCTAAACCACAGCTCCACTACCTTCCTTTCATCAGAAGTAAACAGTGGAAAGATCAAATCTAAAACCAAGCTCGAGAAAAATAAGCAAGGGCAAGACACAGACAAAAAGAAAGGGCAGCAAAAGAATCAGAAAACAAGAGCTGGCAACAGTGGAACAACAGAAGAGGCAAGAGCCAGAAGACAGCATATAAAGCAGAAAAGAAACACCAAAACTGAGAAAGAGCAGTGCTCATCAAGTGGTGAACATTCTAAACAACGTGCCAATGTCCACAACAAAGTTATAGCAAAAAAGAAACTAACAAAGATCGAGGAGGACCAAAGAAAAGGGAATAAGGAGAAAGCAAAAGCTAAAGAGGAGGACATTGACAGAGATGCAGGAATGAAAAAAACAACCTCCAGGACACATCCAACTGTTCGGCTACTGTCCTCTGTACCGCTGAAAGAGCTAAAGATTCAGTTGGTGAAACTCAAGATCAGAGGGAGGCAGACATTCACTGCCTCTGAGTTCGAGCAGAAGACAATCCCGCTAAAAGAGATTAGCATCAACAACAATGCAACAGATATAGTTAGAGCCTGCAAGTGAGTGTCTGCATCTTTAGCTGGTATTATATCTTTCAGTGGAAAAGCATCTTAACATGAATCATTAGATGAAAACCAGCAATAAACAGTTTAGCAGAAATTGTGTTTTAGAAGATATATATATATATATATCCTAAAACCTTTAGCTTGGATAGCACTCTTTTGTAATAATAAAAATCATAGTTAGTGTATTAGTTTAGCTGTTTGCATCATGTCGATTAATTAATTATTTTAGAACATTGTTAGCTGAGCAGGACCTTTAGCTGAAAATGTATCAGTTGGGCTAAAGTTGAAATAACATTTGTAGGTTTAACATTATCTTTATATGGAATGATGATAATTAGGATCTTTATCTAAACAGGAACTGGATTAGCATTTTTGCTGGATTAGCATATGGAAGTAATGTATAGGTTTGTCACTTTTTCTTTTCATATTTTTATTTCTCTTTCTCTTCCCTCTTTTATTTCCTCTTTTTCAGTGAGAGTTAAGAATGTGTTATTGGCTGCAGAAAGTGACATTTTTCTTAAAGTAGCGTACAGTGCTAATAATAACAGCAAATTGGGCAGAGTTCAAGTTAAGTCAAGTTTATTTCTATAACGCTTTTCACAGCGGACATTGTCTTGAAGCATCTTTACAGAATTTAACAGTTAAGGTAAACAATGCGTATTTATACCTGATGAGCAAGCCATGGAGACAGTTCAGAATGAAGAAGGCAAGAAAGAAAAAATTTAACAATAATTACTTTTTTCTTTGTCTGTCTGTTTCTCTGTCTGTCGGTCTGTTTATCTGTCTGTCTGTCTGTCAGATATGCGAAACTGCAGGGTCGTTTCCGTGAGTCCTATCTCCTTCCCTCTTTGTCTGTGAAGCCTGTGCTGAACATAGATTTTCAGATTCCCAGAGAGAAGCTTAACCCACCCACACCCAGCATTTATGTAAGCCGAAGATAATTATTTTGTTTTGTTTTGTTAAATTTCTTTACATTTTAAAAGTCTGTTAATTATGAAATGTCAAAACTCCCTGTGTGACTATGTATGTATGTATGTATGTATGTATGTATGTATGTATGTATGTATGTATGTATGTGTGTTTGTAGCTCGAAAGTAAGAGAGATGCATTCTCTCCAGTGCTGCTCCAGTTCTGCACAGATCCGAAAAACCCGGTTACTGTTATCCGAGGCCTGGCAGGATCACTCCGTCTCAGTAAGGATGGACACACATACACACACATACATACATACAGGTTCCTGGTTCTTGAAGCATATAAAACAATGTTCAAGCATATAAAAGGTTTAGTATCAAATAATATATTAATTTTTTTATATATTAAAAGTTAAAAACATAAGCAAGCAAGAGACCTATGGACAGCATTAACATTAATGAGCCTATATGAAGCTAGCAGCAAATATTGATCTTAATAGAAAGCCAAGGTTGCTAACATTCAGTGGTGGATGCATCATACAAACCATAAACTTAAGTTAAAGTAGAGATACACTAGGTTAAAATTTTACTTCAGTAAAAATGGTTGCTTTAAACTTTCACTCGAGTAAAAGTACAAAAGTATTTGCCTTTAAATGTACTTAAATATCCAAAGTACTTTGGTTTATTGTGGTAATAAAATTATTATTATTATTATTGTCACACGACTCTTGCTTAATCAACTCAGTTTATGTGAAAAGACTTAAATGTTACTCATTGATGAATGAGTAACATTAAAGTCTTTTCACATAAACTGAGTCTATCTGATATCTGTTTAAATTATAATGAGGCCAAAAACCTTCTTTTCAACTTCTCCAAAAAAAATACCAAAATAAGACTTATATATAAGAACTATATGTTTGTGCTGAGTAGTTACCACCAAGCGGCAATCAAAACAAGTTTAAAACAAAGCATGTGCTCTTATCCACTCATAAATAAAAAGTAACTACTGATTTCGCTAAATGTAGTTGAAGTTCATGTAAAAGTCTCCTCAAATGGAAATACATCAGTAAAGTACAGATACGTGAAAAAACAACCTAACAAATTACATTTACTTTGTTACTGTCCACCACTAATAACAAGCTAGTTAACCTGAGGTTAAACTAACTTATACTAGTAATCATCTTAACAAATATGGGGGTCATGAGTATAAATCCATTGACCCCCAAGCTGCCACTGCTGGACCTTCAACAGCTCTACTAAAAAAAAAAAAAAAAAAAATCAAAATAAGCCAAATGCAGTAAACGTAAGTGTAACTAGTCTTGTAGCTAACATTAGGTTGTTGTTGTATTGGCACTCACTAAACTATGTGAGAAAGATATCTGGTATTTTTCAGCTAATCTCTCTCTTTATGTATACTTCAGACCTGGGTTTGTTCTCCACTAAGTCACTGGTTGAGGCAAACGCCGATCATGCTGTGGAAGTGAGGACTCAGGTGCAGCAGCCGGCTGATGAGAACTGGAACACATGCGGCTCAGCTCAGACGTGGCCGTGTGAGAGCAGCCGATCTCACACTACCATCTCCAAGTATGCTCAGTACCAGGCCTCCAGCTTCCAAGAGAGCCTACAGGTATACACACACACACACACACACACACACAATGTTTTAGTCCATTTGAACTGCGCTAATTGACTCCAACATGTGGTGCAACTTTTTTTCGTACTTGTGTTCAGTGTTTGTGGAAAATACTAACAAAAACAGAAATGAAGACAGAATGTTTGGGGACCACTGTCTTAGATGATGCCTGATTGTGAAAACAGGTTGAAAAGCTTACTGTATTTAAGGGTGCCAGGAATTTGGTGGTTTGCTGTGGGTTTAGTAGAAGTTTGAAATGGAAACTTCAGACATTTTTGTTTTTAAAAAACCCCACAGGAAGAGAAGGACAGTGAGGATGAGGAGGAAGCAGAGAAAAAAACAGAATCTATGTCAGAGATGCCATCCAGCAACCCTTCCTGTACACAGAGGTGTGAAAATCTATCATTCACTCAGCTGTTTTCTTTAAGCATACTATTATGCTTCACAGTGTGTGCATATATGTGTGTTTTTGTGTGATGTGTGTAAGCTTTTTGCTTTTCTCTCGTTTAGCACAGAACAGAAGTCGGTTGGCAAAATCATCAAGTTTGGTACAAACATTGACCTTTCTGACCCAAAGAGGTAAAACATGCACACACAGACACAGGTGATTTAAGTCAGAGTGTGTGTGTTAAGTATTTTTGTGTGTGCGCGCGCATGTGCGCGCACGTGTGTGCACGTGGGTGCGCATGTGTGCATGCAGGTGGAAGTTGCAGCTGCAGGAGTTGTTGAAGTTGCCCGTGTTCATGCGCGTCTCCTCCACGGAGAACATGCTGAGCCACGTCGGACACACCATACTTGGCATGAACACTGTCCAGCTGTACATGAAAGTCCCGGGCAGCCGAACACCAGGTACACACACACACACACACACACGCACACACACACACA
>MU551584.1:7228699-7239925 GCA_024362625.1 Silurus asotus
ACCCGATTCCAAAAAATGTTGGGGCACTGTACAAATTGTGAATAAAAAAGGAATGCTATAATTTACAAATCTCATAAACCTATATCTTATTTACAGTACAATATAGATAACATTTCAAATGTTGAAAGTGAGACATTTTGGATTTCATAAGAGTTACATGTTCTAAAAAAAAGTTGGGACAGGTAGCAATAAGAGGCCGGTAAAGTTAACTACATATAAGGAACAGCTGGAGGACCAATTTGCAATTTATTAGGTTATTTGGCAACATGATTGTGTATAAATAGAGCCTCTCATAGTGGCAGTGTCTCTCAGAAGTCAAGATGGGCAGAGGATCACCAATTCCCCTAATGCTGCGGCGAAAAATAGTGGAGCAATACCAGAAAGGAGTTTCTCAGAGGAAAATTGCAAAGAGTTTAAAGTTTCCAAAGATTCAGAGAATCTGGAACAATCTTTGTGCATAAGGGTCAAGGCCGGAAAACCATACTGGATACTTCGGGACCTTAGACGGCACTGCATCACATACAGGAATGCTATTGTAATGGAAATCACAACATGGGCTCAGGAATACTTCCAGAAAATCCACCGTGCCATTCGCGGTTGCCGGCTAAAACTCTATAGGTCAAAAATTAAGCCATTTCTGAACATGATCCAGAAGCACAGCCGTTTTCTCTGGGCCCAGGCTTATTTAAAATAGACTGTGGCAAAGTGGAAAACTGTTCTGTGGTCAGACAAATTAAAATTTGAAGTTCTTTTTGGAAAACTGGGACGCCATGTCATCCGGACTAAAGAGGATAAGGACAACCCAAGTTGTTATCAGCGCTCAGTTCAGAAGCCTGCATCTTTGATGGTATGGGGTTGAATGAGTGCGTGTGGCATGGGCAGCTTACACATCTGGAAAGGCACCATCAATGCTTGAAGGTATATCCAAGTACTAGAACAACATATGCTCCCATCTAGACGTTGTCTCTTTTGTTGATGCCATGAAATTTAAAATCAACTTAATTTTAAAATGATACATTTGATATGTCATCTATGTTGTATTCTGAATAAATTAATGAAATTCTACATCATTTGCATTCTGTTTTTTTTTACAATTTGTACAGTGTCCCATCTTTTTTGGAGTCGGGTTTGTGTATATACAAATATATATAATTTTTTGGGATTTTTTTTGTTTATTTTTTTAATCATGCACAATCATGCTAATTTAAACATGGTGTGTTAATTTTTTTATTATTATTTATCCCAGGACATCAAGAGAACAACAATTTCTGCTCTGTTAACATTAACATCGGCCCTGGAGACTGTGAGTGGTTCGCTGTACATGAGCATTACTGGGAAGCCATCAGTCACTTCTGTGAGAAGTGAGTCACATCTCCTTTCCTCACACACATGTCCATTTGTCCCTAATCTAACCAAACATACTCTGTCCTCTATGTCCCCTCTATGTCCATTAGGAATGGAGTGGACTATCTAACAGGTTCATGGTGGCCAGTTCTGGAAGATCTGTATCGCTCCAACATCCCTGTCTATCGATTTATTCAGCGTCCCGGAGATTTGGTGTGGATTAATGCAGGAACTGTTCACTGGGTTCAGGCCGTCGGCTGGTGCAACAACATCGCCTGGAATGTGGGTCCTCTAAACTGTAAGTGCAGAATAATGCAGATTAAAAGTGTAATGTTTCTGCTCATTTAGATCCTAAAGAGAGACAAAGCATTCTGCTAAATATGAGTTACTAAATGAGATGGCCTATGCCAAATATGAGATACTATACTAAATACAACACACGCTCCAAAATGTGTGGTACTAAATTATTATTATTATAAACAAATGAAACTATATTCTGTGTGCATGTGTGTGTTTGCAGCTTATCAGTATCAGTTGGCTCTGGAGCGCTTTGAGTGGAATGAAGTCAAGAAGGTCAAATCAATTGTTCCCATGATTCATGTCTCCTGGAATGTCGCCCGTACAGTCAAGATCACCGACCAAAACACTTACAAAATGATGAGGTGACTTCAATTGCAATCAGAAAGAAGGGGGGGTGTTTGGTGTTACGAGATCATATGGGATAATAAATACATTTCTGATCTAAACTGAGAATAATTTAGAATTTCAAAACATACATACAAAGTATGATTATTAATAAAATGTGAGATATTTTGAGATCATTGAGGTTTGGTGCTCAATATGAAACATTCGGAGGTTAAAAAAAGTGAGACACACAAAAACACACATCTTTAACTCAAATGTGGGATCTGATCTATGAGAGCTTAAAAAAAAGCCTAAGCATTATGGGATACACGATATCAGACATTCTTAAATAGCATACATTTTGGGCAAGATATGAGGTATGGGAGATTTGAATCTAAGGGAAATACATTCTGAGCCTCTTGTGTGTTATGTAGACATTGTCTCCTGCAGTCCATAAAACACATCCAGATCATGAGAGAACAGCTCGTAGCAGAAGGGAAAAAGATCTGTTACCAGAGCCGAGTGAAGGACGAGCCGGCCTACTACTGCAACGAGTGTGACGTGAGTTATACAATATACCGTAATTTCCGGACTATTAAACGCACCCATATATAAGCCGTACCCACTGAATTTGACAAAGATTTTCATTTTCATTGTTTTAGCCGCGGGGTTCAAAACTTGGGAAAAAAGTAGCGGCTTATACGGTATCATTTGTCTGATAAGGACACATTTGTTTTGATGCCCTGGCATGTGCTTATATAGCAAGATTATATGATGTAATTAATTTAAACTTAAAATGAATGCACATCTACAACTTGTGTGTGTGTGTGTGTACAGGTGGAGGTGTTTAACCTGCTCTTTGTCACCAGCGAGAACAGCAGTAGGAAGACCTACGTAGTGCACTGCGAGGACTGTGCTCGGCGGAGGAGCTCCAACCTTAGCGGAGTCGTCGTGCTCGAACAGTACAGCATTGAAGACCTGATGAACACTTATGATAACTTCAGCTTGGTCAGTCTCTCACACACACAACATGTTTTTACAATAAGTGTGTTCAAAATATTTCCCATGTTACATTTAAGAAAAATTACTAAATTAATGCCAGGAGGAGAAAAAAAGTTGAAAAAAGGTTTTTATTCTTTGTGAGCACTCGCAAAAAAAGGGAAAATGCCTTATTTATAGTGTTTTTTTATAGTTGGAGTACACAAAGTGTAGTAAACAAAATTCCACATTACCAAATATGATAAGTGTCCTGAAGTGCGCATTATATCCAATCTAACAATCCTGTCCTGGTAGTTTTTTTTTGGAAGAAATGTCCACTCCTGAGCCATTTTCTGAAATTATAAAAATATGATACAAACTAGAGCAGCATATTCAGAGATTATGGGGTGGTAAGAGGCTGGGCTGGGCTACGTTGGGCCAGGTGGGGCGAGGCTGGGCAAGACAGGGCTGGGCAAGGCAGGGTGGGTCTGTTCTGCTAAATGCCACAAATGTAAATGTAAACATCAAGTCCTGTTTCATTCTCAATAATACTCATGCTGCACCACTAGGGGGCACTGGTGTTTTAGACTTTGTTTGTAATGTTTGTAATAATACAGAATTGGTTTAAAAGAGGCAGATGTAGAGGAAGGGGGGTATGGAGACGGATGATATGCTGTGCCGACCCCTAATTGGAGAAGCCGAAAAAAGAAAAAGTTTATTATAATACAGAAACTTGACTCTCTCCCTCCCTCTCTCTCTCTCTCTCTCTCTCTCTCTCTCTCTCTCCCCCTCTGTCTCACTCTCAGGCTCCCGTACCGTGTTCAAAAGCCTGAGGTGTTTGATGTCACACAGCCATGACCAAATCTCCTGCTCGCTTGCCAACAGCAGCAGTGCAACATTCATTTCTCTCATTTATTTCTTATTCATTATCTTTAATTGTTTAGTTTTTTTTTAGTATTATTTTTATCAAAACCACTACTGCGGACTCTCTGATCCACAAGCTGTTTACTCGACACTGTTTACAGAACCACATCAGCAGGTGCTTCACCGACTCGCTCGTCTTCCCCTTTCACCAGCTACTTGAGTCACAACGTTGTTACGACGCTGTTACGATGTGTTATAAACGCTCTGAGGTCAGACCGGTCAGAGACGTGCCACATACACAGACACACACACACACACACACACACACACACACACACACCGGTACACAATAGCCCGGAGTGCTTAATGCGAACCTTTTTATTTTTATTTTTTTCATTTTTTATTCTCATTCACTCACTCACACACACACACACACACACACACACACACACACACACATACAGAGCAAACAAACTGCTGTGATCTTTCACAATCGCCGAAACGGTACACAATAGCCCGGGGTGCTTAATGCGAACCTTTTTATTTTTATTTTTTTCATTTTTTATTCTCATTCACTCACTCACACACACACACACACACACACACACACACACACACACATACAGAGCAAACAAACTGCTGTGATCTTTCACAATCGCCGAAACGTGTGAACTCATTCAGGTACTATTGTAGTTTACATTTATGCAAATGTTTCAGTTTATTTATTCGGCGTCTCTGGTGCTTTTATACAACACAGTATAACAGCAGGGGAAGAAGCTACACACACACAGGCATTACAAGGGGTTGTTACAATGATATTGTCGTGAATACATTTACTACAACGCTAAACTTTCTAAATGCTGTTTGCATTCTGATCTGGGTGCTATTATTTTTACTTTTTAATTATTATTTTTTAAAGGTTTTCAAAAATAGTGGAAAAAAACTTTAACACCATTTTGGCCTTGATTTAAAAAGTAAAAACAAAAAAAAAACTAAGCATTGATGCAATATGAATAATTTTACAACAATATTGCATTTTTCTCAGAGCATTAACAATTTTCACAAATATTTCTAAAAAAAAACAACAAAAAAAAAACAACAATAATAATACGGGTTCAAATCTTATTTGCATTGTCCAGAAAACCTGAGTGTTTGATATTGTTTTTTTTTAATGATTACTTTGGGGTAATTTTCTGTTGAATTCTTCTTGTTTGCTCTGCATATTTCTTTTGAAAGTGTTTGATTTGCATAATTTTTTTAATTGTGATTTTATTTATTCGACTGCTTTGGGTGTATTTATTAAAGTGTACAAGGTGCTCCTCCTAATGAGGGATTTTGTAAATGAATTTTTTGTAATTAACCCTTTCAGGCCCATTTTAAAGGCACAAATGAAATAAATAAAACATTACATTTATTGTGTAGAAAATTAAGTTTTCAAAAAAAAAAAAAACCTGTTCTCTGATTGGTTGATGAATTAGCTCTCAGCCAATCAGTAGAGTTGATGCGTTTGAATGAGTCATAACAGCATGGTGAGTCTGAATGGGTTAATTGCGCTGGTTTCTGAGGAGGTGCTAAAGCTGAGAAGGAGGACTTTAATTCGTGATGGTGCTCAATCCCCCCCTCCGCTTGGCCGTTCCCTCAGCGTGTATATGATCTAAAGATTTACATATGAATATTAACGATATTAATCTCACAGCTTGGTGCTTAGAACAAAGTCTGTACAACCTGAATGTCTTTGTACTGTATCAGTTTAAAGAGTTTGTTCTTTTTTTATACCTATTTTCCCCCCATTCCTTTCTGTGAAATAATACGAGATGTCGTGTTACTCGTGGACTTCCTCTTCTTACAATCTTTTAAACACTGATATTTCTCTGGCAGATTTCAACCAGACTGAGGTCGGTTGCTTTCTGTCCACTCCTGACTCGTCTCCTGAGTGTTGAATTTTTTTTCCCCCACAATGTTTTAAAAATTTTTATTGTAAAACTTTAAAAAAGAAAAGAAAAAAAAAGATAAAAACTGAGCCAGACCTGTCTTAAACACCTGTGTGATTCTGTGTGTCATAATTAATATTATAATAATATTAGCTATGATTTGAAAAAAAAAAATAAAAATGTTTTCATAAATCCAACAAGTTATTTTGGGGGTTTATTATAGAAATCTTTATTGCAGAGATTTCCCTTTCCTTGCTGATGTGTGTTAAAAAGGGTGACAGCTTGGCAACCTCTGCAGCCGGAAATCCTGGATCCAAGGACGGGAAATCAGTCCTGCGTGACTCTCAGGATATCCCCTTAGATGCTATTTTTCCTTACTGCTGCTCCTGTTAGTGCTGATGCATGATGTCCACCTAATATTCATTCTCTTTATCTCACTCTAATCCCCATACAGCCCCTGTCAGAAGTATGAAATTATGTAAGACAGGAATGTGTCGCCTGGTATCTTGTTCTGTCATCACTCATCCATGAAAAAAATGTCTTTTGTATCTCTATATTCTTTCTATGCTAAGCTCTGTGAAATGTACAGTTTGGCCAAAAGTGTGTCCAAAATGGCAGTGCTACAAAACGAGGTCTATGAAAACATGGTTGATGGTGTGAAGTCTGGACTGGATGAAATTGAGTGTCTTGCACAGAGCCCTGACCTTTGAAACTCCCTCAGCACTAAACACCTGGGGATGAGCTGGACCTGGAGCCACTGGATCTTGACATCAATGTTTAATTCCTTATACTTGAATGATCACTAATCCTAAACCCACACCTACAACCCAAAATCTAGTGTGTTTTCTTCCCAGAAGAATGCTTATTAGGACAGCACATCTGGAATAAAATGCCCAATGAGAACACAAGTGTGATGGTCGGGGGTGCACATATTTTTGCCCATGTAGCCTACTGAAAGTTTTGATGCTCAGGGATGAAGATTACCCACCTTCCCATTTTTTTTAAAAGAGGAAATAAGCTGCATTATTTGAATGATGTGAACTCGGTGACACACTAAGAGGAAGTCTGTGTTAAATTCCAACATTATAAAGTCACTTTTTCCGGTGTAACAAATATAATCACACTATGATGATGCATTAAGCTTAAAACAACCTGTGATGTGCATTATCATAAAATGCTGTTATTGTCAGGATGTTCTCAGTAGCAAAAGATGAATGTGAAATGCAAAATAAATATTAATTCACTTCAAATTAGCAATCCACTCAACCAGAAATGCTAAAATCAAGATAATTTTGAATGAGAGCTAATCAAAAGAAATCTAACTGTACAGGGAGTGCAGAATTATTAGGCAAATGAGTATTTTGACCACATCATCCTCGTTATGCATGTTGTCTTACTCCAAGCTGTATAGGCTGGAAAGCCTACTACCAATTAAGCATATTAGGTGATGTGCATCTCTGTAATGAGAAGGGGTGTGGTCTAATGACATCAACACCCTATATCAGGTGTGCATAATTATTAGGCAACTTCCTTTCCTTTGGCAAAATGGGTCAAAAGAAGGACTTGACAGGCTCAGAAAAGTCAAAAATAGTGAGATATATTGCAGAGGGATGCAGCAGTCTTAAAATAGCCAAGCTTCTGAAGCGTGATCATCGAACAATCAAGCGTTTCATTCAAAATAGTCAACAGGGTCGCAAGAAGCGTGTGGAAAAACCAAGGCGCAAAATAACTGCCCGTGAACTGAGAAAAGTCAAGCGTGCAGCTGCCAAGATGCCACTTGCCACCAGTTTGGCCATATTTCAGAGCTGCAACATCACTGGAGTGCCCAAAAGCACAAGGTGTGCAATACTCAGAGACATGGCCAAGGTAAGAAAGGCAGAAAGTCGACCACCACTGAACAAGACACACAAGCTGAAACGTCAAGACTGGGCCAAGAAATATCTCAAGACTGATTTTTCTAAGGTTTTATGGACTGATGAAATGAGAGTGAGTCTTGATGGGCCAGATGGATGGGCCCGTGGCTGGATTGGTAAAGGGCAGAGAGCTCCAGTCCGACTCAGACGCCAGCAAGGTGGAGGTGGAGTACTGGTTTGGGCTGGTATCATCAAAGATGAGCTTGTGGGGCCTTTTCGGGTTGAGGATGGAGTCAAGCTAAACTCCCAGTCCTACTGCCAGTTTCTGGAAGACACCTTCTTCAAGCAGTGGTACAGGAAGAAGTCTGCATCCTTCAAGAAAAACATGATTTTCATGCAGGACAATGCTCCATCACACACGTCCAAGTACTCCACAGCGTGGCTGGCAAGAAAGGGTATAAAAGAAGAAAATCGAATGATATGGCCTCCTTGTTCACCTGATCTGAACCCCATTGAGAACCTGTGGTCCATCATCAAATGTGCGATTTACAAGGAGGGAAAACAGTACACCTCTCTGAACAGTGTCTGGGAGGCTGTGGTTCTCAATGAACACAAAAAACTCATTAATATCAAAGCTGAATATTTTTGGAAGTAGTTTTTAGTTTTAGCTATTTTAGGGGGATATCTGTGTGTGCAGGTGACTATTACTGTGCATAATTATTAGGCAACTTAACAAAAAACAAATTTATACCCATTTCAATTATTTATTTTTACCAGTGAAACCAATATAACATCTCAACATTCACAAATATACATTTCTGACATTCAAAAACCAAACAAAAACAAATCAGTGACCAATATAGCCACCTTTCTTTGCAAGGACACTCAAAAGCCTGCCATCCATGGATTCTGTCAGTGTTTTGATCTGTTCACCATCAACATTGCGTGCAGCAGCAACATGGTTGTTGTTCAAATTAAATCCTCAAATAAAATTAATCCTCAAAAATACAACTTGCCTAATAATTCTGCACTCCCTGTAGAGAGTTTATTAAAAATGAAATATTAGGTTAGCATTTGTCAGTGCTAATAATTAGTCAGTTAGTAATCATTCAGACTACATTATTTTATTATAGAATGAAATAAAAGTGTTGGTGGCTTTAATAATAATTTTATGTTACAGATATAATTGATTATATACAAAGATAATGTCAGTTTAGCTAAAACAGTGTATTCCAGTGTTTATGAGCTACGAGATATGTTAACCCCCACATCACTTTCATTTCAGACCTGTTCTTAGTGACTTTAAACAGACTTGAAGCTCTCTGCATTCCAACAGTGAAAAATGTAGCTATACAGAAGCTTGACCTCGAACCTTGAAACTCAATTTTTGCAACCTGAAGATATTCTCACATTTAAACTTGCATTAATTCACCTTTTGGTTCCTTCATTTGATGGAGTTTGTCAGTATCTGTTCATATTTGTTTTATTTGATGGTGCTTGTTGATGTTGATGTATAGTGGTTAAATTGGTATGATAGGTGTTTGGTTGAAATTCATGGTTTTTAAAAACGTTTCGTTTAGTATGATGAGAAATGTTTATGTGGTAATTTTGGTGTATTGGTTAGTCTTGGTATAGATTCAATGGGTATTTCTCAAAGTTTTTTTTTATATGACAGATTTAATTGAGAAAGTACATTTTTAATGAAGACTGTTAAAGGAGAATGTTGAAAAAAGGATAAGTGGTGTATTTAACTGGTGAATTGTGAAGTTTAATTGTGATTTTATTATTTAATGGTGAGTTTGGGTGTTTTCTAGTATTTTATATGATTTAAAATCAGGTTTTGTGTTTTATGTTGAAATACATTTTTTAGTGGTGAATATTGGTGTTTGATGGTGAATATTCATGTTTCATGTGGAATTAAGAGTTTTGATGTTGAATGGTGAATTTTGATGTTTAATGGTAAATATTGGTGCTCAAAGGTGAGTTATGTGAATGTAATTGTTTATACTGGGATTTAATGGTGAATACCTGTGTTTAATGGTAAATAATTGTGTTTCCTGGTGAATATTGGTGATAAATGATATATTTTGGTGCTTACTGGTGAATATTGGTGTTAATGGTGAATTTTGTTCTTTAATGGTGAACATTTCTGTTTGATGGGGTATGATTGTGAATGTTGGTGCTTACTATGAAATATTGGTGCTTAGTTGTGAATATTGATGTTTATTGAAAAAGAATGTTGGTATGTATACAATTTTCTATTTAACTCATTGATGGATTTGACCATTTGGGCTGGTATTTCTCTGTCTTTTTCTCCTCCCCCACTGGACAGAGATAGTTTATCTCCTCCACTACTCCCTAACAATAAATTGTGCAGGGAGGAATGTCATGTGTGTAATGGTGGAGTTACTCTTATGTAATTGGCAGACTTGGCTTGAAGTCTTGCTTTTATATTTCATGGAAATAGTGCCACTGAACAAAAATTAATATATTAGTTTTTGAAAAATTCAGAGAAATTATCTGTAGCCAAGGTTTGTTTTACCTTTCAGGTTTAAAAACTGTATATATATCCTTTTTCCACCTCCCCTCCTCACTCTATTGCTGAATCAGTTGTAGTTCAGTGTTCAAACACCCTATCTGCCCAAAGCAGGAGCGAACCCAAGCCCAAAAGAGGGATAGGAGATACCTTTTGTCAGAGGAAGGAAATAGAGAGACAGGAAAAGAGATAGAGAGAGGGAAGGACAGAGAGAGAGAGAGAGAGAGAGAGAGAGAGAGAGAGAGAGAGAGAGAGAGAAGGAAGACAGACTTTTCTTTCAGAGATTCCTGTTTTTGACACTGACATTGCCTGAGCACCATCAACTAAAAACAACCAAGACTACAAAAAGTAACGAAGGGCGACAATTTCAAGGACGGCGCTGAAGAATCTGCTTGTCAACAGGAGGATTAAAATCAAACACCTGTGAAAATATTTAGCAGGATTTAAACAGCAAATATCTTTCACTTCATCCAAGTGAGTAGAGAATTTAAATCAGAGAAGGAAATCGCTGTTATTATGTGTTAGAAGCATTCAGAAGCATTTTTGTGGGATTTTAAATGAATTTAAAAAATGCTGATCGCATGATGGCATAATGATTTGTCACTATCAGTCATCTATCATTAATTTTATTTAATTGTTTCATTATTATGAATAATATCAAATGTAGCATCTGTCAGCTGTAGCATAAGTTTAATATCCTTGTTTATGATGTTGTTTTGATGTTGTTTGAAGATTATGAAATATATTCAATAATTGTTGTTTCATTTTACAATAATGAAATATAATAATAATAAGAAGAAGAAGAAGAAGAAGAAGAAGAAGAAGAACTAGAAGAAGAAGAAAAATTAGAAAGTAATTAATTAACTAAATCTCTATGTACAAACATACTGTTGGACCTATTTCGTTTATATACCTATAATATATATTTAAAAGAATAGATAAAAGTTTATATACTTTAAATATACATCAAGTCAAGTCATAAAGTTGCATCAGGAAGAAAGACACAACATCTATTGTTTTTATTATTATTATTATTAATATTATTATAATTATTTTTATTTTTATTATTATTATTTATTATTATTATTAATATTAA
>MU551584.1:7241196-7305772 GCA_024362625.1 Silurus asotus
AGATAGATAGATAGATAGATAGATAGATAGATAGATAGATAGATAGATAGATAGATAGATAGACTGTATGTATCTTTTTTAGACTCTAAAGTTCTTGAATCTTCAGAACTCCACAGCTGTGCTCTTTCTGTTATTCAGAATGAGTTTGTCTCGTAACGGGACGCTGGAGAGGACACAGTCTCAGCAGTTCAGCTCTGATGCAGATGACTCCGAGTCAACTCGTCTGCATCACACAAACTCCATGTCATCGCCAGTCATTGACCCTGTGACAACGGCGGCAGTGGTTCCTCCACCGTATTCGTCCTCCAATGCTTCGGCTGACCCACTGGAGCTCAGAGCATCACTGGACTGCTGGGCGTGTTCAGTTCTTGTCACAGTGCAGAACCTCATCATCGCCACCGTGAATGCAGCACTCGCCTCCATTATTTTTGGGGTCATCCTCACTCCAGCTCTCACCATGGTCGTTTTTGGCTTCCTCTGCCATTCTAAGGTGAGATAATAATCCTGAGGATTTGGTGTAATTTAGACGAATCAAATTATTTGACTCAGTTCACCAGTGAGCATTGAACCTTATATTTATATAAACCTTATATTTATAAATCTTATAGTTATAAGCATTATCTCTTTTATTCAACTAAAAGTTTTCCCCATAAGAGCTTACTCTTCCTCTTAATCAAAAAATGTTTATTAATTTACAGTGCAATGTAGTGAATCTTATGATAAACCTTATAATTGGAAATTTAGTAAAACACAACAAAATTGAATCAACATTTAAAGACATTAATATAATGATGTCTGTGTTTTCCTAAAAAGTTTTATGTTTATGAATTTTAATCAATGTAGGATTGACGTTCCTCCGATCTTCTCATCCAGGTTCAGCCCCATGGTACATCCGTTTATTGCTCAGACCTGCTCAACGATGCATCCTGTGTCGCTCTGCTGGTTGTTGGGTTCTTGTTGTTGGTTCCTCTGCTGGTGTTAGCTTTAGCGGCATACTGTAGACTGGCTCGTCACCTGCAGCTTGGCCTCTGCTTCATCCCTTACAGCCGTGCTGTCTATAAAAACATGCCTGCTTCTCAGCACCCGGGGCTGCAAGGCTGCTGCAGCCAGCAGGGGGCACATGAGAGAGAGGTCAAATCCAGCGTGTGGGTGTGAGGACACATCAAATGGTAAACATCTTCGGCTGAAACTGTGATGAAAAGTTATTACTCAAGTGATCTGCATATTTTTTATTATTAATTTGTATAGTAATTATTCACATTTCCAAATACACCGATGTATGAACTTTGCTGAAAAAATTGCATGCTTTTTATTTTCATTTGGAAAGCGTTTCATCGAATGGCATTGCATGAATCTGATGTGTTTAACATACTTTCATGTTTTTTTATGTAGTCTTTGTTTTTAATAAATTTTCTCATGGGGTTGATGAATTTTCTTTAACAGTAACTCTCACAGTTTCCAACTGTGAAAGCTCATTGACTTTTACATGTAATTGTAATATGGTGACTTTTGCTGTAAGGAAGTATCGATGCTTGTAAGACCCAGAGGTCATCAGGACGAAGGGACTTACATAAAAAAAAAAAATCCTTTACAAGACAGAGAAAAGAAATAACTCTGAAATTTGACCTTTTATTGATACCATAAATTACAAATATATAGTATATTTTCAAGTATATAAAGTAATACCGTGAAATGTGCCTCTATATGTTGCTGTAGCTGCTCCGAATTTGAAGTAAAAGTGCCTACCTGTTATATTACAGTACTTTTTAATGCACTCTTGTCCACTTTGCCTATTTACTAGTGCACTTACTAGTGCACTAACTATAGTTAAGGTACTTGAGTAAAAATGAGAAAATAGCGAACCAAATTTAAATTTTCAAACAATTCTTGCTAATTGCTAATTGTATGAGAGGAACTTTAAGCATGAAAATACAATGATACAAAACTGCAAACTTCACCAAAATGCTGAGGTTGTGAGCTATGATAGTGTGCTCCTGAACACCGATAATGCACTAACACATTAAACAGTGTTTTTTTGCCTGAGTGCAGCTTTAGGAAATCGTTTCTACAAATTATTAAAATAATTATACTGAATCGTCTTATATGGGTTTTTCATGGTCTGGTATGTGTATTTTTCGGTGTTGGTTTTAGCCTCTGGGATCAGCATGGCTGGTTGTTGAGGCTGGTGAGGATTTTGTCATGCTGTGCTTTGTACAGAGCCGTGAAACTGCCTGGAGGGAGAATGCCACGCCCATCTTCGTCCACCTGACCCATCACAATAAAGTTTTGTCCTGAAACAGAAAAAAGCGAGGGATGAAAAACAATGAAAGAAATAAGATTCAGAAGTGTTGGAGTCAGATTTGGAGCAACAACATTTAACATTTTTCTGTGTAGTCTGCTCTACTTTTCCTATCACAATTGTTTTTGGCCATGTTTGTTGTTTAGTTCACCTCTGCGTAGTACTGGACACGTCCTGCACTTGAGCACCAGTTTAACTGTCATAGTCTCTCCAGCCTGATTGAGGGTCAGTCCTCCAGATTTATAAGCCTTAATGATGGAGACGGTGGCCAGCAGGCGGCCCTGAGAAGCCGGGGAGAGTGCCGTCACCTTCCCTGTGATCACTACAGAAAGAGAAAACACAATTACAGTAATCCCCCGTTTATCGTGTTGGTTACATCCCAAATCTGCCCAGGATAAAAAAAAAAAAAACCAATAAACAGATGCCACCCCAAAAATGCTTTTCTTTATTGTTTAAGCCGTAAATCATCTTCCCACACACTTTAAATACACAGAGTGAGATGAATTGTGTGTAAATCCATAGAAATACAGTACACTGTATAACATGTACTATACAGTATTTTATGTATACAGTATTGTACTGTATTAACATTTTAATTATTTTACTTATTTTTATATTTTACTTATAATTAATAATTCTATTTTTATAAATACATTTTATTTTTTAACATAAAACTCCATAAAAACAATTCCCTATAAGTTTTTTGGTTTATCCTGCTATACACGAGAGACCGGGAAAATCAGCAAAACAAAATAGTTATGTGGCAAATACAATTCCGCGATAAACTGGGGGCACGAGATTCGATACGCGGTAAAGCGGGGGATTACTGTATTTCACATATTTCAAACAATCTTCCAAACAGGATCTGTAACAATTAACTTACCAAATTCACTGCTGCAGAAACTCGCTTTTATGCTTCCATCTCTCTTACATGTTTCAGGACATAGAGGGTTTGAGCCTGGAAATTTGTAAAATGAAAAGATAAATCATTTCACAAAGCATACTTTAATGAAATATTGTTTTATATAATGTATGTTGGCAAAATGACAATGTAAAAAAACATTGATCCCTGATTAACTTTTGTAGTTTATGATGCAATATCATTAACTCCCCGCTCACCTGAAACAGCTGGATTTGGCTGACTCGCCTCAGGTTTGCGACTTGAAGGTTTGTCTGGCTGGTTGGGATTGGGTGGTGGTCGTCTGCGTGGAGCCTTGGTGGTGGTTGTAGTAGTCGTTGCCTCTGTAGTCATCGTGATAATGGGTTTGTGGGGCAGGACTGGGCCGAGCCGTGGAACTGTGGGTGATGAG
This sequence comes from Silurus asotus, assembly GCA_024362625.1. Classification (NCBI taxonomy): domain Eukaryota; kingdom Metazoa; phylum Chordata; class Actinopteri; order Siluriformes; family Siluridae; genus Silurus; species Silurus asotus. Next base: position 7,244,806 of record MU551584.1, read on the forward strand.
TGCACACGGGATCCTGGCTGGACCGAATGCCCTTTTGGGACACTGGAATATGAGGCCATGAATCCGTCAGAAGTGACGCTCTGGTCAGACACAAACTGCACCAGGAGAGCGTTACTGTTGGTCACGATGGGGCTGGAGATGGAGAGAGAGAGAAAAAGAAAAAGAGGAAAATGATTAGAATTAACTATGTAGTTATAGCACTAGCTCATATGTGATGGTCTAGAAATGTTACTAAATTAATGGTCTGATTATATATTTGTTCAATTCAGTTCACGCCACTAGAGAGAACCATGACTCGAGTTATATCTCTTCATTTGTCATTGTTAGTTTTTTCCCCTGCATATATAAACCACATGGACCCTCATTTACTCTGTGAATCTTTACAGACAGTTAGGGTCTGAGCTACACTGCAATTAGCACCACCTGGTTACAATATATTATTATTTTCTTACTTTATTATTATCAGAGCTGTTTTCAGAGACCATACTGTCACAAAGAACCATCTTGAAGTAATAAAACTTACAAAGCTGTACTCACTCAGGTGCCTTGTCACCGCAGTATTTTCCGATGCGTCTGGAGGCATCACTCTCTCCCCCATTATAAAATGCCACGTAATCGAAGCGGCAGTATGTATCACGTTCCACATCAAACTTATCGAACTTCACCTCAATCACCTGAAAAACACCAACACCAACATCAAACATCACACAGCTCCAAGCTCAAAAATCAACACATCTACAATTTATATGTTTAAACAGAATTTCATTTCCATGTATAATATTGGATTGTAAAATCCAGAAGCTTATATTTACAAAGATTTAACTGATTCAAGAATGAGTCCTGACCTTGTCTGGATCCACAGTGATGAGCCACAAGCAACTGATGCCTGGAGGGTAATTTTTCTCTGGCCAGTTGGGGGTTTCGAATGTGCCTTGTGGTTTTGTCATCTTTCCACCACACAACTGTTGATCTGATTGTCACATTTCAGCACAATTTATCAGAAAGACACGGCAAATTATAACTACTAAATTTTCATTCATTAATGCAAGAAAATGATTGCTATAGAAGTTATTAATGAAAACGTCAATTATCTATTATTGCATGTCCATAAGTAGTAAAGATAGATCTTTATTAACTCCACAGTGTTGCTCATTATACTCAAACAAATTCAAAATGTAAATAAAAATGCTAATATTTGCTAAGCTAGTATAGTTGGGAGGATGAAGCTCTCATACAATATTTTTTCATGCTTTTATTAAATAAATATTTTTAGCTTAATGTTTTTTTTTAGAAACGGCAGTGCCTGGAAGAACTGTTATAAAAATATGTTATTTATAATATATATAATATATATTAATATATAAACTAAGAATTTAATATTGGACAAAAGTTAAAAAACTTTTAACTGCTGTTTTGTTTTGCCTCTGAAAAATATATATGTTATATATGTTTTAGTGGGTTTTTTTTCTTAAACTTTTAACTTTTTGTTTTGTTGATCTGAGTAACATTTTTTATAAAACATGCTTTGACTTTGAACTCAATCAAAATCCTTTTAAATCCAATGCCAAAAAAGGGTTTTTTCATTATTGAATGTAGTGAATAAAAGTGATGAGCACCATTCAGGTGTGGTTTTGCTCCAATAAATTGAGCAAGGAAGCCACGTCCCCCGGTTGCTGAGTCAGATTCCATTTGCAGCATCATGGTGTTGGAGGTGGAGATGAGCGTGCCAGGCCGAAACGTCCCGCAAAACCGACCCAACTTCTGTGCCATGTTCGAGTGACCATTATATACGTCCAGGAAATCATATCGGCACAGAGTGTCGGCCTCCAAGTCAAAAATCCTGAAGGAGAGCGTGACCACGTTGCCTTCTGGGACCTAAGTAAGACAGAGAGACAGACAAGTCTAGCAAATAATTTTGCAGTCATGCCAATAAAGCTATCAGCACATACTAGGGGTGTAATGATACACACATTCATACCGAAATTATTTGGTATAGGGCTTTCGGTTTGGTACACATGTATACCGAATGTCATTATTTTTAACATGCGGAACATAGTTAAAATCTGAGTTTCCTCAGGAACGTGTTAAGTGCCGGACCGCAAGTTTGTTTATTCTCCGACTAGCATTTAAGTAAATTTTTTGTTAATTAGTATTATTAAACTTGAGAATATTCACAACAATGCTGGGGATATAAAAAATAAACCATAGTTAGTGCATTGTCACTGTGGCTTCTCACTCCATAGTGGAAATAATATTGTGTATTTTATTGCACATGCATGAAAGCTCCTAAGAATCCATAGTGCTAGCGTTAGCCAATAACCAGAAAGTAGCGCATGACAAATGCTAGTGCTATGGATTCTATAGTTTTATGTCCAGTTTCAAGATTTTGTCTTAAAAGGAGAAAACTGACAGTTCCACATATTGAGGGAGTGAAAGAATGAAGGATGGATGGAATGAAGACATTTGTTAAAGTATGCTCAAATAAGTATTAAGTAGATTACATCTTTAGAAAATTAAATATTATTAAGACACACACACACACACACACACACACACACACACACACACACACACACACATGCACTTATATACACATCTATATTACCCAAATGGGGTCTAACAAATATAAACAATTTAATTTAATTTTTATTTTATTTTATTTTATTTTAAGCAATTAGGTGGTGCCAATTTAATTGATTACTCAATTCAATCAAAAAATAAAATACACTGTCTGTGTATTTACTTCAAGTGAACATGTTTGCCAAATTGTAGTAATAATGCTCTTTCAAGTTTATTCAGTGAGCTTATGGTGTTTTGACTGGCCATGTGGAAAGAAATAAGTGAATTCCACTAAAATGTGCAAAAACATAGAGTAGACTAGAGAGAGAATAAAATAGAGAGATTAGGAATAGAGAGAAATTATGTTAATTTTTATGCATTTATTTCTGTGTTTTAAATTTGATAAACATTGATGAAAATATAATGAATGGACATTTGATCTCAACCAGATGACTATGGTTTAACTATTGAGTCTGGTTCCTTTCGAGGTTTTTTCTCAAATTGTTTTAGTGAGTTTTTCCCTGCCACAGGCACCAGTGGCTCTCTTGTTAGGGATAAACTCAAAGGGAATAATTTATATTTGTACCATAAATTTCCACTCACAGTGATGTACCAAGTGCACTTGCTGTCTGGTTTATAGTATGTTGGAAAATCCTCACTGGCCACGAATCCTGAGTCTCCATTCAGATTCCCTCCACATTTAAACTCCGGCCTAAAAGCAGGACAGAAAGAACAAAACACACACTCTGTGAGAGACAGGAAACACTTGAATAAAAATAGCTTCTATTTAGTGTTAAGTTAGGACAAATCACACCATCAGCAGTAAGAAAACATCATTACTATAAATAAGTTTATAGCAGTATTTACTAAAGATTGCTTAACATATACACATTATTTATATGTGTAGCACTGGTTATACAGTTCACTGTTAAATTAAATACATCATAAATGCAGAATGATATCTGCACAGTTTGTTCAGCAAAATACACTTTTCTTGTATTTACAATGTATGCTCTTCACGTTAAAACTACGTACTGACAAGACCTAATTTTAACACAAGCACTTGTTGTAGGCCATGGTATACATAACTTACCTGAAAGTACCTGTGTGAAATCCCAGCAATGTAGCAATAACATTTTTTTAAATTAATTAATGAATTAATGCTGACACTTGGACTGAAGTAAGTGCATAAATGCAATGAAAGATCAATTCAGTATAATGTGCTTAAACAGAATATAGCAATATATCAATTAATGATCAAAATTATATCACTATTTTGAGTAGGTCAGAGAGACAGGCTGACATCTGGTTAAAGGATGTGATTATTTGTCTTTTCTTGCTACAGAAAATTCCTGTAATTCCCTGTACAGGAATTTTGCAGGGTGTGGTATCATAAAATTTCAGATGCTTTTGTAATCATGTTCAGCTTCACAACGCTGTAAATGTTTATTTATTGCTTTAAAAATGACTAGAACCTGATTTCTGCTAAAGCTTTCAGAAATCCGTTCTCTTTTTGATTTTTTTACGGTGAAAACGATGCCATCTTGTGGTGGTGTGTGATATATTGGGTTTTTAATATTATACAGTAAACACACAGTGTTATAAATGCTAAATTGAAGTACAAACTCAGGTTCAAAAGATTCAGACAGACAAGGAAAAATAAATAAGAAAATGAAAATGTCCCTGTAAAAATCTAGATCTACAAGTCTGATGAAATACAGGCTAAAGCACAAATTAATATAAAATAATGCCATCTTCCCCACCCCTCTATTTCTTAGCTCTTATCTCACTCAAACTGCACCATGTTCCATCCTATTCTCAATTCACTGCTTGATTGGGTCCACTATCTCCCAGATAAACATGCTTCCAGGCTTTTCTCTGTTCTGGCACAGAGGTGGTGGAACAAACTTTAACTAGAGTCTTTTGAAGTCTTCAAGCAATGTCTAAAGTCCTATTTCTTTCAGTGCCTCTTAAATCAAAAAAAAAACCCTTCATAGCAGTTTTTAGCCTAATGACATACTTAGTTGGTGTTTTATTGAACCATTATATTTTGATTGTTATATCTGAGCATCTTCCAAATTCCATAATTGTAAAAAATAAAAATGATAGTTTAAACTCCAAAACAGACCAGATTTGATATCAGTATGCTCCAGTGGTGACTCTATAGGGTTCCTTCAGGTCATCAAAGAGTGCACTAAATACTCTCAGGTGTTAGACGTGTTTTAGTTCTCACAAAAATGCAGTTTTTAAAAAAACCTATATAAACAATGAAAAACAAGCAGTTCTTATTGCTGAGTTCAGGAGTTTTGGACAGTTTTTTGTACAGTAAGCACATTCCCTGGACCCTACAGGCTGAAGAACTCGAAGAACTTTCCAGAATATCTGCCAATGTGATTGCTTCATTTAGGGAAGGCAAACACACACACACACACACACACACACACACACACACACACACATACATGCACACACTGAAACAAAGGCTTACTCCACATTTAGTCTATTCTAATCTGTCCAGGTGGAAACACACACACACACACACACACACACACACACACACACACACACACACACACAAACTATAACAAAGGCTTCCTCTACATTTGCAGTCTATTCCAGTCTGTCCAGGTGGAAAACACATATACACGTGCACACACACACGCATACACACACGCACGCATGCGCACACACACCACACACACACACACACACACACTACCTTGTGTGGTTATTCGTCTGGCTGTGTGTCCATCCAAAAACCAGTAAAAGTAAAAACCATAAAGAGGACAAGGTTCTGCTCAGATGCTCCATTTTCCCTCAATAGAACAGCATAAGAGAAAGAATGAAGGAAGGAGCAGTCTGAAGGAAAAGAGGTGGAGAAGGAGAAAAAGGAGGAGGAGGGCTGAAGAAAAGACAAGACAGGACAGTATAAGAGAAGTGTGCAAATAGTGACAGGGGGGGTCCTAACAAAAGGGGGAGGGGGAGGGGCTTAAATCAGCTCCAGATGTAGCTCAAGATCTCAGCCATTTTTTTTTTTTTTAATGAACATTCCAGAAAAGGAAGAAAAGAAAAAAAGAGAAAGAGATCGAGAGAGAGATTATAAAGAACATACAAAATCTCCCGCTGTTCACTGTTTAGCTTGGTTTCTGATTCATCTGCTAATCTTGGTGATATTCAAGCATGAAACATCTGGTTTGGCCAAACTCACATCAGCATAAGTGTGTGATTGGTAATAGAAATGTTCTTATTTACAGTTAATTCAATGTGACTGCAGCGGTTTCCAGATCGGTCTGTATTCTGGTAGTTTTGAGATACAGATTAGGTGTATGACTAACTCCTATGAAATTTTAAACCAATGACAGAAGCTAATTCTGCAGGTTTTGCATTTTTGGGTCCCAGATTTTAGGTGTCTGGTGTGAGGAATGTGTACTCAAGGGCATAAATGTTACATTTGTGGGCTTAGAATGACATATTTGCTGTTTTTGGTTTCCATGCAGTTTTTTTAACAGGTCTGGTTGCCAGTCATTAAAGTATGAGAAGAAGATGTGCACTAAGCAAGATCAGAAGGACAAGGCATTCCTTATTTTTAGAGACTCTGCCTATTAGCAGATTATTCCTATTATGCAGCATGTTTGGTTGCCAGGTTTTAGCTCTCTGTTCTACAGCACTGTATGAGGAAAATGTGGTCTATAGGATGAAACTAAGAGTCCTGGCATAATATAGATATATATATTTTTACTGTTCTTTGATGTCAACTTTAATTGTTTGAAGAAAAAGGTCCCTAATTTTTTTGGTCTTTTATGAAACACAGCAAATGAAAAAGCAGACATTGTTACTGCCATGCATATGTGTAAGAGTCATAAATTCAAAAAGTTCTATTGAAATTATTTTGTAAATAACCCTGACTTTACAGATTATTATGTTTTAGTTGCTTATTCTGTTTGTGGTTGCCAGATATTAATTAATTCACATAACAGTTGAAATGAAAAGATGTTTTTAATTATAAAAAAATTCCATGATGCATATTTGGATTACTTGTGTCTCGGTTGCCAGATTTAAATTTACAGTCTGCTTCATTGTCATAGTGAGTCACAACTTAGGCAAGCAGACTAATCATGTGAGCTTCTCTGCAACATTCCCAGATGTGTGTTTCAGCAGCCAATTTGAATAATTTTGCATGTGTGGAAAATAAATAAAAGTATAAGAGTATAAAATAAATAAAGGAATAAGGCAAGTAACCTGGTTGCAACAGAGCAGTAAAAAGATATTTACACAACTCCTCCAGTTGTGTCTTATTATTTTAGTTCAAGCTTCGAAGGGGGAAAAACATGTAATGTTGCAAGAATTTGCCCCGATGCTGTTTTTTTTTTTTTTTTTTTTGAAGGCAGTAGAGGAAAACACAAACGTTCACAGATTTTGCACCACAAAAAAATGATTAAGCAGTTCAGGAGGAGATGATGAGTCAGAAAGAGCGTGGCAAATCAGTAGCGCTTCAATGGAGACAGATCTTTTTTAGGCTTTTGCAATTTTTTTTCTGATTAAAACTAGTCTGAGATATAAAATTATTGTATTTATAGCCTCTTTGACACACTGAATATCCTGTTTATTCAGGATTTGGGCCAACTGGGAACTCAGAGATAAGTTTTAAATGAAAACGTACAGGAATGTGTTGGTGTGGGAGTGTGGTTTGGGGTTGGATGGAGGAGTAAAGCACAGGGTAACAACATAAGAGTTTAAAGAAAAAAATTCCAGCACTTGGTGTAAAGCTGCATTCCTAGTGCGTTGTAGACGATCATTTGTGAGTAGTAATGATGGTGTTTTCTACCTCAACACATTGAAAGAGTGTCTTTTGTTTGTTTTGCTGGAGGTACAGCTCATAAACTGCACTTTTACAGATACTGGTCTGTATTTTATTGACCTTCAAACATTTAGGCAAATAATTGTATTCGCGGTTCAGCAACAGTAACAGACAGTAGAGCCTGGCATTAGAAAGAAGCTCATCAGCTATAACAATATTGCTATAAACTCCTGTAAAAGTATTTATCACTGTACACAGTATAAGTGGTGGTGTTGATTTCACATCCTTCTGTAAACAAAGAAGGAACTGCTGTTTAACCAAATGACTCAAAGCTGAAATTTTAAGTGGAAGTAGAGTGTTCTGTGTGCTTTCCTGGTTGGAGGCGAAGAATTACAAAGTGTAGCCATGTCGTGAATGCAGCATAACATAATATTATAATAATTAAAATAAAAAATTAAACTTTCATTATCTTATAATACTTTCATTTATTTATCTATATGTCTGTTCAAAGTCAAGAAACTGACCGTTTAACACAAAATAGTTTTTTCTAAATAAATATGGATTGCTGGTTATTTAATGTTTACTAAACAAGCGTAACTAATTAAGTGGCATCACAACAAAAACATGTATTGACCTAGCTTATCTCATGATGGTTTTTTATTTGAGAGTGAATTTTTATTTCAGTTTAAATTTTAATTCAGGAAGAAAAGGAAACATGTTATGAATCCAGCAGATTCAATAGAGAATTCAAGGCAAGATTCAAGTCAAGTTTTTGTTTGATGTAAATATGACTGGATGTATTTTTTTGACATTGTTTAAAATAAATCAGATTACAGATCTGATTGTTACATCGTGTTTTAATGAGGTCAGAATGTAAATGTTAGGAAGTACGGTCTTTGGATTATTGTGCTAAACTCAGACAGAATAAGAAGTGCTTGATTCTTTTTTTCTTCGTTGTACCAATATTATACCATCTGGAGATTTAATCCCCACATTTTAATGTTTAATGTGCCTGTTTAATGTGTTTTAGTATATTTGTTTCTGTTTCTGTTTCTTACAGCTGGAACTTACCACAAAAATCTTTAAACATAACACACACACACACACACACACACACACACACACACACACACACACACACACACAAATACTTGAAGTCAGAATGTAAATGTTAGGATGTATGGTCTTTGGATTATTTTGTTAAGCGCTGACAGAATAAGAAGTGTTTGATTGTTTTTTTTCTTCATTGTACCGTTATACCATCTGGACATTTAATCCCCAAATGTTAATGTTTAATGTGACTGTTTAATGTGTTTAAGTATATTTTTTTCTGTTTCTTACAGCTGGAACTTACCACAAAAGTCTTTAAACATAACACACACACACACACACACACACACACACACACACACACACACACACACACACACACACACACACACACACCAAACACACAAATACTTGAACTTTACCACAGAGCTTCAGAGATGTGAAACTGGGACACTTCTTGGCCTGAAAAGTGTGTGTGTGTGTGTGTGTGTGTGTGTGTGTGTGTGTGTGTGTGTGTGTGTGTGTTAGTGATAATTTTAATTAATTTTGTTAAGTCAGGAACGAAAACAACAATTGACAGGATGGTGTGATGAAGTACAGTTACTGCGATTTTTTTTTCATGAAATACTTTATCACTTTCATGACATCAAACTTTTAAGACATTTTGTAATTATGTTTAATGCTGTAGAGTTGATGTTAAATCCTGTTGTTACTTATGTTATAGCAGCTGTAACCATTTGTTTATTTGCCAGCGTATCTTTAGTCTTTCTTCAAGTAAAAAAAAAAATGCAGGTTGAACTGAACTGAACCAGAACTGAACTTCTGCGGTAGTAGAGCAGAAAAACTCTAAAATGTGAAGGATGGGGGATTCTTCAGGACTTCAAGGATTGAAATCTGTAACCTATATAGTGCTTGAATTATGGATGTAGGCTGCAACTGCATTAAATGCATTTGCTTTGATGCATTTTGTTACTTCATTAGTAAAGGATATTAAATTCAACCTTCTTCTGGTGTTTTTTTTATTAAGTTATGTTTAGTGTTTATGAACAGGATATATTATTAAAATTTTGTGATAAAAGATCTCTCTTCGAATATCTCTCTTTATGATGAGTGTTGTCAGGCTAGTCATGTTTGCAGTCATTTACGCAGGCTGGTTAATATCTGCTTGTGTTCCTGTTGTACCAAGTATTTACTCTGTTATGTACACTTCCTCACCGTCATTGTGTTTATTGTGTCGTGCTGTATGTATTACGCAATAAGCTGTAAAGATCTGTGTACCTTGGACCGGTACTGTATCAGATATTAGGTGATGCCAAACACTGAATGATGGAATAATTATGTTATTTGACATATATGTTACACACACGTGTGTATGTGTAAAATAAAGTGAAACTCATATTATATAGATTCCTTACACACAGACTGATATATGCATTTGTATCTTTTAATTTTAAGGCACACATTTAACAAAAACCCACCATTTCACTATCTCATAAAATTAGAATATTGTGGAAAAGTTAAATACTGGAGCCACACTCTAATCACCTAATTAACTCAAAACCCTTGCAAAGGTTTCCTGACCCTTTTAATGGTGTCTCAGTTTGGTTCAGGCTACACAATTATGGAGGAAGACTGCTCACTTGACAGTTGTCCAGAAGACGATCATTGACAAACTGCACATGGAGGGTAAGACACAAAAGGTCATCTCTAAATAAGCTGGCTATTTACAGCGTGCTGTATCCAAGCACATTTATGGAAAGTTGAATGAAAGGAAATAGTACGGTAGAAAAAGGTGAAACTAAGCCCATTTAAGAATTTAAGGAGATTCCCAAAGAGTGGACTGCAGCTGGAGTCATTGTTTCCAGAGCCACCACGCACAGTTCCATGGGTTACAAATGACACATTCCTTGTGTCAAGCCACTTCTGAACCAAATAAGACTGGACTGTTGCCCAGTGGGCCACAAAGTCTTCTTTTTAGATGAAAGACATTTTTGCATTTGATTTAGAAATTAAGGTCCCAGAGCCTGGAGGAAGAGAAGCACAGAATCCAGGTTACTTGAGGTCCAGTATAAAGTTTGCATAGTCAGTGGTGTTTTGAAAAGTCATGTCATCTGCTGGTGTTGGTCCACTGAGTTTTATCAGGTCCAAGGTCAGCCAGGAAGTTTTAGCATGCTTCATGCTTCCCTCTGCTGACCAGCTTTATGGCAATGCTGATTTCAATTTCCAACAGGACTTGGCTCCTGCCCACACTGCCGAAAGTACTAATCCCAGGTTTAATTACCATGGTATCCATGTGCTTGATTGGCCAGCACATTTGCCCAACCTAAACCCAATGGAGAATCAATGGGGTATTGTAAAAAGGAAGATATGAGACACCAGACCCAACAAAGTTGAAGAGCTGAAGGCCGCTATCAGAGCAACCTGGGCTTCACGTCAGCAGCTTCACAGACTGATCACACAATTCATGCAAAGTGAGCCCAGACCGAGTATTAAGTTCTTTACATGTGCAAACTTTTCAGTAGTCCAACATTTCTGTGCTAAAATCTTTTCTTTTTTTTTTATTGGTCTTAAGTAATATTCACATTTTCGGAGATACAAAATTTTGGGTTTTTATTAGTATAATCTTCTAAATGAAAATAAATAAGCACTTATATATCAGTCTGTGTGTGATGAATCGATATAAAATACGAGTTTCACTTTTTGTATTGGAATACTACAACAAGACTCAAGCTTTAGTTTGACTTGCATTTTTAGATTTCTTCTAGCTATTTGGGGTTAGGGGGAACCAATAAATATAATAACCTGATATTATCTTTGAACATGAACCTCTTTAAAAAAAAAAAGTTATGTCCACATATGTTTCCACAGAAAAAAATCAAGGCACCATTGTGTAACAAATGCAAGTGCGAATCTCTTTTATTTACAGCCTGTGCACTGTGCCTGAACATTTTTCATGGTTACTGTTGCATATATAACAGTTTCAACTTCTGAACATGGATATGGTCAAAAAACCTAAAAAACTAAACAAGCTATCACATATATACATATATAAAAAAATTGTTGCTTTTCTGTAACACTTCAAAACTTCAACAACTTCAAAGTAGGAATATCTTTTTTGTCTGAGGATACAGTTGATTTAACTGCAGTACATTTAACTGACTGTGGAACAGTTGCGTGCAGCTTCCACTTCTTGGACACTCATTTTATAGTAGCTGATCATCCTGTCTGTGAGGTCAACCCCACTTATCTTGTTAATGTATTCATAAACAATACTTGGCCACCTGATAGACACGTTTTGTTTCTGTTTCTTGTCCCATCGCTGGCAGGTGTCTTCAGGCTGTGCATAATGCACCACAGACAGCATATCGGCTTGTTGTCATAACACTTTACAACACAAACTTTCTCATCTTCAGTGGTAACTTCTGCTGAGGTTCCTCTTCCATTATTTTTCATCATTTTGTCACTCAGTAGCTTCAGTGCTGCTTTGGAAACTCGATTCTTCATAACAGTACCATTCAGGTACAGCTGCTTCCCCATAATTTGATTCACAGCTTTGATGGATGTAAAGAACCGATCGCAATACACTTTTGAATCAAAATGGAGAGCTTGTGTCAGACGATCAATGATCAAGCCTCCCAAACCCAGTTCACCTTGTTCCTTAACCTGTGCAATCAGTGCATCTGCACCCTGATATAATTCAAAGTCAAGCATGATGCCTTCTGCTGAAACACAAAGAGGTTTCTCATGCCAACTGGATTGGGCTTTTTTAGGTAGATATTGACGACAAGGACAGCCTCCTGTAGATGTATCATTTGCTCATAAATTAGAAATACTATCTGGTCTTGCCTGAAACCTGCAGCCTTTTAGAATGCGGTCAAGAAAAGACTGGTGTTGGCTCTTCAGGGTCATAGTTTGAGCCATTAGACTCAACCGGCTGAGTCCAACGTCTGGGAGTGCATGAAATGGCAATGCAACGGCCTGAAAGATAACCATACGTTTCACCACGAAGACAATTACGTCTCCGGCTGGCCTCAGTGGACTGTGGAATAGGGTCTTCATCCCCACTAGTTTAACTCCTCACTGCTGCTTAGCCCGTGGAGAAGGGTGTGGAGGATGTGGAGGATGGTAATTAACATCATTTCCGAGGTCATTAATGTCAGACAAGTCCTGTAGCTCTGAGCTGTTCCCAGCAATTTACTCCAGTATTAATTCAACTGCCTTTGACAGAGGAATACACTTTGGAAATGATATAATTAGAAAATGTTTATAAAAATGTATGTAAAATTATTTATGACACAAGATTATTTTCATTTATGAATGTATTTATTGCACAAATTAATATTTCTTAGCAATTTACAACTTGTTTGTTATTTTGGCTAAGATTTTTTTTTATCACAGTTTAATATATGTACATAGATGTATATTTAATTTATACTGTTGTTTTCGATTAAATTCTTTACAAACACATGATTTTTGCTAACATTTGTAAATGTTCAAATAAGCTAAGGCCCATTGTCCACAAACGTGGACCTCAAGTTTAGCGGCATGGAAAATCTTTACGGTTACAAAAATGTGCTGAATTTGTATGCCATATTAATCATACAACAGTATTATGCATAACTTGACAAGAATCAACAATTACATTTTATTAGATTTTTATACCTTGTGGACGTTTTGGTCTGGTGTGTAGGTGTGGCTGCCTGACTTTACAGATGTTTTCTCCGCCATCTTGAAATTTCCATGCAATGCGATTTTGTCTTCTGACGCCACCAGATGGCAGTGTAAGTGTCCAATAGGTTTCAGTTACAAATAATGAAGTATTTTGGTGCACACAACCAAAAATGTGACAAGTTTGAGATTTGCTTACAATGATTTGTGAATTCTGTTGGATAAAATATAAAAACTCAAGCAAGTGTAATTATGATTGCAAGTGATCTTGCGTTATTGTCACTAGATATCTTCTTCCCTTTATTATTATTAATATTAGTACTATCACTATTATTATTATGAGCCACTAAGACATTTTAAAACACACAAAAAAGTCTATTTCTGCAAACAAGCTAAAGTGAAAGAGTTACAAAGTAATGATGTACAGTTGAGGAAACAAGTTTTTACAGTTGCTTACAGGTTCAGTGTCGAGTGGTTTTCAATAAGAAAGGGTTCTTTAAATATACAGTCAAAGTATATACAGAGTTTTCAGTTGTATACAGATTAACTGAAGCTGATTAAATTCTCAACAAATAACTAAGCACATTAAACCAAAAGAAATTGTATTTCTGTTAAGGTTTACTGTATGTATACTTGCACACTGTGTTGTGAAATACAAAATCTTTTAAAACCTCCACTCAACAAAAAATATCAAATAACCACCACAAGACACACCTTTTTTTTCATATATTTAATTTATGTTGAACATTGTCATTGTTTTCAAACACACACACATTGTAATTTCGAACTTTGAACAATAAACACAGGTCATCATAATGTCATTGTTTTCCCCAGTAATATATGTATATTTATATATTTATATATTTATATATATAACCCCAAGATGTTCATCGATATAATTAGACATTGACAGATTTATTCTACGACTGTTTTCCATGGATGTCTTGATATTATCAGTTGAAACGGTTTTCCGTTAAAATCCTACTTTGTCCTTTTGAAATATCCAAAACATTAAAAGTGAAGAAAAATATGTGGATAATAAATAAATAAATAAATAAATAAATAAAATCTGGCTTTGTAGGCTGTGTCGCCCGCGGTTATCCGACCAAGTCCCTCCGAAAAGGCCAGATGAACAGGGGGCGATGCAAATCTACACTTCTGGATTAAATAATAATAAATAAAAAAAGACATAAATTGTTTCAGAAACCAGGCTCTCTATCTCGTAGCAGCGAATCCAGGAGATAATATTTGTTGCTAAACTGGTGTACGGTGCTGAAAACAACAACCTCCCCTCTGTACAGAACAGTACAGTTCCTTCCATTTTCATAATGACATCACATACTGGATTTTAGATAAATCTGACATAGACCTTGCAAATTTCCAAACATCCAGAAGGAAAAGAACAAGCCATGATTGGTTACGTCAAAGTATGACATCAATAGTACTGTAATAAACTAGCTAGCTAAACCGGCTACAGTTACAAATCTCACAGAGTGAAATAAAAATAAAGTCCTGTCGTTTTTTTTTTTTATTTGCTACTACGAGACGTCCATCATGACCCGGATGCCTGAAAAAAATCTTTACGTATTGCCTCTCACACATTTACGTTCAAAATACCTAGCCTCCCTCTCGCGGGTTTCCATTAGCAAGTCGTCCAATCATTCAACCCCGCCCGTTTCCTCAACTTAAAAATTTAATAAATAGAAATCATTCGTCTTTTCCCCAAAGCAAAGCTGACCCTCTGCTCCCTGATGTGGCCTTTGCTGGAATCTTTAATATATTTATATATCTAAACATCATATACGTTCAAAAATCAAGTTCAAAGCAAAAGTATGTGCGGGACACAAAAACATTACAGCCAATCAAATGAAGCTGTGCAGTCATGTGTAATTTCCTTCCGATGGCCCACAAGAAGATGCACAAACTTAACCAGACTGGAGTGGTAAAGTTACCCGTGCCTGTTCCCCCTCCACACACACGCACACACACACACACACACACACATGCACACACACACACACAAACAGACATACACACATACCTTCACAAAGGAACAGATCAATCGCAGATCAAACAGTTAAATCAATCGCACATATATATATTTTTATTAATAATTTTGCATCAATTTCCTTTCTGTAATTTGTCCAGCGTGTACGAGTCCTACCCCGACGCTAAACCAATCAGCCTAATAGTATTTTTTAATAAAAAAAAAAAATAATTACTGGGACCCCCGTCCCCCGAATTCCCCCCACAGCACAACACTGAACAAAATATTGTCACTTCCTTTTTGTTTTCCTTTAAACAACTACAAATAAATCATCAACACCAGGGGAGAGAAGGAGAAAGAACAGAGTTGTGCTATCGAGTTGTGTTGAGTGACTGAGATTAGCAGACACCTTCCTCACCAACACCATCATCATCGTCATGTATAATTCTTGAATTAGGTTCACTGCTAATCCTGAACAAGTGAAATAAAAGCTTGAGGTTTTTTAACTTGTGACTAGGATTGTTAGGCATGAACTAGGAAACGCTTTTTGTCCCTGAACCTGTTTTTGATGGCAGTTTGGCAGCATTTGAAAGACGACATGGTCTTTGGTTAGTTTAAATATTTTCTGTTCTGGGATTAATCAGCTAGTGTTCTTTAAAAGAAAAATGCTCTGTATAATCATCTGTAAAAGAAACAGTGATAAAATTAGTATGTAAATGGAAGCTGACCTCCACAAGCTACAGCTGTAAAGTTTGTTACTCGCTAGTTAGCATAGATTCATCGTGGCTTCTTCCACTACTAACTGATTGTTGGTTGAGGAACAATTAAACCCACTTTTTTCGTATTTTACATCGAGTGCAAAACAACGTAAGCGACTTACAGCACCAGCTATACAATTCACATCAAGCTCTGTACTTTCTGTAGCGAACACTGACCTTTAATTTTTTAAATAAAGCTAGATGACTGAAGAGTGAAACTTTATTTTAAAAAATATATATTTCTTTACTTCTTAATAGAAATGAACTGTTTAGAAGGTGTTAGCTAGATATCATAATTGATTAGCATAGTTTCTAGAGGTTTTGTTTTAAAAGTACATGGATGCAAACACACACACACACACACACACACACACACACACACACACACACACACACACACAAACACACACAGTCTTATTCTTTAAAGCCACAATATCCTTCGCTTTGTCATTTAATCCAATGACGAGCTGTACATATGGCCATGGGGGAGGTGCGTGCATGGGTGTGTGTGTGTGTCTTTGTGTCTTTGTGTCTTTGTGTGTCTGTGTTTGTGGTAGAAATGGTCACGTGTGGCTCCACACATCATCACTGGCTCATTTCATGCTGACAGATTGGCTCTACGTGACTGGCGACCTGTGTGTGTGTGTGTGTGTGTGTGTGTGTGTGTGTGTGTGTGTGTGTGTGTGTGTGTGTGTGTTTGCATCTGTGTAGGTGGCATTATGTTATATGATTGTATGCATAAAAGCAAACAGGTATGAGCAGTGTGGATATAAAGGGTACAGAAAAAACACACAAAACAAATTTCCCCAGCTGCTTGGCAGTGTATAAACTAGACAGCTAAGATCAACAAGCACATACACACACACACACACACACACACACACACACACACACACACACACACACACACACACACACACACACAAAACCACACTCCATGTCATGATCTGGTCCCTTTTCCACATGCAAAAAAATAATGATAAATATACTCTATTCCTACATATGAACATAAAATCTAAATAATATCAGAATTACTAACTCAGTCATAATGCGAGCAGTGTGCTTTAATTCTGCTGGCAGCTCGGCTTTAAAATGATTAATATCGTTAATTTTCGGTTTAAAAGCGCCATCAAAAACGAGGTTCTTGTGCATGCTGATTCCCCCTTGTTTTATTGTGTTGGTCGTGTGCATCTGCTGTGTAATTAATTTGTAATTTTTTTTGCCAATTACAGAACCGTTTGTAAAATATTCCTGTAGGCTTGTTTTCAGACGGCGTGGTTCTACCCTGCGACAAAGGAATGTTTAAGAGATAAGACACTACAGACTTAATAAAAATATAACTCTATCGCTATTGGTCCAAATCATTTCTGTGGCAGTTTAAAAAAGTATCATTGAAAGGAAATAAAGAAAGAATTACAGATGAACTGACAGAAAGAGAGTGTGAAAGAGATAGACAGAGAGAATCGTCAGATTTTGGAAGAGTATTTCGGTTAAAGAAGTAAGCTACGAACGTACGAAGTGACACACATCGTGCGGTGTATATACACACAGATTCATAGGCAGTTTTTTTCAAGCCAAAGAAGTCATACAAAAAAAAGAAACCAAAAATAAATAAAAATATATATATTAATAATAATCATAATAATAATACAATCACACACCCACACACAAACTCTACAAATAAAACTCTACAAATAAGGACAAGTTGTACACACACCGAGAGATTTACCAGGATTACCGTCTGCTTCCAGCGATCTCAGAAAAGCGGGATGTATTTACAGAGGACACACACACACGCGGGCGCACAAACATACACCCACACACACACGCACGCTCAGAGGCCGGACGTGGGGACGCAGAGAGACCGGGGTCCCTACAGGGGGTCATCGAGGACACAGATTTACACTCGTTTGTTGGGTAGTGATTGAATAGCTGTAAATCAGGCGCAGGGTGGGGTAGGAAACTTGCCCTTTAGGTGCTGAAGTAGACTGGAGGGGGGGAGAAACGGTTAGATGTCAGAGTGCTTCGATTTTTCTTTCACTACTGATTTGTATGACAGTAAACAAGTAAAGAAAAATATACAATGAATAGAGAATGAGAATTAAAAAAAACATACATACTGTATATACATATACACAGTTTTTATATATTATTGAATGTTTTTCAATAATAAAAACAATTTGAACAGTAAAAACATAATAACAAATAAAGGTAATTGGTCGAAATGATTTTTACCTAAATTGCAAAGAAAGAAAGAAAGAAAGAAAGAAAGAAAGAAAGAAAGAAAGAAAGAAAGAAAGAAAGAAAGAAAGTTTTTCTTACCGATGATGACGATAAGCACGATAACACATATCACCCCCAGGATTATCATCATCTAGAGGTACATAGGCAGACAGATGGATAGACAGATAAGGCACTATAACATCTGATCATTTCTGTCACTGCACCTGGGGAACTATTAGTTTAATGTATTTTTCACTACATTCATCCAGTAATAACACACTGATATCCTAAACTGTGTGAAATGCATTACAAATACAACTGACTGATATTTGTCTGATCAGGGCGATCTCTCAGTATTTTACCTTGGCGTTCTTCCACCAGTATTTATTCTTGAGTTTGGCGGCGCTGGTCTCGAACTGAGAGGCTCCGGCCTGCAGTGCGTCGGCTCGGTCATCTAGCTCTGAGAGCTTCTGGTCCCTCTCTAGAACTTTATCCACATTCACACGCATAATGTCCACCACCTGAGAATATAAATGTATACCATTTATCTCCTTAATTTTTATTGTGCTGTTATATATTCTGTATGTATTGCATGTGCAACCACTGCAAACCCTGAAGGTCGCTTATTTACTTTTTAAGATGAGAATGCACAGAACCAAAAAAAAATAATTGACCACTAATGTTAGAGTAAATTCCTAAGCTAACACTGGGGGAATCACCATGCATAAAACTTCTTAGTAGATCTCAGTAATTAACTGAGGTCATTCAGACAGTAACTCGTTTTTATTTGTGTCTGATTGTGTTTGGGGCGTGGTATCTGTACCATGACACACCAAAACAGTGCTATAAAGTAATACACTTATCATACTGTGAAATGTTTGGCCTGCACTGTGTATTTGGTTGATTTTTTAATGAAGTTTCTCTGTGTTTGTGTTTGCCATACCTCGTCCACCTGAGCCTGCGTCTGCTGTAGGCGGCGGTTGCTAGTCAGGTTAGGAGGAGCCTGGTTCCCTCCCTCAGGGGCAGGACCGCCGGCAGGGGCTGGGGCAGACCTAGGGTTTAAAAAAGATTCAATACACTTGGGCCAAAGCAATAATGCAAGAAGGATCTGTAGAGCTTGACATATAGGCTAAAAAATTATTAAGCTAAATAAGGTCTCAAGGTAAGAGTCTGTGAAATAGTTTGAGCAAAAACTGTGCAGAGCTATGAATCCTAAGCTACATAACAAAAATAAAATATCCATATGCACATGGAAAACTCAAGTTGAATCAGGACAGAAAAATATATACAGAAGTGAAAAATTGCCATTCCCCCGCTTTACCTCGGTATTACTGTATATAATTAATGAGTAGACCACAAGTCTACAGCAAAGGATGGTCTGACACGTGACAAGATTTATATTAAAACCTTAATATAGGCATCAAGACATTTTGGTAAAACTGCATTCATTATTCAATCACAATATCAACATGTTATTTTCGGTCTTTTTCTATCTTTAACAGGGCGTGCTGCATCACATAACATGCGAAGGGCTATTCGCCGTCTTCCACATACATGAGCTGAAATATCCCCACAAGAGAAAGATTAAGGAAAAGAGAGAGAGAACAAGAGAGAGACAGTCAGAGACACTCCCACACAGACAGCACTGATTTTGCGCTCGTGGTTAGCGGCCATGTTTTTCGAGGAGCCTGGGAAAGGTGGGCGTTGTTTTTGGGAGGCATTTGAGCTTCTAAGAAAAAAGATCGGTATTTTTCAGCATAAAAGAACGCATATTTATACATGTCCTTCTCAGAAATCTTAATTCTATTTACCAGAAAATAAAACCACAAACACAACTACTGCAATGACCAAGTGATAATTTTTAAATAGACAAAAGTTGATAATGTTGGGGTTTTTTTTTAGAATCACTGTAATTGCTGCCTCCCACATAGATCTGCATAAACGATTGGTTAGACGATATGTCATGAAAAAAACATTTGATTATATCATCTGTTTACAACAATGTAACAAAACTGCTGTTTGTCCTGATGAAACGGTGAACCGTGACTGAAAATGTCTGCGCATGTGAAAATAAGCCCCTGCCATTCTATGATTAACCACCAGACGGCGACAAATCGGGGGATAAAGGTGACCTCTGAATGCTCAACGCTGAATCCTGTCACACTTTTCTGTTGTTCTCTGTTAACACAATGACAGCATGTTCCTTTGTCATTTATTTTTTTTGCTTAAACAAACAGCACGACGTGACACTAGATAAAATAAGAGGAGAGAACAAACAGACATGTTAAAATCCGGACAATGGGGATGTGGTGTTTTCACCTCATCCTCTGCCTCCATTTCCGCCTCTCCTTCTCCCTCACTGCTGTCTATATTTAGAGCCTTCATTCCCCTTCAGAGAGGACAAAAATCACCAACAGCACATCTAGACATGGTTAGGACTTCAATAGCTTGTGCAATTGTGACCAGAAATGGCCTAATCGATGTATTTTGTATTTTTTATTTAATTTTTTATTCCTTTTTTTTTATCTAAAAGACCTTTGAATGCATTTAAGTATAACAAAGGCTGTGATTTATTCCATATGTTTTTTAAGATACTAATTTACACATTACAGGTATAATGAGAAACATCTGATCATGTGAAATGTATGTATATTTTTCCTTCATTGGAATTTTCTTAAACAGCATTCGTGGTCTCGATGCTCCTACTTTTTAAACAAATACATAAAAATCATTTTTTGCTTTCACTGTAATTTTATCATGGACACTAGAAGCCCATACTACACAAGCGTGACTGTCACATGGACCAAAGTGCATTTACGGTTAAATAATAAATAAATATAAATTCATTTGCTTTACTTCATTTGCAATGATGTCCAGAAAATTGGATCTCTGCACAATAGGTGTAACACTCTACACTGGCTCGTTTACATGCTGTGAGATATCAGAACGTGGCCACAATATACCATCAATCCAAATTTCATATAGTATGAACATTTTTTGTATATCGCATCACCATTTCTTGCCAGTTAAACGTCATCAGAGCCACAACATCCCCATTTTATTGACAGAAGAATAAATAATTAAATAAACAAAGGCCCTCTTCTATTTCACCACCAAATAATAGTAATAATAATGGTAATAAATGATTAATCCACACTGCTTTTGTCATGTAGATAATACTAAACAAGGTGTGTGAATAAGCGAACAAAATGTGATTAGGATTTTGTGGTAATCTGGTGGTGCACAATCGCAGCTCGCTCAGCTCTGAGGAGGCTGGGGCTCGGCCATCTTGCGCAGGAGACGTGTTAGCGCCAGCCATTTGGTTACAGCCTCCGTGTAGGAGCAGAACAGGAGGAGCTTTACTAGCTCCTAAATAAAGAATCCACACAGGAAGAGAAACCTCTGAACCAATATATATATTTTTTAAATATGCCTTTTGTTGAGAAAGGATGTGTGGAAGGATGGTACTGTTTTGCTTCATATGCACAAGAGTAATAAGACAATCTGACCCTCCCAACCCCCATCACCGTTACCACCGACACCAACACCACAACCGAGAACATGTCTACATTTAATATAAAATAAAAAAAGCCAACAAAACAATGCTATTTTATGATTTCATCATTGACAAATGATCATAGTAGTGTGGATTTAACCCAGGATCCATGTCTTATTCCAGTTCTAAAGATGACTTAAAATATAATGTAATATAGGTGCAAACATTCACAACATGGTCTTGAATATTACATATTAGAGCAAATTGAAAAGCTAAATATTCATCAGCCAAATTTCCAACAAAGCTAGTCTGATCCGGAGCCTATAGGCGTGTTTTCGGCCATGCCTGCCATCATTCACAGCTCTATAAATAATAAATAATAAATAATAAATCAAACAAAATGCTGCAAATCATTTGGTTTGACAAAATAAAAGGGCCTAATAGCTGAAGGCCATGTCTTTTAAATACATGTTTACAAATGTTACTATTATTAACCTTTATAGTAGTAGAAATTGTAATGTACCTATTACTAGAATAAATGACTGAGAGGGTCGAGATTATTTTACTTAATTCACCGAATATTGCTATAAAAATCTATCTATATCCATGAGAAAATACACTTCTTAAAAAAAAAAACTGGTTTAAGGTATTTTTTTTTCATTATGCCTTTCACTACCTATAGCACCTTCAAGAAATAAGCATAATAATACAAAGATAAACAAGGAATGCAATAATAATAATAATAATAATAATAATAATAATAATAATAATAATAATAATATATCAGTACTCACATTATCCTTTAGTGTTGGCGCGTTCACACACAAATCCGAGAGAAAGGTGGTGTAAACGACACGACGGCGTTTTTTTCTCCTCTCTCTCTTTCTCTCTCTCTCTCTCTCTCTCTCTCTATCCCTCTCTCAGGATATTTATTATAAGGACGCGCGCACTTCGTCTGGCAAACACGCGCACACGCACCCGCACGCTGTTTCCCCCCACGCGCTTTTTTATATTACTATTAGTATTATTATAATTATTATAAGGATAATTAAAATAAAGTCCCGCAGGTGCCGCGTGTCCGCGCTCCGTCACTGAGCAGCCTGCGCACATAAAATATGGATGCTGTCGGATTAAGAGAACAAAAAACAGAAGAGACGGCTCTGGAAGCTGACGTCACTCCTCATCCGGGGAAGCTGCGGGCCGGAGAGGGTCGCCATGACGACCGCGCGCACCAGGCGCACTACGCGTTTGTTCGACAGGGCGCGCGCCCGCGGACGTTGCCGAGCGCGCGACATTCACGCATTTGTTGGGGGTACTTATGGAATGGATGGATGGATGGATGGATAGATAGATAGATAGATAGATAGATAGATAGATAGATAGATAGATAGATAGATAGATAGATAGATATTATATTATATAAATCTAAACACTGAGCACCCTGAGCTGAATAACTTCATATATATCCTTCCCTCACACTATTCAATACTAACTAGTGCATTAATAGATTGAGAAACCCAGCCCATACATCCCAATCCGCACGCAGTGCCCTGTGAGTAAAGTGTCCCTAAGTAGTGCGCCACCTACTGTATGAGATAAAAGCCACGAAAACGTGAGATGGAGGATGCCATAAAACACTCCCGACACGAATTTTTATTTTTGAAGAAAATAGTATAGGTGTGGTTTAGGTTTTAAAAGTGAAAAGACACATCTCTGATCTAAAACTTATTGAAATGTTGCAATCCTATGGGATATTTCTGCTCGATGAGGATGTCCGAAAATAAACAAAATGGCGGTATGAATGGAAGCATCATAGAATGTTTAGGGTATGAATCTATAGATCAATATAGAGTCGAACCACACTGATAAAAAGTGTGTGTGTGTGTGTGTGTGTGTGTGTGTGTGTGTGTGTGTTTGGCCAAACATTTAACGTGTACATTTACTTAGAAGTAACACGCTTAAAACAGAGAAATGCTCAGTTTAAGTTTTGCTAACATTTTATTTTCTTTGCAAATGGTTATTTTGAGTACAGTGTGTTGCACATATGTGATTATTAAAAAATACAAAAAATAAAAAAGCATGTTGGCAGCGGTGGGATTCGAACCCACGCCTCCGAAGAGACTGGAGCCTTAATCCAGCGCCTTAGACCGCTCGGCCACGCTACCTTAGAAACGTAGCAAGAATTTCATTATTAAGAAGAGCGTAAATACACAGTTTAATTAGTTGTGTAATCGCCAAACGTGCTTTTCTATCAAAGGCGACATCGTGTTTTTAATATGATACATGTGAAATAACGAACATTAAATTAACGATTAAATTAACGATTGGCTGCTCGATTGTCACGTGCCTGAAGCTGATTGGACGTGATTCGAATAATCGGTGCCCGTTTTCTCACTATAAACTGACTCGCTATTTTCGTTCTATTTTTTATCCTTTTTTTTAAGTAAACTGTAAACGCGTTGTTATTATAACATTTATTTCCATTCACTAAGAAATACTGATTTAAACGTGAATTTATAGTGTCAAAATGACACAAATGAGGAAGTTTTAAAGCGGACCAATCGCGTTGAGGTATGCAAATTAGAAAGCGCAAAGCATTCCAAAAACAATAAATCCGATATTAACGGTTGGGAAATTTCGATAAGTAGAAAGTTGTCTGAATAGCTGCTAATTTTATAACATGCTATTCGATATTAAATTTAACACTGGGAAAAATTTGTTTGTAATTTACCATGATTGAAAACACAGTTGTGGTTTATAGGTTTGTTCCTTCGGCACTAAGGAAGGTATCAGTGAGGTACATCCTTACCTGTTACCTTAGAAATAAGGTTGCAGAATATGATGATTTGATTCAATGATTGCGTGATTATATTCCGCATTTATCAAGGAACCGCAACACCTTGATGAATCCTGTCTGATTTTGTTTATGTTGTTATAAAAATAGACTTGGAAGTTTTGTTTATGAATGTCATAATATGACTAATTTTATTTACTACTTTACACTTATTTATATTAATTTATTGTTTGTAAACGTCGTTCTGTGATGTAGTGATGGCCAATTTTTATCCCTCATCCGCTATACTTGGTTTAAAGAATGATGACACCCTTTACATAAAAGGTGAAGAAAACCTTTGATAAAATTCAATAGGTCACTCTGGTTACCTTTTCTTTGCCAATCGAAGATAGATTTCTGGACACAATAGACTCTCTCTCTCCACTTTACATTCTTATCAGAACTCCTTTATGAAGAAAAGCTTGCTTCCATTAAAAAAAAAATGCTCTGCTAAAAACTTTGTTCTTTAGTTTCTTTAGAATTCAATTGGAGCTCAAAACAATGTCAGTGTGTTTGTGTAGCCAAAAGAACCAGATATATAGTTTATAATACATATAGTTTGCACACCACTGATGTAGTAACTGGAAGAGTAATGGATACCCCTCCATGTCAGTAGGTGGCAGTGTAGGCAGCGCAATAATGACCTTTTTGATTCAATACAATGAATAATACGTGCGACAGTTATCGCGGAAAAGCATTGGATGGATATTTAAAAAGGAAAAGTGCAAACTCTAAACACCTCACTACAATCAATGTTATGCTTGTTGGGGTTGGGGAGCTCTCCAACAGTACCATTGACTTAAGCAGGCTTAAACCCCTCTGCAAACAAAAGTCACTTCTAAACATGAATGCAGTAAACAATGGCAACTTAAACAACCACAAAAAAAACCCACAAAGGTTAATGAGCTCTCAAAGCTACCTAGCTAGAATTTCATTATTAGGAAGAGCGTAAATACACAGCTTATTTGGTCAGTCATGGCTGCCTGGTGGTTTTCTATCAAAAACAATATCGTGTTGTTTTAAATACAATACATGTTTTGAATAAAGCCACGATTGAATGTGATTCAGATGATCGGTGCCTGTTTTCTCACTATAATCTGACTTTTTAATTTTGTCTGAATAGCTGCAATTTGTATAATTTTTTTGGAACTTACCATGATTGAAAACACAGTTGTGGTTTATAGGTTTGTACCTTCGGCACTAGTGGAAGACATCAGTGAGGTGCATCCTTACCTGTTACCTTAGAAATAAGGTTGCAGAAAATGATGATTGGATTTAATGATTGCGTGATTATATTCCGCATTTATCAAGGAACCGCAACACCTTGATAAATCCTGTCTGATTTTGTTCACGGGTTTTTTAAATAAAATATTCATGTGAAACATATTTATTGTTATTAGTGTTTTAAGTTGTAGTTAGAGGTTTATTAATTGCTACCATACAATGCAACTACTAAGGTAATTTGATATCATTAAATGCCTAAGTGCTATACTTAGTTTTAAGAATTACATCTTTCATGTAAAAGGTAAAGAAAGCTTTTGCTAAATTTCAGCAGGTCACTCTGGTTACCTTTTCTTTACCAAAGATGGGTCTCTGGACACAAGAGACTTGCTGTCTTTGTCTCCACCATACAATCTTTCCAAAACTTCTTTTTGGAGAAAAGCTTGTTGCCATTTTGTAATAAAAATAATACCCTCTAAAAACTGTCGACTTTTTTCTTTGGTTCCTTTAAAGTTAAAGTACAGTTAAAAACAATGTCAATGTGTGTAGCCAAAAGAACCAGATGTATAGTTTATAATATATAATAATGTAGTTTGCACACCACTGATGTAGTAACTGGCAGAGTAATGGATACCCCTCCATGTCAGTATGTGTCAGTGTATTCTGTGATTCAATACAATGAATGATAGGTGTGACAGGTGTCGCTGAACAGCAATGGATGGATATTTGAAAAGAAAAAGAGCTCTTTACCGGGCCCCGGACACAATTCTGACCCATATGAAGGCCCTGGTAGGAGTGGTCGTCAAAAGAAAGCAGTGAGCTCAGGGTCTATATGGTGAAAGTTATCTTTACTTTCACCAGGGACCTCACTCCAATCACTGTTATACCATTGACTTAAGCAGGCTTAAACCCCTCTAAAAACAAAAGTCACTTCCAAACATGAATGCAGTAAAAAATGGCAACCTAAAAAACAGGTGAATGAGCTTGCAAAGCTACCTGTTTACTGAACTTGCAGCCAAAACAAGAGCTTAAGCGGTCATTATATATACTAAATATATATATAGTATAGTATATACCACAGCAGGGGTGTCCAAAGTACAGACCGCGGGTCAACTGCGCGCCGCTATCCAGTTTTAATTGGCCCGTATTTAAGTCTAAAAATATAATGGTCTATGGCCCTCACATAATATTTGCGCCTAAATGTATTGTACTTCTGAGTTTCAACACTAGGTGGAGCTACTGCCTTGAAAAAGACAGCGCCCCCACAACGCAAGCAATCAAAGAAAAAATTTGCTCAGGCTCACCAAGTGGCAGAATCAGAGACGTAGTAGTCACCGAGATAACTACCTGCCAACCTATAGTAAAATATTAAATAAAAAGACTAATGGAGAGCTGTAACAGACATTTTTCTTTAAACGTAATTCGTCTATTTGATTAATTTCACCAATATTAATGCGTTAAACATGAAGCACTACACCTCACGCCTAGTGAGTGGCCCAGTCCTTCGTATATTTTTCTGTATGTGGCAGTCAGGAATAAGTTTGGACACCACTGGTCTACAGTGTTTTAGAAAACTGTGGGATTTCCACATAAAACATGCTTGTAAAACATACATCTACCTCCACCCTCAATTTTGCATTTACAACAAACTCCAATTTTTTTTTAGAAAGTGGTGATTAGGTTGCTTTATCAACACTAAATTAAATTTAATTGTAGATCCATAGCAATAGCAGATTGTGTTATGTGCATTTATACACTATTATAGTTAAACAAGTATCCCACATATCTTGGACCCTAACTAGCAATATCCTAGCTAGTCTTTATGTATACACACTATTGTTCAAACAAGTTCCCCAGATAACCTCATGCATATTTCTAACAGTCATTTACAATTCTACAATTGATTTACTGTGAACATATTTAACAATGCTACTGTAAATTTTGTGAAATGACTACACAATAAAAGGACAGTGATCTCACGCACATATTACAAAATGTTTATTAGTGGGTAACAGAATGAAAAGTCCAAATTGGCATATTTACAGATATTTTTATCTACAAAGTATTGGAATGAAAACAGACACACTCCTAGTGCTTCAAGGCAGATCAGAGTGGGGATCAAAAAATAAAATAAAAAGAGAAAATAAAAAGGAAAGGATTTGGATAAACAAAAGACTGAAAGTCAGGACATGTGATGTGAACTTTACTGTTTCGACAGTCTGTTGTGCATGTTCCCTGGTTTGGGATCCAAGGAACTGCCAAAATGTACCAGTTACGCAGACATAGTTGGGGCTGAAATGGCTGAAGTAAAAATTCAGGATGACTCCTCGTCAATTTTAGGAGCTAGGTAGTACTTGATGTGACCCATATCTGCAATCTTGTACTCCACCACTGAAATTTAAGGAGGAGAGATGAGAAAAAAAATAAATCATTAAATCTAAAAAGATTATGCACAACACAAAGTGGATAAAAATGCTCTTTAGATAAAAAACCAATCAATCTCATGGAGATTAAAACAGAATCACTTGATAAGGCTGAAGTTTGTGCATGTGGAAATGAGCCATGTTTTGACCGTAAAATTTACCAAGTGGGATATCTGCAGACATGCTGAGTGTGACCGTCTTGGAGAGAGGAGTGGCCTTGGTGAAGAAGTTCAGGTAGTTCAGAGCAAAGATGAGCTGCACAGGTTCGTTCATTTCAATAGTCACCTAATCAGATAAGGGGGTCACAAGAAGAGCAGTACATTTGATAAGAACCTTACAGATTTTTGTATAAAATAATCATAGGCACAAATGAGAACACACTATACACAAATGCCTCTTACAGCCTCATCTTCTTTGTCCACATTGCTAGTTTGAGACAGTTTGATGTTTCCAGTTCCCAGTTCACCACTGGCAGAGAACTTCACACCGTCTTTGGCACAGGAGATCATCACAGCATCTCCAATCTGGGACAGATCCCGGCAAATCCGAGCAAATTCACCACTGGGCATCTTCACTACACAGCTATACTCCTGCTCCTAAAAAACACAAAAAACAAACGTTCATTTGCTGTTTATGAGGCAAAAAAAGAATCACTTCACAATCCAGGTTACGATATTCTACTCTGTGTTGAGATCCACAACATTGTTGGTCTTCTTTCAACCATGACAAATCCATGTCACCGTTAATGGTTCATGACTTCCTGAATACTTTATACTTACTGGAATTCCAAGCTGCTCCACATCCAAGTCCATCAGCTTCATCTCATAATCAGAGACTTTCTCCTGATCTGAAAGTGTTTACACCATACGTTTGTTTAAATACTTTATACATGATTACACATGAAGTATGGTAAAGTATGCAACAGGGAAGCTTTTAGCATAAACATGTAAATTACAGCAACAGGAAATTCATTCTAAGCCTATTTAAGATCATTGGGAAGCCAGGGTGAAAGCACCCATAGAGCAGTAAGGGTCTTATGATCAGTAATCCAGGACTTTGACTGTTGAGACACCACAACAAAATATTACTGACAGATATAAAAAGTAAAACAACTCACTGAGCGTCTCGAAAACCAAAGCCAGAGAATCTGCATTGTCTTCCGCTCTCAGGGTAATGATGTCCTCATTCCCGGCACACTTCAGGATTTTAGACATGCTGAAAGAAAAAAATAAATAAATAAAACACTATTAAAGAGACACAACATAAAAGGAGAAACAAATCATGACAATGTCTGAGGTAAAATTATGGACTTTCATTGGTATAAAAACAAATTTTTCAGATATACAGCTAACAAAAAATACAACTTGACAGATTATCTTGAATTTTGTGTGTGTGTCTGAAAAAAAGTGGTAAAAACACGTGTAATCTTAAAAATGTTAATAAACAGATCGACTGCGAGCTCATTGGCTACAACGTGCTAAAAAACAAGGCGATCGCGCGGGAAGTCAAGATTCCCGCCAACGGTAATCTGCGCGCGAAAATGACGTCACCAACGCAGCGCCAAAAAGGAAAGAAAGAAGCGCGGGTTTCCTCCTCCGTCAAACAAAAGAAAGTTGTATTTCTAGGACCAAAAACCACGCAATTGAGATGCATGTGTCATAAAAAAAAAGCATGAACTTCATGTTAAACAACTTGAGGTATTAATAAATACAAGAGCAAGAGGAAACTCATTCGCCATGTTGACAAAAGTTATACAACTGAACCTTCCGACAGCAGAATCACAACACACGTCTAGTAGTTTTATTCGAGCTCCAAGTGTGAAGTCTGACTGACCTGCTCAGGTTGACACCCATGGCGAGATTCCTGTCGCAGCGGTACGAGTCGAAGCCGTCGCTGCGCAGTGTGAGCTGCACCAGGGACACATGAGACGAGTCCATGCTCTGCAGAGAGATCCCCGACGAGCTCACATCCCAGCACGCCTCGGTGATCAGATCCTTCAGGGCCTCCAGCACCTTCTTCAGGATGGAGCCTTGAACCAGTCGGGCCTCAAACATGTCTGCAGCTTTTCTTTTTTTAATATTACAACAACAAAAATAACTAAACACCGATCTGACTAGCACGCTTCGGTGAATCTCAGGATGTCGGATTTGGATCGGATCTCGCTGATGAAACTTTTAATTTAAATGTAACTGAAACCAAGCTGAGAGCGCGTGACGCACGCCTAAAGCCGAGCTGCTCCGAGACTGTCGTTTGCGCGCGCTTTCCGGTTGCTTTTCATTGAAACGTCCGGCGTCGTCCCCGACGTCACTTCCGTCGTGACGCCTCCTTTTTGCATTGTGTTCCGTGAAAAAGCAGCCGGAAAAAGAAGAAGGAGAAGAAAAAGCGTTCCAACAGAACATCGCGACATTATAATACACACGTTTTGAAACGAGCAAATCTGGACCTTTTAAACAACTGATCGCTGAGCTGTAACCACAGAGGCTGTAAAAGCGCGTGAGGCAAGAAACTACAAATCCCTTGAAGCAATGTGCACAGGACGTCACCGCCTCCAAAATTGATCTCTAACATCCGTGCAGCGTCTGTTATAGTGTGTTAATAGCAGTATATTTTCGAAAAATATTTCTAATAATTATATAATAATGTATTATGTGAAACAGCTCAATATTTATGCAGAAACCGGCGTAAGTCTATAAAGTAGATACTGTTGCAATACCACTTAGCGGCCACACGATGTCACTGTTTCACAATAATCGACTGACCTCACTATACTGTATGTTGTACACTTACGGAAATATATATAAAAAGTAAAACATTTTTATAAAAATTATATTGAAAATTTTTTCCCCAACCTCAATATAAGATTCTTAAATAGGACAAACATTCTAAATGTTGAATCTCATATATTGTTATTTTCTTGCACCAGTGATACATTTATTACATATTTATTATTTATGTATTTAATTTTTTTTTTTTTTTAATGTATTCATTCATTTATTTATTAGTGAATTCCAGTTTGATCGATTTTAAGCAAATCTCTTTAACTTAAACTATTACATATTTATTATTTATGTATTTAATATATATTTTTTTAATGTATTCATTCATTTATTTATTAGTGAATTCCAGTTTGATCGATTTTAAGCAAATCTCTTTAACTTAAACTTAAACTGGCTTATAAATAGCTTCTACTTGGGCCTAAGGTTTTCTCTCAATTAACCTCTTAGGTAAAATATTCTTGTACACATTTACCTAATGGTCATCAATTTAATATACATTGAGGAGGTCAGTGGAGTTTATTTTACATTTTGGGTCACTGACTGCAAAAAATCTAAAGGTGTTTATACTTCACCCCTGTAGTTTTTACCTGTATACTTTAAAGCCATAGTTTCCCTTGACAAAGTAAGTATCTTGGTCTTGCATGTTTTACAAAAACAATGTATGTGGCTGTGGTTTGGTTTAAGTCCAAATTTTAATTTGAGCAAAACCCATGAAATACCATGCAAATACCCCTCATGGGGATGTGAGCATATAAGCAAGGGACTTTAAGGACAATAAGACATGTCATCACAGCGGCCATTTTTGTCATTCCGCCAAACAATGATGTAAGAGCCTGTAACTTAATCCATGTAGAGAGTCTATATGATGATCTCAGCGGGATTTCTCTGCTCTGCTCCAGCTGTGGGAAAGTCCGCTTTTTTTTTTCAATTCATGGATGGATGAGCTGAAACATCGTCATGTATCTGAGGAGTCAAGAAACTTTGGTGTAAAGTGTTTGGGAGTACATTTATTAAAAGTAAATATAGTCTACATATATGCACCAGTTATGGAGACCGGCTACAGTGTCAGTTTTCACATAAGAACCTAAAAACAACACAACCTGGAAGTGCATGGTGAAGTAGAGCTTGATAATAATGCAGTAGAAAATAAAAGCTTTAATGACATTCTAGCCAAAAGCACATCAAATGATTAATATCTCACAAACAGACAGAACCATTATTAACATGATGCAACCACAAAAACAGAAAAAGTACAGAAAATCCACATGGTTACTGGCCTCATTTTCCAACATACGTGGTTGCATCATGACCTTACTTGTAAATGGTTACTAATTTGTGATTTTTTTAAAAAAGGAAACACGAATCAACATCGCTTATGATCATAATGCACCACAAACCACAGTGGACCATTTTTAGAACTTATAGTACCGGTCAAAAGTTTGAAACATCTAGTGTTTTATCATATTTTGGAGACACATCCATGTTCTTATTGTCTTGCTGCAGATTGAACTCTTTTGTTAAAATTTTCCTTTAAATGTTCTGCAAGGATGAGCCTTTAGTAGTTGTGTTAAACTATGAACATAAAAGTGGAAAGAAATAGCTTTGCGCATGTCTGAGTTTTAGGAATTTAAGATCCTATAAATCACCCTTTGGAAAATTGTGACCCTTCTACAATCATATTATGGAAACTGGTAAGAAAAGCAGGAAATGACAATTATAATTAGACAAAGCTAACAGGAAACTGAGCTCATATGGCTTTCTTCAGCAGGCATGTGCTGATAATCCGTTATGTAACAATTTCTGACAGAATTCTGTCACTAGTTTTGTTAAATATAGTAATTTCTTGTGAATTAATTATTTATTTTAAGAAAAATAATCATGACTTTTTTTGTATATTATGGTTATACACCAGTTAAACAGATCTCATTTTGTTTTTGTTAAAAGCTTGTTGCTGTAACTCCATCTTTCCACATTAAATCTTAACCATAAAATTAGATTCTATGCCACTCCAAATCAAGCATTTTGCATTTTTAGTTTTGCATGTAAGAGATGGCAGCTTAACACTGTGTGAACTGCAAAACCATTATTCAATAACAATATTGAATGGGAATCTGAATATTGAATGGGAATCTGTTCAAATTAAATTTTTCACATACATACCCATTCACAGAAAGACATGCAGTTATGTAGTTTGTACAGAATGAGGCTTTTAAACAAGCTAAATAAATTGTATTAAAGAAATTCTATATAAAAAAATGACCAAAATATAATCCCAAACACTTTAAACAAAAAAATCCACATTGAAACCTTGGCCAGGCCTTTTACATAAAGTCTGCTGAATGATACCAATCCATTTGGTTTATCCAAGAACATTTTTAATTCTTGATCTGAATTTGATTAATCATCTATAACACCATAACATTGACAATAGATCCTTATATAAGGCAAATCAAAGGCTTCTGTTAATGGCCTTGTTTTAACATAGGAAACGAATGGTGATGTAGCCTTGAGTAGCCTTATTTTTCAATGTATTAGGAGATACGTTTCTTCTCACCATGGTCGTGTTTTTTTGAGAAACTCTAGATTTCCTGTCAGCTGGAACCAGTTTGGTTGCTCTCCTCTAACTGACAACTTGCAGACTTTTAGCTAACTGGATGTCTTTGTTTTTCTTTTGCACCTTAAAACTGTGTAGAAAAATCCCAGGAGAATGGAAATACACATAGAAAACCATTTGGGACCATCAGCCATACCGAGGGCAAAGGCACAGAGATCAAATTTTCAGTCAGCATTATCTAGCTCTTGACCTTAATTTGCGTGGGTTATTGCCTCATGGTACTGCTACATTATTTATTTTGTATTTAAGGAAGGAGTCTCCAGTGAGTGCTTTATAACCATCAAACAATGTAATTTTTCCACCTGTGTTGTGGTGTGAATTTTGCAGATAAATATTGGCTATAATCTTTTTTATTTCAAGGTGTAGCATTTGCATTTGATCTAAAAATTGCTGGTTAATTACTGTGGTATTTTAAAGATAAAACCAGTAACCAGTACCAGTAGCTCAGCTTCATATCAAATCATATCTCCTTATTAAACTTTTCCAAGAACACCATTGGGCATAATAATTATTTTTCAAATTTTTGCTATTTATATTGAGACAATGCACAAAGAAATTCCACATATACCCTGTAATATCGTGATTCAGATGTTGTTGTATTTTCCTACTGTTAGGGAAACTAAATCTATAATTTAAAACATTCTGTGTGCCAGTTCGAAAAAACCTTTATGTGCGGTCCAGAAAAGAAATGATCTCTCCATGACTGGTTTTGAGCAGAGCGTAGTTTGTAAAGCGCTCCATGTTGCTATAGTTTTGTTGTGGTTTCAAGTGATTCCTCAGCATCAGTCATTATAGAATTAGTCACGGTAGTGTTCAAAAAGGTTGTGTCTGCAAAAACAAAGCGCTTTAACTACATAATCATTGCATTGCTATTCCTCCAACATATGCGTGCATTGCGTTATGGGTCACTCTGAAAAGATGAAACACTAATACTAATCTTACATGCAATCAAAATGAGGGTACATACTGTATGTACTTCAGGTATAAACATCCCACAGAAAGATCCTTTCAAGTTGTAATTACAAATGAGTTATTTGGGGGAAAAGTTGGCTGAATTGCTGAGCTTTTTTCTTCACTCTCAATGATCGCAATTGGTGTCTTTAGTCTGGGATTAAAATAATGGCAGTATCCGTATCTGTATCTAAATAGTACTGCAAATATTTATATCTGTTTTTATATTCAGCTTTAAATTTGGAAGTTCTCTCTCAAATAGCAGTCTTAGGAATTATACACTTTATGACCAAATGTATGTGGACATCAGACGGACCAGCACACCTATATTGTACTGCATGTGGGTCTTCCCCCAAACAAACAGGCATAAGCAAACAACTGTGTTGAATAACTTTGTGTACTGTGCAATTTGCATTTTGATTGATTTCTCGTGTGTGTTATATACATAAAGTTTCACGTATGAGATGAACTGAGTATCTCATAAGGATGTAGTAGCAGGTGTGAGATTTATATAATGTTACACTGAAGTCTGAGATGAATATCAGTACCAGTAATTGTGTATTAGGGGATTAGTCAAAATTAGGATTATGTAATTTTTGAATGGGAAATTGTTGGAAAACAAAATGCAAGATAACTATTGAAATTAGCTCTTCACTTGAAGTCAAGGATTTTACATGAACAACTTCGCAAATGGAAAATTAAACAATCCAATGAGCATGTAAAGGAGGAATTTAAGACAGAGCCAACAGAAATAATTAATATCTCAATTACTGTTTATAATGGACACATACTGGGACATGTGTTTAGATTCAAACCGAGTACTAATCACTTTCTCCGAAGTAGTTTTGTAGATGGTTAGAAAGATGGCGTGGGTGAAAGTAGGACACATGTGGCTTGATTTACTGGACTGTAGTGCTGACACATGCAGAGTCACTCCAGGGGTTTTATGAGAATTTTCTGTCGAATAACAGCAGGAGTAAATGTTCTCCGCAGCACTTTGGACTCCTGGAGCCATTCAGTAGTCAGTCAATTATAAACCTGTGCTTACTCAACAGGTCTTTAAGCAATTGTACACCATGCAGCCTCTGATTCAGTCTTATCAACTATAGTTCAGGGATCGTCCATTTGTTGCTTTCTGACACAGGATCTCAGCCACCTGCCTTTGCACTGGAGGAACCCTGGAAGTTCTCACCACCTTTTTCTTTTCGGTCATTTTTTCGGTTATATGTTTTGTTTTGCTGTAATCTTGATGCATGCATTTAATTGTGATGGTGTTTTTTTTTTTTTTTAGATTTAATTAGTTAACATGGATTTCCATACGTGCCTTATAATTAAAACCTTGGGTTGTAAAGATGACGTCAAGTATCGAGAACTCCAAAAGTCCACATCAGTAAAACACACACACACACACACACACACACACACACACACACACACACACACACACGCACGCCCATTTGCTCCTGAAACGAGTAGGAGACAAGAAACGCCCACCAGCCCACTATATTCCAGTCTCCCCCTTTTCCTTTCTGACAGTCAACAGGAAGACTGTGTCGAGCCAAAAAGACGTGAGATAGAACGAGAAGAAGAAAGAAACCAAGCTCCAGGTTGATTCCCTCAGAAAGTACAAAAGGTCACGAGGAGACCTGCTGCAGGTGAGAGTGAGACTAACATCTCCAAAGATTCTGCACGCAAGAAACAAGAACCTCCTTCATCTCCTCCAAACCGAGCTGATGTCTAACAAACGTCCCAAACCGGAAAAACCAGAAAAGCCAAAGATGGCGCAGCGTCTGAGCCGCGATCTGACCTGCTCAATCTGCCTGGATTTATTCAAGCAGCCCGTGTCGCTGCCTTGCGATCACACTTTCTGCCAGTCGTGCATTACCAACTACTGGAGCGGCGGCGGAGGCACGCGCGCACACGGCCAACCCGGTACCGGTTCCTCCGTCTCGTGCCCTCAGTGCCGGAAAGTTTTCCCCGGTCAGAGTTACCGGCCCAACCGCATAGTGGCCAACATCGTGGAGAGCTATAGCCGGGAGATCGAGGAGGAGAGCGCGAGCGCCCTTAGCAGCGCGCCGAGCCTCGCGCCGCGTTGCGCGCGCCACCGCGAGGAGCTGAAGCTCTACTGCGAAGAGGAGCACGAGCTCGTGTGTCTCGTCTGCGCCGTCTCTCAGGAGCACCGGTCTCACGCGCTGGTCTGCGTGGACGAGGCCGAGCAGAAATACAGGGTGAGGTGAAGCACCAAGAAGTGTCCATATGGTTTTAGGTTCTTCTGAAGTGTGTTGACACCAACACACTTCAGTGAGCTTTTTAGCCGGAGTGATCATTCACTTCGGATCTCCACATACACGTTCAATTATGGCATCTGGCAGATGCTCACAGATGCTCACAGATAAAGGCAATTAAGCATGCTTACCAGTATGATTTCCATCAGTTGGAGCAAACAGGAGAAGAGGAAATTCACATGGACACAGGGAGAATATGCATAATTCTGAGAAGTGTGAGAAGTGTATCAACTGGTATCACCCCAATGTCTTCGGTTACAATTTAAGTGTTTAAATTGCATTTTAATATCTGGCACATTTTCTAGTACAGCAAGCTTGAAGTGGGGTTTGTTCTGTTTCACAACAAATTGGCTGTGTTATTACATTGCTTCCAGCAACCACTTCTTCTTGGTTCTTGGGTCAATCTTGAGCTCAGGAGCATGTCCACATGTCCAGCGTCCTCCTACCTCCAATACATTCAAGCAACAGTTGCAGAAGTAGCAACACTAAATTGTGCCTATGTGTGAATGTGTGTGTGTTAATTTTGTTCGGTGATAAGACTCGCAACCCAGTATATGTGGCGAATTCATAGTGACTCTGACCAGGATAAAATGCTTAGTGAATATGCATGAATGATAACAGAAACAAAGCTTGATGGCAGGCCAGACAAGGCATTGCTTGGTTTTGCGCCATTTCCTTACAACCCGTATGTTATCAAAGATTTCCTCGCATCTGATGAGTATCAGCATTGAACTAAATTCAGCCTGAAATGCTGGTATTTAGTCTGGTCTGATCGATTGTGTGTCTAATATCTACCAGAATCAATGACTTGTTTTTTGATAGATAGACTCAAGTGCATATATTAGCAGTTTTTTCATTCCACAATGGCTAACAGAGGATAAGTGTTATTATTTGGTCCCAGATATATTTACAAGGCTATATTCAAGATGGACTTTTTTTTTTTTTAAGAAAAGCTGGACATTATATAGAAGTTCAGCCAAAACATTTGTTAAGCTTTTTTCATTATCCATGTATACTTTCGTGTTTACTTTCCTGTAGAATTTGCACAAAAACACACACTTTGCCTTTATTTCAAATCACCAGGAAAACACTAATTCACAGAAAACCTGGAATCATTTTATAAGGTTAATATTGATGCTTCTTCTAGAGATGATGTATGCAGGTGGTGCAGCTGTGGCTCCAGTGAAAGGAGACTTGTTGAATTATGTTAATTGGTTTTCTTGCTTTAGTAATGGCGCTTTGTTAAACTGCATTACTTTATTGTATTGATGGTTTCTGTAGCCATGGTGTCAAAATGGTGGTTTTAAGAGGTGGATTGATTGAGCCAGGACATCACTGGAGGCCTAGGTGTAAAATCCAGGACCCGCCACTGGGTCTAATGATGTATATTTAGCCTTAAGCACACTATGTTGATAGATGCTATTCATGCACAGAAACACAAGATGTAACTTGTCTTAAAGCATGCTGAAACTGTGCATCATACAGAAACTCATGGTTTCCATGATATGGCAATCCATGCAGAGGGGAAGTTATTAGTGTTTTAGTGCTACATACTGATTGATAACCAGCAGCATAAAACAAATATTGCTCAGGTGAGAAAAATGAGAAATAAATGCTTATCACAAGTCAAGTGGCAGTGCAAAGCACTGAGTAAAAAGCAGTGAGTAGTGAGTAAAAGCAAAGCAGGGAGTAAAAATCTAGTTTACCAAGATTAACATCACTAGTGAGATGCAATGACTCTGAGCAATTCCGGTACCCCAGCTCATGGTCTTTGTTCCAACCAAACTTCTAATGTCTACAGGCCTATAGGTTTAGTATGTCAAAGCGAAGAAGTTTAAGCGGACTTGCCCGAACAAGTCAGAGCTGATGCAAGTGTGATAAGTCAAGTTCTACCTAAAAAACAAATAAAGTCAGGTGCCAAGTGTGCCATGTCAGAGACAAGTCAAGTGGATGATTGTGACATTTACTATAAGGAATGAATCAGGGTGTAATTAGGACAGAGGGTAGATTTTTTTTTTTTTTTTTTTGGTGTGGTTAGTAAGTGGTGATTCTTTGGTAAATTGCACAAAGAGGGTTTTTGCTTGAAACCCTTAAAACGTCAGAACAACACTGACTACATTCAGACAGTTGTGGACGAACTAAACACTTTTTAAGCAGAGCTATATCTTAGTTTACATCTGAATGTTTATAGAGTTTAGAGAGTGTGGGTGGTTATTGTAATCCTCCCCAGAGAAGCCAAATTTCCCCTTTTTTTTTTTTTTTTTTCGTTCAGCTGCTCTACAGCATGATCTATTCTCAGTTTGGTCTGTTCAAAGTTACATTTCGGCCCCATTAACCCAGACCATGTTTCACAAATTTCACAGAAATATACATATAGCATGCATAGAAAATTTTTTTTATCTTATATCTGACTAAAATAAATGAAATCATGGAAACAGTCTTGCAAAACGACTTCCCACTAACATTGTTGCATACATTGCACAATTACTAAAAGCCAAGGCTGGGACCACCATGTTTTGAAGGTGAAAGTGGGTCAGGAGGATCTCTAGGAAGCAGTGACGTAAGTATGGCTAAGATCATAGTACCACTGAAAGGCAAGTCTGGTTCTACACAACCAGTAGAAAGGAAATCTAGTAGGATTTACTAAAAGTGGTAAATCAGAGCTTAAGATGTTGGACTTCTGATCGGAGTTAAAATCCAAACACCACCAAGCACCCACTACTGGGCCTTCTGGCAAGGCCCTAACCTGATAACTACTTAACTGAAAAAATAAGACAATTGTAAGTCGCTATTAAAAAGGTTGTCTGCCAAATGCCACAAATGTAAATATAGTAGAAACATCCAAAACCCTTGATAAAGCATCTCATTAAGGAACAAAAAGTAAAAAATATAGTGCAACACTGTTACAGCGCATCATCCATCTACAAACTACTCTGAAACCATCTCAAACCAACTACCTGCATGTCATCCCTCACCACATCCATAAACCTCCTCCTTGGTCTTCCTCTTTTCCTCCCTCCTGTTGGCTCCATCCTCAGCATTCTCATACTGATATACCCCATGTCCCGAAAAAATAAGACAATTGTAAGTCGCTATTAAAAAGGTTGTCTGCCAAATGCCACAAATGTAAATATAGTAGAAACATCCAAAACCCTTGATAAAGCATCTCATTAAGGAACAAAAAGTAAAAAATATAGTGCAACACTGTTACAGCGCATCATCCATCTACAAACTACTCTGAAACCATCTCAAACCAACTACCTGCATGTCTTCCCTCACCACATCCATAAACCTCCTCCTTGGTCTTCCTCTTTTCCTCCCTCCTGGTGGCTCCATCCTCAGCATTCTCATACTGATATACCCCATGTCCCTCGTCTGCAAAAATCTTAATCGGGCTTTTCTCACTTTGTCCCCAAAACATCCTACATGTGTGATCAGTCTAATAAACTAGTTTCTGATCCTGTCCATCGTCGTCACTCCCAATGAAAATCTCAACATCTCAACCTCCAGCTCCAGCTCCTGTTTTTTAAACCATACAACACTGTTAACATTGGGGTCAAATATACACTGACTTCCTTGGCAGCACATGAATTTCATAAAGGGTAAAGTCGTTTTAATCATACACAAATAAAGGTGAATGACTGAATAGATTATGCCCAGTCATGGGTTTTGGTGTCAATAACCCTTGTTCTGGAGGAGCAAATAGAGTTGGTAAGAAATTTTCTCAAAGCAATTTTGTTTAGGCTGATGTGTAAAAATTTAATGTAGGTGTCAAAACACTTGCTTGCAAGTTGTGACAGATGAATCCACGTGCAAATCTAAATAGACAGGCTTGATTGTGAAAGAAAAGAGAGCTTAGGAAAACCAGACTTGGGCAGTCAAAACAAAGAGGTCAAAATCAACTCTGTCTCTCTTTGGAAATACTTGTTCTTGTAGATGCCTATGAGAGTAAACTCTCTGCTGAAAAGGGGGTTCACTCTAGAACCCTTTAAGGATGCTTAAAACTTAATAAATTACACTTATCTCTTAAATATAACTATAAAAAGCTGCTTGTCCCATGCCAAGACTTGTTTTTGTTGATGTTTGGTGGTGTGTTATATGATGGTGTCCACCTCTTTTGGGTTAGTTCCTCATTAGTTTTTATTGTGCCTAAAAACTTTTATCACACTTTCTAAAAGATTTTGTATGGATGCTACACAAACTGCAGTAAGGTATATAGTGGCAAACACAAACAGTAAGTAAAGTTGCTGGCTATATAGAGATTTTTAATATCAGTCTCTTTGCATTTGATCAGAATTCGCTAAGCAGCTCAGCCATGGCAATTCAGGCAGAGCTAAACACAGCACTGGAGTGCGAAAGAGAGACAGAGGATGAGGTGAAGAAGCTGAAGGTACGGGAAAAAGTGTTCAAGAATAAATTAATTTCTTCAAAACATACTTGTGATGTTGATGTTGATGTTGAATTTCTGGAATTTATTGTGAATTATTATTCTGATTGTTAACTTCCTTTATTTCTTGATCGTGTTGTTGTGCTGCAGGAACACACCGCGGACCTCAAGCAGCGTATCGAGGCCCAGTTTAGTGACCTCCACCAGTTCTTGTATCAGGAGGAGAAAATGCTGCAGGTGAAGCTGAAGACGGAAGAACGACGGGAGCTGATCCGCCTGGACGAGCACAAAGCCCTGCTTTGTGTGGAGATATCACGACTGCGCCGTGCAGTCTCAGAGATCGAAGAAAAACTGAGGGAGCATGATCCCCACATACTTCTGCGGGTCAGTCTGCATGACAAGTGTTTGTTTTGTGGTGCTAGTAACAGTAATGAGTAATAAGAACCATGATTCTTTATCCAGTGCTTAAAGTAAAGATTAAACCTAGTGCTCAGATAAGCATTACTTTAAACTTTTAGATAGGTGCCAGATCATAAAAAAAAAGCATAAACTGTGAGTTGGGCCACCATCAGTCACCAGAACAGCTATTTAATACAATCTTCAGATATTTGTGGCTGTACTGGAAAAAATAACACCACCTTTTCTACAAGATGCTCGGTGGTGTTCCTGATGGTCACAAAGTAACATGTAACTTTAGAATCTCCAAATCTGAGATCTGGTGAGTCTCAAAACCACATCATATAATATACATAATTGTCATCCTCATCAAACTATTTAATAAAGCCTCATGCCCTGTGGATAAGAGCAGGGCCATAATGAAGTAGACACTATGCCTCAAAATAAGTTAAAGGGCCAGTTTGTTACTGGCAAGCAATACAATAGTTTGAGTTTGTCCTTTAATTTGACAATCATTTGTATATCGAGTGGATTGAATATAATTTGATCAAAAAAGAAATGGAAAAATAGTCTTATCAAGCACTTAATCTGACTTGTATGGCTTTCCATATTCTGTTATACTAATACATACTAGTTATGGTTTAAATCATAGCAGTTATTAAATAATGTGGTAATTTTAACAACTTAAAGATTTTAATGGCCTTTAATGATTCAAGATGAATAAGTAGATAATAAGAAGTCATTTTAGGTCGTTAGATTATGTTCCCATGATTCCACCTGTTTCTCATTTTCCACCAAACTTTATCTTCCCTTTCTTGTATAATTCTTGCCAAGTCTTTGTGTTTATGCAGTAATTTAAAAATGTTGGTTTTCCTGAGGTTAGGTCCATGGTTTTTCCCGAGTATGTTATAATTCTTGGTTTGTTAGTATAGCCCTCTCTTTGGTTGTGTTCATGGCTCCCCCTAAACCCCACTTTAGACTGTGAATTTGGTAAACGCCCAAGTGGATCTCTGACATTTGGCCACATTGCAGTCCTGAGTCATCCATGTTACAAGAATACTTCTTTGTAGTGCACCGAGACTGGAGTTTAATGCATGCTTTAGAGACCTGGGGGACAGAACGGAAAAAACGCTTTGTGAGGAAAATGCAGGAATTAATTGAGTGATGTCACTGTCTATCCTGATAGAGGAGATAAAACTTTGTAGCCGAGTGCGGCACGGCAGGGGATTTCCAGAGAGGGACAGAGAAGGGGTGGAAAGCTGGAGTGGGCTGATTTCATGTGGAAAGACGTTAATCTGTGCCAAACTAATCAGTTATTTTACTTTCCTCTTCCTTTTAGAACATAAGGACTCTGCTTCAAAGGTAAGAAAAAATACATAAACATTTAAAAATAATTTTGTATTGTTTAATTTGTTTTGGATTTTTATCAGTCCCATTCCTATATTAATTAAATTCTATTTTAAAATGTATTCAAGGATGTAGACTCTTGGGGGAAAATGCATAAACCAAGGACACTTAAGTTTTTCAGGCATTGGAAAATGGAACAGTTTCATGGTCTAGTGTATTGAACCCTATGTGGTTAGCTTTCATAATGGGTTCCAAGTAGATCTTTCAAATTTTCAATGCTTTTTCGTAAGATTGTACTTCATCTGCTTCTTTAACTATAGCATCATAGCATCATGTTACCCATTGCCTCTTGCCAGCATGTTTGAGTAAACCACTTCTTACCTACTGGGCACCATAGTATATATTCCATTGTATTTTCTGTCTCGGTTCTATTTATATTTGTCTGCCTTGATGTATCTTTTATTCACGTGGTCTGTTGTAATATTTGCTCTGTCACAGGCAGCCAATGAAGTTTGAGAAACCATGTTTGACACCGCCACAGCTGTGTGAGGGTCGTTTTGCTGGGCCGCTGCAATACCGCGTCTGGAAATCTCTCAAAGGCAGCCTTTATCCAGGTTCGCTTCTAATGTGTACATTCCATTGTTCTGTCTCACTGTATCAGTCTGTCGAGTTAGCTTGCATAGTTAGCATTTTTATCGATT
Organism: Silurus asotus; assembly: GCA_024362625.1. NCBI lineage: Eukaryota > Metazoa > Chordata > Actinopteri > Siluriformes > Siluridae > Silurus > Silurus asotus. Next base: position 7,288,280 of record MU551584.1, read on the forward strand.
ATTAAATATAATTTAGACACTCATATTGATTATTTTTCAAGAATATAACAGCTTTCTGAGTGTAACAACCAAAAAACCTGAAAACTCAGAAAAGCAGTTCCATGTGGAACCTTTTTTTGCAGGGACCTAAATAAAACGTTTACAGTTCAAATGAAATCTTCTAAAGAATATTATTTACTTGTGTGCAGTGCCTTCAGCCATCACGTTCAACTCAAGCACAGCGAACCCGTGGTTGAGCGTGACCCCGTCCCTCACCTGTGTACGGTACCAGACCTTCAACAGCTCTGCCCGGGACAACCCGCAGCGCTTTGACGCCGCTCTGTCTTTGCTCGGCAGTCAAGGGTTCACCCACGGATGCCACTACTGGGAAATTGAGGTGTCAAGCAGTGCTGTGTGGACGGTGGGCGTGGCACGAGAATCTGTTGCCAGAAAGGGTGTGATCAAAGCGTTGCCGGCCAACGGTTTCTGGACCGTCTCGCTCTCTTATGGTGTGCAGTACATGGCAGGGACGTGGCCCCCCACCGTCCTGTCCTTGCATGAGCAGTTGGAGCGTATCGGTGTGTACCTGGACTATAAGAGAGGCCTCGTGTCGTTCTACAACGCTGAGAGCATGACGCACCTCTACACGTTCTGCGACACCTTCAACGAGACCCTCTATCCTTACTTCAATCTCGGTTTCCTAGATAAAGTGCATGAGAATGAGCCACTTAAAGTTTTCATGCCCAAAATATGAGTGTGAATTCTGGTGCTAATGCAATAAAGAGGACATTGTAGGGTCCAAGACCTTGAGTGCACGTCCATGTTTTACTGAATCATTTATCAAATCATTTATTCTTCCCAGTGTTTTAGTGTTCTGGAATCCTTTGTTTAGTGGTGCGATAAATCCTTATTTATGATGAAGCATCCTCTTCACTTTTTGTTCCTTTCAAAGTCATTTTGTTTTGATACCATTCACAATGTTATCTAGCGATTGTGAGTCCAAATCATAATGAGAATCCCAAGAGAGTCATGATGGGAGACCTAGAGAGTTAAATTAGCCTTGTTCAATACATAAATTATGTAGAAGAATTGGGTCAAAAAAAAGAAAGGAAATATGATTTTGATGATTATAAAAGTCATGCCGGGAGCAGACATGAAATCTGCTTTGACAGCCGGGTTACTGATTTCTCTACCTCTGTAAATAATTCCTCCTCGTTTAACTGTAGGGAAACACAGAAGGTGGATAGAGAATAAACATTAGGGAGAGGTGGAAGTTGATAATTTCTTTATTTCCTCATATCTAATTTCCATTATATTGAGAAAGTTCTATTCAAATGTGACAGGAAATGATCATCACGTCTAAAACCGTAGTTCTCTCAGACCTTTACACCTCACTGTAGACCAGGCTGGACCTGGTGTAGATATGGATATTCTGTTCTGGCGATTATTTTTGTTTTTGTTTTGTGTTGTTTTTATACATTTGTGTAAATAGAAAAGGAAACCAAATACACAATATGGGCAAGAGTTTGTGGACACCGGACCATTCCAGTTGAATGCTGCTGGTACAGCTTACACTCTTCCAGTAGATTTTATATTATAGCTTTGGGAATTTCAGTCAAAAGAGCATTAGTGAGGTGAGACACTGATGTTTACTGAGGAGGTCTGGGGTGCAGTTGGCATTCCAAATTATCCCAAAAGTGTTCAGTGGGGTTAAACTCTGTGCAGGACACTTAAGATGTTTCACTCCAGCTTTAACACACCATGTCTTTGAGAAGCTTGCTTTGGACACTGAGGCATTGTCATGCTGGAACAGGTTTGGACCCCTTAGTTCCAGTGAAGGGAAAGTGTAATGATACAGTATAGAAAGATATTTAATTCAATTGTGAGCTTCTAACATTTGTGGTTTGGGAATGCAATATATGGGTGTGATGATTTGGTGTTCACAAAAACGGCTTGTTATTGTTTGTTTGTCATCCAGACGTGTATAGTTTATGTATTGCATACATATTGTCATATTCATTATACACATTATTACATCAAGGTATACTGGTATACCAAACTATATAATTGCAATCCAGTAATATTTGCTTTTGTCCTGTAAAATGTTTTCAATGTTTTAAATGATAAGCCAGTAAATCTGTTCAACAGTATTGAGATTATTTTCAAAAGGCTATAATATGTTAAAGCCTGCAGATGCTATATATTTGATTATACCAAGAGATGTATTCTAATGGGCTAAGAGCTCATGTAATAATCTCACCTCACCATTAAGAGCTATAAAAAACATCACAGTGTCTAATAACTAATAAAAAAGTATTTGACCAGCACATCTTAACGAGAATTGTTGTGTTATTTATAATGTTTGTTATTTAAATTGAACATTAGTTAATGTTAAATATTAATGTATTTCATGAGAAGGGCACATGTGAAATACCACCACTAGGGGGCGGTAAAATGTTCAAATAAGGCTGCAGACAAACATGGTCCACCTTTACACAAACAAACATCAAGTTGGCAAGATGTTGAACGACCACGAGGTGGCATAAAGGCTTCAATATTCCCTGGAATATTTAAAATCTCTAAACCCATATTGTAGTAATGAACACAGTTATTTTCAAAGTTTTAATTTTAGGGGTGGTATTGGGGAGCTCTGGCTGACACTTTAGTCTCAAATCTCCAATCAGTGTTTAGATGAGTTGGGATTTGGTAAGTATGAAGGTCATAAATAATTTATATAAGTCTCATCCTTAAAAAATCCAGTGAATTTTTTTTACCTCTAGAATGGAGCTATTCTAGGAGAGACCAAACCCATTAGGGAGAAGTCGGTTAGATTGATTTGGGGATTATGAAATAACAGCCAGATCCAGACATTAACTCAGGACCAAAATATTCCTACAGTGCATTGTTATATAAAATTATGAATATTAAAAAAGATTTGCAAGAACTACAGAATATGTATGAGTACGTAGGTATGTGTGTAACTGCACATAGAAATGTATGTACGTATGTAGACGTATACATAGTACTGGGCCCTAATGGTATTTCTTAGCTTACGGTAATATGTAATTGACAATCTCTGGTCTATATATACAAGTGGAATTGCACAAGCAGAACCACTGGAACACCTCAATCATGACCAGCACTGATTTGCAAATCTGTTTATATGCTGTTTGCTACACACTCAGTTAATGGTCTTTGTAGAACTGTGTGTGTGTGTCTGGCTCTACAGCAACCTTTTAAAAAAAATAGGTATTACAGCAAAAGCTTTCTGCACTACAACACTACTTTAATTTTCTTCTTTGTGCAGTTAGTGATATTCTCGGAAAAATTAAGAACATCTTGTTTGTTTCCATCACATTACACCACTGAATTCCCCCTAATACCGAAACCGTTAACCTTGAAAGTGAATTTTTATTTTTTAAATGCTGTAGCTAAAACAAGAAACAGCAATCCTTAGCCTCTCCGCTTGGTTTGGAAAAAAGAGACCATAAGTAGATACAAATACAATTTGGAAATTAAAGCACCTCCCAGTTTATTTGGCATTACACAGTGTGAAATATTGGACATCATATTGCTAAATGTTTGGACCGAAAACACACAAACACACGTCAGCTACATGTTATTGATCAAGATTCCTTTAACTAAGCAAACACATTACACACTCCTTACTAATGTCATATTATAGCAAACGGAGTGGACTTGTGCCTTAGATTTCTGCTCCACAAAGCTCCAAAAGGATCTTTCGGTAATCCCCTGATGTGTCCCCCTGCAGAAAAACCACACAAAAAAAGAAAAAAGTGCATTTAACAACAGGAACTTCTACAGGATCAGTCATTCTTGTCACAGGAGGAATCCTGAGATCTGAAATGTGTTTAAAACTTCTGTTTGTTTTTTCTGATGTTAATGCTGTGTATTTGATTTACTCAGGAAACATGAGGAAACATTTTTCTTTAGTTTGAAACATGTTCTGTGCTTTTCCTGCTCCATCACTTGCTGTTTATACTTCTTCCATCTGTTTGACTGACAAATTAGGGTATTTTCCATAAGAAAACACAAACCTTTGGGTTTTTCATATGTTATCAGAAGTCTCTATTCCAAATGTAAATCCTCTATAAAGGGCGAAATTTCACATTTTTACCTTCCCTAAGTAGAAAGTGCATTAAGTAGTGTAAAACTAGTGCAGTTTACGTGGATTATGGAAACATCTGATATTATTTAAGTGCTACACTGGGAATCATAATAATAAAGCAATTAGATTTACTCTATAATAAGTATCACCAGCATCCATAAAGCTGTCTGTACACGACTCTATTATATACATCTGTATATAATAAAAATAACAAAACAGTGTGTGAATGTATATGTGTGTCTGTGTTACACTACCTTGATGAAGGAGTTCAGAGTTTTTCCATACATCTTCAAGAACTCAGCTTTGATGTCTATCATGTCAATCTCAGCCCGAGAAACCATCACTCTGATGAGGATGCTGTCAGTGGTGCCTAATCCCTACACACACACACACACACACACACACACTTCAATATGTTCCTCTTTTTAAACATATTTTTTTAACGACCTGTTTAGCAAAAATCCTATTAATTTTGCTCCAATTATTTTACCTTCATAGATTTGTAAAGCCTCTCGGCGAAGTAAGCCGGCTTGCACCTGATGCATTTCACTGCAAAACAAAGAGACACAACACACACTCATTATACTGTCTGAATAAAAAATTTCTCACACAGCTACAGTATGGATCTAGTGCTAAAAAGGCAATCGAGCCAAAATCCTGTCTCCTGACATCTTATCTTGGCGTTGCGACAAATCTTTTTTAGAAGCCTGAGATCTGATTTGTATTTGACGTTGATTTATTTGTTCTTGTTGATGAAGGTAAAAACAAACAATAAATAAAAAAAATTTATACATTTGTGATAAATACAAAGTAAATTATAGTTTTCCGCCGGAATACTAATAAGTAATAATAATTCAAGAAATTTTAAGGAGAAAGACACATGAATAACAAAAGACATTATAGTTCGGACCTATGGCGAGAAAAACATCCTCCAGACAGCCTGACATTTCCCTCTTAATGCTGTCCTCGATGTCCCGGCCCGAAATCTGATGGTACTCCTGGAACACTGTGTCAGGAAAAAGGGATAAAATGCGTATAAATGTACAGTAATCTGCATGAACTAGCTTAAAAACTGTTAATGTTTTGCTTGTAAATTATACAACTAAGAACAAAATGATCCTATACTGTATATTAAACAAAAAGAAAAAGCAAAAACACGTGCAACTTTCTACCACAAGGTGTCAGTGTCGAGTCTATGAGTTTGAAACCCCTTTGGTATTGTACTTCCTGGAATAGTGAGCACTACACAGGGCGTGGCATTATATCGATAATCTTAAAGTGTAAATCTCCAAAATAGTTATAAAACAGCTATTCACATTTAGCCACATTTGATGAATTCAGATCAACTGGTCGTTACACCCATAGCAAATATGAATAAGAAAAACTAAAGATAGCTCCAAGTGAACATAATTTATAGAGCTAAAAAGGTCAGTAGATAACACTGATAAACATGGCCGGGTTAAACGTACTTCTAAGTAGGTGGTTCCTGTTTCTCACACACAAGATGGTGAGAAACTTGACCTCGTCTGTTCCCCAGCGTGCCTCACCAGCCTCGAAGATATCCTACACAACAACACACACCGACAGTGTGATACATACGGACAAAACACTGTGTTTAATAATGGCATGATTAATTCTCCATGGTCACCTTGGCATCCTGTTTAGCGAGTGCCTCATCCAAGGTAGTGCTCTCATCTCTCCCGGCCTGGTTTAAAAAAAAAAAAAAAAAGGTTCACACTGTAATTTATTTTAAATAACTTTCACGTAGATCCCTAAATAACAGAACCACATTTCACCACAGTTCCAAATTAGTTTACAGTAGTAGTAGGAACACTACATCTGCAAAAAGATGATACAGTGGCTAAGAAAATGTATGTTGGGTAAATATGTAGGGCATGTTTACAGTCACTTTGGACACTCTATAGTAGTAGTAGTAGTAAGTAGTATGTAGTAGTAGTAGAAAAAGTAGTATAAGCAGTTAAAGATGGAATAGTAGTGGTAGTAGTAATAGTATCAGTAGTAGAAGAGCAGAAGGAGGTAGACTAGTAGTTATAGCAGGAAGGGTAGTAGTGAAAGGAAAGGAGGAGGAAAAGTGGTAGTAGTAGTAGAAGAGGAGAAGGAGGAGGATGAATGGTAGTAATGGCAGTTGTAGTCATGGTAATAGTAGTAGGAGAGGAGGAGGAAGATGAATAGTTGATAGAGTGGTAAGAAGAGTGGTAGTAACGGCAGTATGTTGTGTGCATAGTGTAGTTCTATATTTCTTTTGTTAATTTATGTTGTTTGATGTAGCACCTTGTTCCTGGGAAAACGTTGTTTCGTTTCAATGTGTGCTGCACTGTATATGGTCAAAATGACAGTAAAGCCTACTTGTCTTGACTTGACTAGAAGTCATGTTAATACAAGTAGTAGGAAAGGAGGAGGCGGAGGAGGAAAAGGTAGTAGTAGTAGTAAAAGTAGTACACGTAATCAGAGCGGATTGGGAGGAAGAGTTGTAGGTAAAGTAGGAGTAGTAGTAGTGGTAGTAGTAGTTGAGGCAGTGATGGCAGTATTCCTCCTTGAAGAGCCCTAAAGCTTAAGAGTGTGCGTTGCACGACTCTGCATTTCCATGTAAATGTATGCACATTTGCACTCATTCGTTCAGGAGGACTGAACACACCTGTACAGGTGCACTGTGGCCTCAACTCTGCATCTGCAAGGCAAAACACACCGGCAGGGTGTGTGTGTTTGTGTGTCTGCTGCATGGTGCATTACCGTGGCCAGGGACACCAGGACTCTCTTAAACATGCCAGACGTGTCTCCGGTGATATCATCCTCCAGATCGCGGCCGTGTTCTGTCGTCGTCACAGATCAGGCAAGAACACAATGCGGTCATTTGCATATCAAAATGCATATCTTCATGCAAAAAGCATTCGCATTTAACACATGCCATAGGAACAGTGTCAAGCCAACACACTATTTTTCCTCAGGGCAGGTGTCTAAGTTTTACCGAAGGAGACGTGGACTCTGGGAGTGTCAGTCCAAGAAAAGAATTGCGGTGAAGTGTATTAAAGTTAAATATGAACTTCTTACACAATGAATCTGTGTTAAAGCATTTCATCATGTAAAGTAATGTAAAACGTATCGTCATGCACCAAATCTTGGCCTGCTATACCATAAATCAAGAACTTTAGAGACACCTCTATTTTACTATTTGTCTAATTCTAAAATCCTTCAAAATAGCTGGAACATGTTGGATGTGTATATGAAGGATGCCTACCTTTCTTGTAGGTGGCAGCAAGAGCCTTAATTTCATCGTTGTTCCTTGAAGCCAGGATCTCAATCAGGCATGCTTCATCAGTTCCAGCGCCCTGAAATGAACACAGCCACACACTAGCATTAGAATTTAAACACAACTGTCTTGGCTGCATCCTTTGGGATAACTTTTACCTCATGCCATTTCCTCTTTTATTTGTATTAGTTGTTCTTAATTATTTTCCCCCCAGCTTATGTTTATCAGCTATTGAACACAGCTAGTGTTTAAGAAAAGTCTTTGTTGATTAATTATGGCTCGTTAACATATATTTATGTATAACTAAAGGTAAACCACAAATGGAAAAAACACATATATAGTATGAACCTATCAGTAATATAATTCTGTGCAGAGTGATGGTTTGTTCTACCATGTTCAAGTTCTGATCATCTGATTGAGCAATGCTTTGTGCAATGGTTCCCTTGTGAACAGAATTGCCTCCATAAATATGAGCTGAAATGTCTTCAGATTTTGACATAATGTCCCTAAAGTAGACAACAAGAACCCAATAAAACAAACAACATGAAAGTACTATATTAGTAATTTGTTTATTGAGGAATTTTTTTATTTATATGTTCCAGTAATTGATACACAAGACGGTCACAGCAGACACTGATAGCAAATGTTGACATATTTTTAGCACTCAGAAATTGGGGTGTTTTCCTCATGAACTACAGGACAGAGTAAATATTTTTGTCACCTTTATTTAATTTGGTTCTTCTTGTCCATTTGTGTGAAAGATGTTTTTGATTACATTTAAACATATATATACAGTAAATTCTAAAGGGTTCACAAACGTTTAAGCACCATTATAAAGTCAAACTTAAAAACTACATGATGATGTTAAAAAGGAGTCGCTCACCTTGATGGCGTTTCTCAGCTCGTAGGCATCGTAAACAGGGGCCGTCATCAGCAACCCACACACGACCTTCTCGAAATTACCGGTCAGCTCTGATTTGATGTCATCCTCCAAATTCTAAGACGCATCAAACCAGAAAGTAGATTTTAACACTAAGTTTGTCTGCATACTTGTGTATGTACATTTCATACAGTTTCACATAGAAAATAGCTTGAAAGTTATGAAGCTCACAAGCATATCTGCATATCAGCAATATTCCCATTCGATCTGCATATCAAAAGACACACAAATGACCTAAAGCGAGGGCCAAAAGTCCTCGCTGTAGTACAAAGGAGATACTTCCACCCCCTTTTCTTTCCTCAGTGTTTGCAGGGGAAACAAGTGGTGCAGAAAGGAACAGCTCTGCTTTGGGGTTTCCAATCAAAAAACTCATATTTTAATTCACTTTGATTTTTTTTTTTAAGGGAATACAGTATTTATACAGGTGTTATATTGAAAAGACCAGTCTCATGTCTTGCAGATCTTTCTGGATTGTAGCCAGTAGTAGCAAGTAAATCTGATTAAATATTATATGAATGTAGAATCATGTTATTGTCAAGTCAAGTCAGGTTTATTTGTATAGCGCTTTTCACAACAGACATTGTCTCAAAGCAGCTTTACACAAATCAACAGTTAAGGTTTATGGTGTGAATTTGTCCCTGATGAGCAAACTGTGAGTTTGTGAGTAAGTGCTTTACATGTATGGTATTTAGCAGGTGCTCTTATCCAGCTGTTCATACTACTGAGCAGCTATGGGGTTAAGGGGCTTCGCTTAGGGGCCCCAGAAGTGTCAGCTTGGTGTGGCTGGGATCTGAACTCACAATTTTTAAATGCAAAGTCCAATGCCTTTACCACTAAGCTACCACCTTCTTTACCTCTGCTCTTCTCTGATTTGCTGATTGTGTGATCTAGCAGGTGAATCATGGTCATTTTTTATTCACCAGGTACCTGATTACACACTGAATTCAATAAAAACATTTGGTGAAATATATAAATGTTTTCTAGAAATAGAGATTTTTTAAGAAAAAAGCTAATGCCGGAAACTTCCAATAATAAACTAGTTCAGGGGAATAAATGTACATTCTGAAAATTTCTGAAAATTTCTCTCATTCTTAAACTTATTTTATTTTATTAGTTATTTGTTCTGGGCTAGACCACACCCACTTAGATATAAATATTTGGGGGACAAAATCAGAATACAACAGATAAACATCGTCACACTGCTTACAGGCCTAATCTGTATGCATTCATTTGGATATGTGTGGTGGAATTTATATTCATAGGCAAGAAAGATGCAAATGTATTCAATATATACAAAACACAGAAATGAATAAACACACAGACACACACAGAGACACACACATGCACTGATACCCTGATATACGATACAGATGGATTTAAATGTTTTAGCAACACTGTAACTGAATACAGCTGTCATAATACAGCTGCTTTGTATCGAAATGTCAAGAAGAGAAATTGAGACGATAGACAGAAAGAGAAAGTAGTGCAGAAAAAGAGAGAGAATGACAAAGAGAGGGAGATGTGGGGAGAGAGAGAAAGTGACAGAGATAGAAAGAGAGTGTTAGGAAGAGAGAGACTTAGACAGAAAGAGTTAGTGACAGAGAAAGATAGAAAGCGAGAGTGATGGGAGTGAGAGACAGAGATAGACTGAGAGATAGACTGAAAGTAAGTGACTGAGAGAGACAAAGACAAAAAAAAGAGTGACAAAGAAAGACAGGAAGAGAGACAGAGACAGAAAGAGACATAGAAAGAAAGAGTGATAGGAAGTGAGAGACATAGACAGAAAAAGATGGGGGAGAGAAAGAGAGAGCGATAGGCAGAGCGAGAGACAGACAGAAAGAGAGTGATAGAAAAGAGAGAGAGAGAGAGAGAGAGATAGCGAAGAAAAGATTAATGTAAAAAGTAAAATGAAATGTAAAAAGAGAGTGACAGAAAAGAGAGTGAGACAGTGAAAGACTGAAAAAGAGAGTAATAGGGAGAGTGAGAAAGAGCAAAAAGAACAGACAAAAAAAAGAGAGACAGAAAGACAGTGATAAGAAAGAAAGAGACAGACTTATAGAGACAGTGAAAAAGAAAAAGAAAGACAGAAAAAGAGATTGAGAGAGACAGAGTATTCAGGTGTTTGCTGAAACTTAATTAAACGCAAGCACACTAAAGAACACACTCAGAGACATGAAGAGAGACACGAAAAGAGAGACACTATTAGTCAATGAAGACAATGGGCTCTTAGTCTCTTTACACCGACATATCCAAACATCCTGAAGTAATGAATAGCACTGTTCATGGACAGTTAGGTAGCTAGCTGTGTACCTAACACACACTCATTCTACAGTTAATCTCTTTATATTTCTACACAACATTGAGAAGTTATTTGCTTTAAAACAGGAAAGAAGGTAACTTCAGGTCAGTGCTCATCATCTTCACTTAATAGCAACCAAGCTAATCAGAAGAAACATTTACTATGAGTTAATCATTATACAACACACAGTGGTGTACTGTTGACTGTGTTTTATGTTTGCACTATTGTAAAAAAAATATCTAGTGAGAGACACAAAGACAAACAAGGAAAGAAAGAGACAAAGTCAAAGAAAAATGCAAAAAAAGATTAGCTTCACCAGCAAGAAAATGCAAATACAGCTAAAAGAAAGAGTGAAGCAGGGGGAAAGAACGTGCCTGTGGGCGTTTGCATGTGTGTGTGTTTCTGAGAGACGGGTCATTGGACGTTTCCACCCGAGTGACTCACACTTTCTCTCCACACACCATCAGGGAAATCTGTTCTTTCCAGATCCTTCTACAAACTGCATGACCCGCCCAACACTCTTTCTCCATCATATAATTTACTGTTTAAACTGTTCAAGATCATGGATACATCACCCTAAAGATCAACAAGACTCCCCATTGGTTTGCTCTTACTTCTGCTTTAATTCATATGCAGAACTATAAATGGAAATCACCCTCGCTTTTTTTATCTTGTTGCCTCATGAACGGAGCATAAATGCAATAAAACCGACGTCTTTCAAACCATAAACCTGACAAAGTGTGTTAGATTTTGAATAGTCATGGTTAATATATAATTTCACTGTTGGGAATTTCCATCTGTCCATTTATTCCTCCATTCATTTATCTATCTACTTACATACACCAGAAATGTTTTGGGACACCTGACTTTTCCAGCCATATGTGGTTCTTCCTCAAACTTTCACCACAAAGCTGGAGGATGTTTTTTAAATGAGGTACATTTTTCCTTCCCCCTGAAATAGAAGACCCAAAAACCCATTCCAGCATGCCAAAGCTCCTGTGCACAAAGCAAGCTCTATAGGTTGGAGTGGAAGATCTCCTGCTATAGAGCTCTGACCTCAAACCTATTGAACACCTTTGGAATGAATTGGAACACAGACCCCAGGCCTCCTCACCTCACCTCCATCAGTCCCTGACTTTACTAACACCCTAGTGGCTGAACTGAATGAGAAATTATGTTCCTACTGTGTAAAAAAAAATAAAAACAGACTGAATGAAAGTAAAAAAAAAAAAATCTGACCTTTCCTACAGACACTTTATACGCCTCCTTAATCTTCTGTCTCTGTGCAATCGTACGATGAGCCAGAATGGAGATGATGGCTGCCTCATCAGTGCCTAAAATAAGCATACAACACAAGAATAATAATAATAAACATTATGTTATAACTAATAGAAAATATTCGTGTTCGCTCATTATTCCGTTTTTCATAAAAATGATTCAAAGTTCACAGTAACAATAATAAAAGTTCTGACGGTCACACAAAGATACAGGAAGGTCCCTTCTGAGTCTTCTAAATAGTCAAAGGGTATTGATTAAATCTCTATAGCAGTGACTCTGACAACACTACAGGCAGTGATGCAAATTCAAATGTAACTCCTGTGTGTTTGTGTGTGTTGAGCTTTGTTAACACACCTCACGATGGATTCAGCTGATGCCATTTACTCAAGTCTAAATAATATGCTGCTCCTCTCTCTAACACAATTTACTGCTAACAACATTTCACATTGTGCGAGTTCATGCTTCACAAATAATCCAATAAGGGTCTTTACTATTGTATAATTTCTCGTGTCATTTACATTACAAGCGATGTTTTGTTTCTCATTTCTCCCTGGAGCTTCTCAGAGAGTTGCGACATAGACAACCTCTCTCTTTCTGTTTCCCCAGAGAAATGAGAAACGAAAAAATTGTTTGCAATTCAAAGATATGTGGAAGTCAATTTATTTATAAATAAGTTAAAGTGCATGTCTGTCTGAAAACAAGTCCGGCAGTTCATACACTTGGTTGCATTACTGGCTGCCAGGTTGCCACAAAGAACACGTCATACATTTTATTCACTTATATTTATGTTTATTGTCTCTGAAACAAGTTAGATCATGTTATTATGTTATATAAGCTCTAAATTCAACAGTCAATCCACTGCAAGTATTTGATTGTTATGATGTCTAATTTAGTTTGGTGTTAAATATTTAAAAAAAAAATTCAAAAAGAGATTTTCAATATAAAAGAAAAAGGTCCTAAAGAATTGTACAAACAGTCCGTTATTTGTTCTCCCTACTGATCCCCGATCTCCTCACCTGCTCCCTTCATTGCGGCTCTAAGCTTCTCTGCGTCGATTTCAGCATCGAAATCAGATGCCTGTGAGACCGTGCCACGTTTTCCAATCTAAAACAAAAAGACAAAACCGATTAGTGCAACTCGACCATGTGTCCATTTCACATTCTTACACATGTTTTTTTTTTAACACAATATTTCTATTTAGGAATATCCTTATCCAGAAACATTAAAATGGCATTACAAACATTACATGCACACAATTAATCTAAATGTAGTCAGTCAGCTGGTGTGTGAGCTTTGCTGCTTTTCTTTTTACATTGAAGCTGAATAAGTAGTCATGGAGGCCTCATTGTGTAAACGCCATGTCCAAATCATCACACGGTTTATCTCTCGCTGACAAAATTACCAAAGGCCTAGGCAGCCTCCCTCCAGCTGGGATATATTTAAGATAATGGAAGCCAGAATTGTCCACTTCGGGGGATGGGAAATTCAGATTCTTTTAGAGTCAGGTCATTTGGCTCAGCTCACCGAGATGAGTCGATTATTTTGACTCTTGGGTGAATCAATTACCTAATAGTCTTAAAAACTATTTCATTAGCGACTAATAAACAAAACCTTATTTCACGTTCCAGCAAACAAAGTAACATACATTTTATATAATACAATTAAACAATTATCCCAAATCAGCAATTCACAACAACTATACATCATTGTTTTGTATCATTGCTACATTAAGATCATTTGCTTTGCAAAATAACTCATCCATAATACACTACCTCACACACACACACACACACATATACACACACACACACACACACGAAACTAAAATACACATTTTAGAGGTTAAAAACAGGTTTCCATAGAAGCATTTGAAAGGCTGCTGAAGATATTTGAAGAGAATGATGGCATTGTCTACAGCTACATAAATGGATGAAAGCAAATCACACGCCATTCAGGATTATAGTATTGCACATATTCAGCATGTAAATATATTGCGTACTGATAATGTGCACATGCTAACTTGTAACAAGCTACTCAGTATGTCATTTTTACGGTTTGCAAACATTGTATTTGGATTGCGAAAGTTAGCATGACTCATTTGGATGGTGACACAGTGATAATCTATTTACCTGACTAAAGTAAAATGTGTAATAGTTGTGCAGCATTATTTAGGCTAATCTGCTCTTTAAACACTGTACTGCTCGGCAGTTCACACTTATTTTTTTAGTGTTAAACATATAACCAAGCTAACTAGCTTTCTTACATTTCAAACATTGGGTGATGTCATCTGATTAAATCAATGACTGGCTGATAAGATTTAACTCACACCAACAAAGTGTGCTGTCACACAGCAAAGATCAGGGCGAATTTCAGTGAACAAAACTTTACAACATTTCTAACGTCTTATTAGTTGGGCAAATATAAATGAGAAGAAAATTCAGAGTTGCAGAGTTGGAGCAGCAGTGCTATCAGAAAACATCTCTAGGATACTTCACACCATCTGACTGGTAAGACATCAGGAAATTTACAACAATGAGAACACGCATACAACAGACCAAATGTCAGGGTGAGGAATAGTGTGTTAACAGAATTAAGTACATTTATAAATACAACACAATACAGTACAATACAATACAACATCCAGTTTAATTCTGTTATGCCTAAATCACATGTTCAGCTAAGTGGAAGTATAAAATATTTTTTGAACGTTAGATAAATAACTGAACCTTACCGCTGCCATGGTGATACACGTTCAGTCAGGAACCACGGGGAAACACAAACTGCAAAAGAAAGGTAAAATCTAATTAAAACCCTGAGTCTATTTTCTCTAACCAATCGATCCTATGTTAAAAGCGATGCTGTTAGGAATCACCCACAATTTGTCTAACGTCAACATAAATGAATAACACTAATCAACCTGGCTGGCTCGGCTTTCCTCTCATTAAGGAGGACACACAAACACACCTGTAATTACCGCCTGTCTCCACTGACACACACACAAAAACAAAAGCTTTTCCCTAAACACAGTCGTAGTGCTCACATACACACACTGTTTAACCTACGTGAATCATTCATCACAGCCGGGTTATATGAACAGGGTTCAAACAGAAACACGACTAAAGGGAGGGAAGCACCATTAAGGTAGCGTGTTACACTAAATACTGCTCACCATCTGCCTGAAGAACGTCCTCGCTGTTGAGATTAATGATGGGTTAATGACTGATGTTCAGGTAATGAGGACTGGTGTGAGTTACTGGGAAAGTGCAGCCTTTATACACACATGCACACACACACTATTGTGATATGTAACGGGTATACAGATCTCTATATATAAACTGCTACTACAGAAAACACAAAGTGCTGGAATAAGTACATTAAAATAAAGCATTGATTTGAATTAAAGCTGAAACTACTTTCAGAACTACTGTTAAAAAAAGAGCTTTAACTATGAATTCAGTACTGTGGAGGTTTGGGCTGTAACAATTCCTCAAGTAATTCAATTACAAAAATTTCTATTTTACTTTATGCTTCTTTTAGTCTATTTAACTAAACACGGTGCACCGCCTGCTAAACTCTGGAGAGCTCTGGACAGGTAACACAGAAGATGCTGCAGAATGAAAAAATGGAGGAACATGGAGAAAACAGTGAGGGCGAGGAGAAGATTCAGGCCAATAAAAACTTTAGAAATTTTCCAAAGTTATAAGGATAATTTCAAACTAAAACATAAAGAAAACACTGTGCAGAACGGTTACTGTTTTTTTTTAAGTAATTTAAAATAGATTTTAATATTTTGATTTATATACAGTGGGTTTAAAAAGACCCTCCACTGTGGCGGCGTAGCCAAGTCAAGTCAAGTCAAATTTATTTGTATAGCGCTTTTCACAACAGACATCGTCTCAAAGCAGCTTTACACAAATCAACAGTGAATGTGAATGGTGTAAATTTATCCCTGATGAGCAAGCTGTGGTGACTGTGGCAAGGAAAAACTCCCTTAGATGTTATAAGGAAGAAACCTTGAGAGGAACCAGACTCAAAGGGGGAACCCATCCTCATTTGGGTGACATCAAGAGTTTGATCATAAATCTTTCAACAATACAGAACACTGGAGAGAGAGAAATAACATGAGTACTGGAGTATAAGATTATAAGTGATGTTCTTTCTGCAGTCTTATACAGTCTATATGGTTAGTAGCTCCTAGTTTTAAAGCTCAGCATTTGTGATCATCACAGATCCAGCATCAGTAGAGCAGGTAGTGGAGCACGTTTTAAAAGCTGACGATAAATACATGGATTTGGTTTGTGGAAAATTCCAAGCAGTTTTTCTGGAGACGAGAATACCACATCATGATACTGTGCAAGATTTAATAAATAACACGAGTAAGAATAATTATGAGTTTCTTTAAACGAATAGTTTCTCATAACTTTCTATACGCAGCCACTGTGGAGAGAATTTTTAAATGCACTGTATTTGTATTTTGATGTAATATGGCAATTAAATGCACTAAATGGGTTTAGTTTTGACCAATATTCTTGTATGCAATTTCAGAAAAAAAAAATTATTTCTAAAAAGCGAAACCAATTACTTGTTAATTTTAATGTTCACTTGCTAATAACTTGTTAATGTTCATTTTATTTTCACTTTCTTATTTATTTAATTAATTAATCAATAATAATACGTTAGAATATGCGGTTTATAAAATAGTCAATAGCAGCAGCCCTAATGGGGGTTTTGTTTTATTTACTGTTATTCACTTCACCGATAATAATGTTACAATTTTATAATAAGGTTATACACATACTGCCTGATCACAATGTATATATATATATATATAAATAATGTAGTGATTTTTTATATCCCTATGCCACATATGAGAAGAGAAAAAAAGCCATTAGTGGACATTGCTAACATAATATTTAATACCTTTTTTTATCTACAAAGATTTTTATTGAGATTAAATGTTGAGAATATAATGTTAATTTTGCACTAATGTTGCACGGAGCTTTACGTTATTAGTTTTATGTTTAGTTCCATCTGGCTATAAAACAATTGCCAAATGTTTTATTAAATTAGAACAAGTTAGAAATAAAACACCAATAGTTTAGCAGTTTATAGAGTTATGTTTCTATTCATTTCTAAATAATTATGAAATTATAAATGAGGAAACAATAATTTTTTTATATAATATATTGATGTAATGCAACATTATTTTTGTCCCACGTCCTTCAGTTAAGTTTGATTTTGGCTCTTTATAGGAAAAGGTTTGCACTGCAAGTGTCAATGTAGTAGTGTAGGTAAAGTATAGGTGGTAATGTGGTATTGTGTTTGCTTTGTATGTGAGTAAGGCAGTATTGTGTGTGTGTGTGTGTGTGTGTGTGTGTGTGTGTATTGTGTTTGTATTGTATGTGTGAGCACAATACAGTCGCATGATACACTGTGTTGTGCACTATACATGTCTCTTCCTCATGATGGTTAAGGTTTGCAAATGTGCTCGGTCTGGTCTCTATTCTCATTTATGATTTCATTATCAGTCACGCGCCGAACCGGAACGCACGAGCGCGAATGCAACGAAATGAAACGAGGGGCCGAGTGTCACGTGACCA
>MU551584.1:7305867-7397722 GCA_024362625.1 Silurus asotus
TCTCTCTCTCTCTCTCTCTCTCTCTCTCTCTCTCTCTCTCTCTCTCTCCAGTCTCTCAGTCAGTTCATTTTTTGTGACCTAGAGAAGTTTCAAAAGACAAAACCGGCATTTCATCAGTTACGCCCCCTACAGGTGGAAAATATACACGGAAAATGGAAAAAGGGGATCACAAGACATTTGAAAAGTTTTGCAAATTGACCGAAACTTCCTGTTTCGCTTCCAAACGATTTAACACACACATGAACATGCATACAGATTACATACACACACACATAAACTTGCATACACTTCACATATACACACACATGAACATGTATACAGAGTAATATGGTTTAGATTTAGACCAAACCCCGTGATGTCCTTTACAGGTCATTGACCCATTCGAGTTCATAATGTTACATGATATGATTATATTTAGCAGTGTTACAGTTTCTGAAACAGTGTGTTAGAAGTGTGCATAGTGTTTGCAAACAAAAGAGCTCAGGAGTTTCCTACCTGCAGAAACAGTGCTCCTCAGAACTTCAGGGAGAAGACACAGAAGCGGTGCTGATTCTTCTGTCTGAACGGCTGGATGTAGTGTGTGATGTGTGAGTGTGTGTGATGTGGAAATGGGAGTTGACTTGGTTTGTATATACGTGTGTGTGTGTGTGTGTGTGTGTGTGTAAGTAAATGAGTTTGGGTGTGGTGTGGTGTGCGAGGTCGAATTTCATTTCCGTGTTGTAATATCATTGGCTGTAGTTTTTTTTCACATGATGTGTTTATTTTGGCTTCAAGATGAGTTTCAGTTAATAGATGAGAGACAGGTATAGATAAAGTCTGACTGTTAATGAGTGGCTATGTTTTCTAGATATGGAGTGACCCCCCTGTCATGGGTTTACCCCTTTAGCATGTCCCTTTCACTTTTCAAGTTCATCATTAATTTGGTCAAAAGTATGTGGACACTTGTGACGTCATAACACTCGTTTCAGTAGTCAGTTGCTCATCACTGTTGTACTAACTTTCACTCCACTCAATCACCTTACAAGAGCGACAAACAGCCCTTACCTCACTCGGCTCTCTTTTTTCTTAGCAATTTATTGAGACAAAAAAAGCTCATCATATTAGTGAGAAAACAGAAACCTATAAAGAGCGGTGTCCTGGAGACTTTTGTGTGGTGGAAAACTCTTCCAAAGCAATGGCACTTGAGACTCCTTCCAAAATGTTATGAACATGTTTCCTGACAGACAAAAATCATTGATAATTGTTTTCTTTTGTGAAAATATTTCCACTTACCAGCCATACAGGCCTCTGTGAATGATGCTACTCATGATGAATCATTAGAATGAGTGGATTAACTGAAACTTGCACTACACCTAATCAACACCTTCTGACTATATAAATTCAGAAATTGTGGTATAATAAGAGCTATCAATAGCTATAAAGTTGTGGCCACTGGATTTCTATGGCTGCCTTTTGTGTTGGAAATAAAAAAAATTTTTTAGATTGTGTTTCTTGTTATCAAAGGGTTTATGGTTTAAAGGATGGTAGATGTTCACATTATTATTGTGTTTGCTTATTATTTTGTTTTGCTCACATTATTATTACTTCCCGCTTAGCTTCAGTGAATGGTATCTGTGTTATAACCTGCCTTAAAACACAGGCTAAATTTAATAATGTTTTGATTCTATACCTCTAACATAAAAATAGTGTAAATACACATGTGATGTAGACAATCTTTTGTGCAAGTTGTGTTCTTAAACCTTCTGTGTCCTGAGAGACTTGTGTCTGGGAATAAATCACACCTGATAGCACCATGGGAATTGATTGTCGAACTGTAAAGTGTGAGAACTCAGAGTTCGAGCAGAAGTTCTCAGTGGCTTCTGATTTATGTTAGACAGCCAGGCCTTTCTGTACTGTATGAGATATTCATGAAGGAAGGAGACAGCGAGGTGGTCAAAACAAAAAAGGGGAAGGGGATTTAAAAAATCAGATTTATCTATAATATTAGTAGAGTTTCAGGAATCATCTGCCAGAAAGACTTCAGGTTTTTTCTACATTTTAAACAGCTAATTGGATAAAGATTAAAAATCTAAAAATCTAAATAAGGTAATGGATTAATAAAAAAAATAAAAAAATCCTGCTTTGTAATTTAATAAACCCTATTTACATTGCCTATGTACAAACTATTTACAAATGGCTGTTCTTGCAAACCCATGCAAAGATTTTGTTGCAGTTTGGGTGAAAGTTGGGATCAGAGCCCAGGGTCAGAACAGGATGACTGCTAATATAAACTGAAACTTGGTTGTTTACTTTGTTTAATCTCTTTTGGCAATCAATAGCCCAGAAATTTAACCAAACATAATTGTCATTCATGCAACATATATAGTCTATATCAGGTAATCTGAAAAAGACAGCACTTTATTATAGTCATTATTACAAGAAAGAATCTGTGCTGAATAAACTCAGTGCTGTCCGTTGAAAAAAAAAAAGAGAATTACCATCTATTTTGTCTTTAGGTAAAGCTACTTTTGGCTGTTTTCTTCATAGTTGAAGATATAATGTGAAATGACAGGAAAAAAGTAATGAACAAGAGGAAAGGGAGGTAAAAAAAGGCACGGAAAGACAAGACACCAGCTGAAATCAATCAGTAATTAGAAAAGCCTCTTGTCAGTGCAAATTAATATCCGCTGGTTCAATCACAACTATATAAAGGTGTCCCATTACCAAGGTGTAAGCATATATATTGTTTCATATAAGAAGCATATTATGATGGGCGAACGCAAACAGCTCTCTCAAGACCTTTCGCAACCTTAATGTTGCAAAACATACTGATGGGATTAGTTACAGAAGGATTTGTAAACTTCAGAATGTTTATAGTTATTCACTATAAACAATGATCCTAAACACACAGCCAAGAAAACTCAATTGTTTTCAGAGAAATAAAAGCAAGCTGCTAGAATGGTGCAGCCAATTAAAAATCTATTGAAAGAACTGAAGATAAAAGTTCATAGAAGAGGCCTATGGAACCTTCAAGATTTAAAGAAGGTTTGTGTGAATCCTGAGGCGTCTTGAAGCTGTCATTACCAACAAAGGCTTTTGTACGAAGTATTAAATACATTTCAGTGAGCATGTTCAATACTTTTTTTCCAGGGTCATTTTTACATTATTACACGACTTAATTTATAGACATGTGTGGTTTGATTTATTTACATGTGTGGATTGCATGAGTTGTTTCCAACATCTGGTAAAGATGTTTAACCTTTAACCTCAAATAAAAAAACATCCAAAACCTTTATTGTGGTTGCTAAATATAAGTACACACGAAAATAAAACCATCATTGTTTTGCCGTTTGTTTTTCACAAGTGTATATAAATGTCCCAAAATATACATTTAAATATTACGAAAACTTCCGGTTAGCAGATTGAGGGCGCGCGGTGGTACTGCGCATGTGTACAAGTCCTCCCCTTTAACCCCCCCCCCCACCCGCCCCCCACATACCCCACGTCGACTACGGCGTCCTGGCGACCCGATTGCTACTGCGCATGCGTACGAGGATTGCGTACTGACAGCTGAGATTTTGTCGCTAGGTTTGCGACATTAGTGATTCTCTCCTCCAACAGAAATGAAATGATGCCTTTATCGTATAGAGGAAGGAAAATGAAAGTGTAGCGTAGAAATATCGCGTCTGTCGATGGAAATTGTCGGCGCCACACAAATATATTGTTTTTGCTATGTTTGTGCAGGCTAAGCTGAAACGTGTAGTTCCGTGTGTGTGTGTGTATATATAGCGGTTTAGCATAGCAGGATTTGGGATTAGCCAGTGTAAATATTTTTGCATGTCGTGAATGAAATATTGTTAGTGATGCGTGGTGGTATTGCGCCGTGATATGGTGCACGCTGTGTCTCCTGTCGCCTTGCTAACTGGCTAAGTGCAGTCTGTCATCCGTCAGACATCCAGCAGCGTTAGCATTAGCTTGCTGAATGACCGACATCGGTGTCGAGCTGAAATAGGCACGAAAACACGTCCAGGTCTCTGGCTCCATCTCACAGCAATGGTTTTAAGTTCGGGAAAGATGTGTTCTTGTTTCCCATTGAGCTTTTACTAAGTGTCAGGGGACAATTCTTATGCCTGCTTTGTAAAGCTAGACCTAGCTAGCACGAGAGCAAACTGGAAACAGATGTTGAAGAACCGTAAATGGTGTCTAGTGCAGGATCTTCTATAAGATTATATCACACTGGAAACACAATGTCTTCCTGTGCATCTGAGGCAGCGTCTGAGTCACACTAAGAGGCTTCTGATTCCTGACACATCTCTGATTCTGTTTTACTGGAACCCTTTTGTTGAATCTTGGGTCATTTCTGTTCATCTGTGAAGAGACAAGTCAAGGACCTCATCATGAAGAAGTTCTTCGATTCTCGAAGGGAGCTGGTTAGTGTTGGGCCCGGCTCTGGAGGTGGAGGAGGATCAAGCGGAGTCGGTGGGAACTTTATCGGCCGGACCTTCACCATTGGACATCACCAGGTCACTGTGGAGGAAACCCTCGCTGAAGGTCAGGATCATCTATCATCTAATGTCTGATTTATGACCTCACATTGCAGGTTTCAGTTTAGGAGCAAAATCTACACAAAATGTCAAAGAACACAGTCAGTTTTTATTGTTTTTTTAAGCAGCAGTGACTTGAACAATGAAAGTGATGTTTTTGACTGAACATGCAAATTATAGACAAAGTGCAAACTCCTCAGTCCTGAAGAAGTTCCCATGACTGATAAACTTCTGACCCTGATGTGAATCAGTGTCACCCGAAACACCGTATAAATATAATCTTATACTCCTATAACCTCCTTACAGAATATTTCATCATAGTGATGAGGCATCGTGCTTTAAAAAAATCCCAGGGAATTTGCTGTTACTTGGGAAATGATACCATATGACAATGAGTCATTGATGCAAACCTGTAATATGGAGCTGCCACTACAGTCAGAGCTGCTGTTATAGAAAATTCATCCACAGCAGTTTGTTGTGAAAAACATTCAGTACACTGGAGTCAGGGTTTACTGAGTTGCAAAATTCCAGGAAAATTTAAAGACTGGAAAGTTTTCATAGGAATTAATGGGAATGATATTGGAATAAACTGGGAATTTACAAAATCGCAGGTTAGACTATAACAGAGAACTTGACTGTTGTTCAAAAAAAAATCGAGCAGGATGATCCTGGTTAAGACAATCAGCAGATTCCATAACACGGATATTTTTTTGGAATCCTGCACACAAAATGATGTCAGAAAATGTCCATCTTGGGGTATATTCATGTAAATTACCTAAATATTACATACATTTATGCTTAAAACTTTTTTGTGCTGTGTATAAGCGATTGTGCAACAAAATTATACTGACAATTTAATCAAAAGTCAAAAAATGTCATGTATTAGTTTGTGGCATGCCAGCTTATGACCTATGTTTATATTTATGTTTGAATATGATACAGTTTATATAAATGTCCCCAAATTTCTGAAAGAATTCTCATGGAAACTTTCTGGATCTGTAACGAATATGTGCTGCCTCTTTGCAACCTTAACTGATGCTGTTCATTGTAGAAATCTTGATCTTTTAAATATTTTCAAGTGCGTCTCCTCAACCCCCCAACATAACAACATAAAAAGTTGATGATCGTTTCAGTCTCTTTTGCATGCAAGAAACATTGAACTTTTTGAAACCAGGCAAATCTTTTGTGTAAAGGATGCCATAAATGATCACAGCATGATGACCGCTTTTTATTCTTCATGTTTACAAAATCTGTTTCTCATGGTTGTAGTTATAACTCAGGGTCTCATATTAACATCACAGTCTGGGTAAATTAATAATTATGATAGTTATAGATTTAGTCTTTTATTTATTAAGATCAAAATCAAACTCTTTTTTTTCTACGTGTGCAGTTTATCAGTCATACAGCTGCTAGAACCATAATAACCATTGCAGCTTTCATTCTCCATGATACTAATCTCCTAGAGATTGTCATGTGACATGAAATACAAAACACTTTAAAATGGTCTCGGAACAGTCTTCATTCTGACGTCAGATGCGCGCTATTATCCTAGCTCTTATTATGTTATATATATTGTAGGTCTGGAGAATAAGAGAGTCAAGGCACTGTTTCTAAAGATAATTTAGGTTGGTTGTATTTTCCGTGCACTCTCCCATTCTTCAATGAAATTGAATTGTTTAATTGTGGATTTGTGGTGATCCACAATTCACCCAATTCTCACCTGCTTATTGTTTGATCACGATTACAATTAGAATTAATTTCGTGTGGAAGTCTGGACAGGTTATCATTCTTATTATTATTATTGATTAGAACATTATATACACCTGAGCAGATTTCACACACGGGCTCTTTAATAGTCAACGTTATTATCGTTGAATAAAATATGCAACGTATAGAGGTATTTTGCGGTTTACTAGTAGATAGAGTTTAGGTCCTATATGATGAAAGGTTATTCAAGGTCACCTGACTGTATTGAAATATTCATATCCAACTCGATCACTCTTCAGGTTGAGTGTACATTACAGAGTGTGTTCTCAATGTATGTGTAATCATCATAACCTCATTTATATGACGTACATTGCAGTTCGTGTTTTTTTTTTAACATCAGAAAGTCACATGAGCAGAACATATTCGTTTTCTTTACCTGTCCTAAGAGCCTCCTTAAAATCCCTGGATCCACTGGTTCTTGCCTATATTTTATATCTATTTTTATGTTCTGTGTTTTTTTTTGGGTTTCACATCTTGAAGCCAGCATGTCATCTAACAAAGAATATTTATATAAAACCTGGGGGTGTTTTAATAGAAATGTGCAGACGTAGCGCTGCAGATGTTTGCCCTGGAACTGGTGAATGGAAGAATGGAAAGTTTGGATCCAGATGACACCACAGTCATCCATTGCAGGATGTCAAAGAAGTAAAACTGAGCATCGTTTGGCCTAAAGTCAGGTCTTTGTTTTTTGCAGGTTGGTAGTCAACATTTGATGAGGATTAGCTGGTTGGTGGAAGACCAAATTAGGGTGAAAATAGGGGTAAATATTTTGGGGGGGATGCAAAAGCACAACATTTTTTAAAGTGATTGATTGGATGGGTCTCAAACATCAACATGCCATATTTGTGGCGTTTGTCTTTCAGGTTATAATGTATTTTGTTATTGGGCATTCACTTATCTGTCACCTGAGCTTTTCTGGACATCCACATGGTGGTGCTGTTCAACTACATAACATTGTTTAAAAAAACAGGCCATGGAAGCTTGATGAGGGTTTTGTGACAGTGGCCTGAAGACTGCAAGCTCAAATGCAGGGCTTTGATACAGTTCCACAACATGGGTTTCCTGCAGAAAAGCTGCACTTCATGACAACCTACACAATAATTAGCAGTTTGGGAAGTTGTAGCGAGGTGGTTAAATTCTAGTTGCCACTCCTGCGTGCGAGAGCAACGCCTTTATCCCTTGTATAAATAAGATAATTGTAATTCGCCCTGTGTAAGGGTATCTACCAGATTTCTTTAATGTAAATGGGGTCTCATTGACATGTGGGTTTCCGATTCCACAGTCTCACAGCCTCACTGAAGACATGGGACTCTGCTGGAATGAAGCGCTACCAGTACACTTTGTGAAGAAAGAAGTGAGAGACAAATTTATTGTACTTTGTACTTTCCAGGTGGTTTTGCCATCGTGTTTTTGGTACGGACCAATCAGGGTGTACGATGTGCTCTGAAGAGAATGTATGTGAACAACGAACACGACCTGCAGGTGTGTCGCCGAGAAATTCAGATTATGGTGAGTGTATTTTCTTAACGTTGCAGGTCTTAGCATATGTGGTAATGTTAACTTAAAAGATTCAGGTGACTACAAAGTGTGTGTGTGTGTGTGTGGGTGTATGTCTGTGTGTGTGTGTTGGTACGCTCATTCAGAGGGATCTCTCAGGCCATAAGAACATCGTTGGCTATGTGGACTCGAGCGTGACGGCTGTAGGAGGCGGTGACGTGTGGGAGGTTCTTATCCTCATGGACGTGTGTAAAGGTAAGCAAGCTCAGGCAAAGAACGGTTCAGTCCAACCCAGTTTTACATCCTGATCTCAGAGATTTCTGAGGCAATTAGGATACTTTCAGTTCAGTTTAAGTCAAAATTAGCAAAAAGTCTGTTAATTTGTCTAAATATTTTGGTCCAAAATTGCTCATAAATGTCGTTCATTCATTACCCACAGTGGGGGGAAAAAACCAGACCATCACAAAGTGTTCAGAGAAACCACATGAGGATAGAGAGAGCAAGGAGAGGGTTAAATAGAGGATTTACTAATTCCACACATTTTCAAAATTTTCTCTATCATTATTAGATTCACAGTGCTGCAACTCTGGGATGTCTGCAAATCAGTGCAAATTGTAATCGGATCTTATTTCTCTCGCACGATATGCTAATGCAGGGGGCTGAGTGTAGGAGGTGACATGATGTCAGTGTAGCAGACTCGACTGGAAGGCATTCACACTCAGCAGCTGTGTGTTTTTTGTGCTGGTTGTTTTCAGAAGGTTAATTTTGTGTGGGGTTTTTTTTGTGCTGATTGTTTACTTCACTGATTCATTGCCATTTCCACCTCTGTGAGATGCCTTATGCTCTTCCAGTGGAGTAATACTTAGTCTGAAAAAAGTGACACTTTGCACATTAATATAATGTGTGTGTGTGTGTGTGTGTGTGTGTGTGTGTTTTCTAATTAGGTATAATAATACAGGTAGTCCACAAGATTCAATAATTTGACTTTAGATTTTTTTATGTTATGGTGACAATAGTGATGCAAAGAAATTGAAAAATGTTAAAATTTTTTGTGTGGTATTTAAATTTTCATTGATATAAAATATTTATATTTAAAATAACATAATATGTTGGGATGCTGCCAAGATGTATGCATGTCCTGCCTTCTGAGATGCTTTACTTTCGTCAGCGGTCGACAGATTTCAGTTGTCTCAGTGTCGGAGTTTGGTGATTTAAAAGCCAATTTTAGCCCTTGTCTCTCTCCTTTTTAGCCTCGTCGCCAGACACTAAAACTCGCGAATCGGCACGTCTCCATGTGCCCACTGGCACATAATAATAATAATAAGAGTATATGTATTTATATTTTATGTTCTGTAGTTTTACAAATGAGCCACATGGAGGCAGTCATTCCTCAGACACTGTATTGTTTCTCTTATGTCTTTCTATTGACTTGCATTTAAAATGTGAACTTCTGCACACACATCCAAAGAGCATGTGATATTTAGCTGTCCTGTTAGAGTGAGCTTCTGATTCCTATGTTTGGCTGAGAGGAGTGAAAATCAGTGCGTTATTAATGCTGTTGTATTAATGTGCTGTGGATTCTGAGATGCTTTTCTGCCTACCACGGTCGGTTCATTTGAGTCTCCGTAGTTCTCTTGCCAGCTTGAAACAATCAGGCAATACTTTTTTTCCCCTCTCTCTCATCAACATGGCATTTCTAACCACTTATTATTTGTTTTTTGTTTTTTATTTCATTCTGTATAAACTTGAAAGACTTTTCTGCAGCTTCTGAAGTGCTCAAACTAGTGCAAACTTGTCCTGACACACCAGTGCCTCATTGGATAATTGCAAAAGTAGAAAAGTGTACAGGTGTTCCTTTTGATGTGGCCATGTACACTAAAGCTTGACAAATCTGGCAAAACCGATTATTCAGGACCGTTAGTTGATTTCTGGAAATATTAGCTATTGACAAACTCCATAACGATAGTTTTTCCACTTTGCGGCCCGCTGGTATTACAAGAGCGGCCTCTAGAGGCGAATCCATGATGCCACGTGCTGTTTGTTTTTGCACATGAGACTGTACGCTGCATGAAGCGTGCTATATTATATTAATTATTTATCATTTATTTATACATTTATATATAATATAATTTAAAATTCATATTTATTTTCTCTAGCGCATTTATAATATTCAGTACTGTTTTTTGTAAAAAAGTTACTAAATAATCTAGTTATGGTTATCGGTAAATCCACTATCAGTCTACCTCTACGCTACATGGACAAATATTTGTCGACACCTGACCTGAAGAGCATCCCATTCCAAATGTATTCCTCATTTGCTGTTAATATAATCTCTACTCTTCCAGAAAGATGTTCCACTAGATTTTAGAGTGTGCTTGTGGAGATTTGTGGAGGTTCATTCAGCCATAAGGGTGTTAGTAAAGTCAGGTACTGATGTATGTGAGGTGAGGAGCCCTGGGGTGCAGTCAGTGTTCCAGTTTATCCATAAGGTGTTTAATAGGATTGAGGTCAGAGCTCTATAGCAGCAGACATGTCAAACATATCTTTACAAAGCTGGATTTGTGCACAGGGGGATCGTCATGCTGGAACAGGTTTGGGTCTCCTAGTTCAAGTAAAGGGAAAGTTTAATGTCAGCGCATCCAGAGCGTCCTGTTACTTTGGGGAAGCCATTTGGGGAAGAACCACATTGGCTGGAAAAATTAGGTGTCCCAATACATTTGTCCATATAGTGTATTTTTGTACATGTTTTGGGTATAAAATGTTGTGCCCATGGTATCAACTCTGGCATTTCTGATGCATTTTTCCTCTCTTATGTTTGTCTGATTGTCTGACCTTCCAGAAGCTTTCCTTTAATTTAAAAATTAACAGACGTTACAGGAAAAAAAGATGCAGATGAAAGCAATTCTATGTTTTTATTTTGTCTGGGTTTAGAAACGTGTCTGACAATTTTTCCATCAGTAGGAAAAAAATTAACGCAAATTCCTGAGGCCATGTGGGCTTTTGAACTCGTCTGCGTCTTGTCAGTGTCTCCCTTTTTAAAATGTATTTATAACCAGACTAGAACAGCAACCCTGGCACACCGTGGCAAACGTGTGTGTGTGTGTGTGTGTGTGTGTGTGTTTAGGAGGTCAGGTGGTGA
The DNA here is from genome assembly GCA_024362625.1 of Silurus asotus. Taxonomy (NCBI): domain Eukaryota; kingdom Metazoa; phylum Chordata; class Actinopteri; order Siluriformes; family Siluridae; genus Silurus; species Silurus asotus. Next base: position 7,316,794 of record MU551584.1, read on the forward strand.
ATCTAATGAACCAGCGTCTACAGACAGGATTCACAGAGACCGAAGTGCTGCAGATTTTCTGTGATACCTGTGAGGCTGTAGCTCAACTGCACCAATGTAAAACTCCCATCATCCACCGGGACCTGAAGGTACATACAAAGCCCCCCCAACCCACACACACACACACACACACACACACACACACACACACACACATACACACAAATATAATGCTCCTGTAAACAGTGTGTGTGTGTGTGTGTGTGTGTGTGTGTGTGTGTGTGTTTCAGGTGGAGAATATCCTGTTACATGATCATGGTCATTACGTACTGTGTGACTTCGGCAGCGCCACCAAGAAGTTCCAAAACCCACAGAGTGACGGAGTGACTGTTGTAGAAGAAGAGATCAAAAAGTATGATCATGTCTCCTTTTTACCTCTCTTTATCATCGCAATTGATCCTTTCATATTTTTTCTCCGCTTTCTTGCCTCTCTTCCTCCACCTGGCCCTCCTTCTTTCCTTTCGCATTTCTCTCTTTATTCTCAAGTCTTCTTATACTTTTTTTTGTTTTTTTTATTCCTTATTTCTTCCTCACCATTTTTCCCGGTCTGCTTTAACATTCCTCTCAATTTCTTCCATGTCTTTCTCCACCCTTTTCCTTCCAAATCCTCTCTATACTTTTGTCTTTTTTTGAATATCACTTCCTCCACTTCTCTTTTCTTCAATGTTAGTTTTGTCATGTCTTCCATCTTCCCCTTTCTCCATTTGATGCCTGGAAAACCTTACACAAAAAAAAGCGTAATCCTAAGCATTGAACTAAGTATATGTGTGTGTGTGTGTGTGTGTGTGTGTGTGTGTGTGTGTGTGTGTGTGTGTGTGTGTGTGTGTGTGTATAGGTACACCACTCTCTCATACCGAGCCCCTGAGATGGTGAACATGTATAACGGTAAACTTATCACCACCAAAGCAGACATCTGGGTTAGTATCTCTCTCTCTCTCTCTCTCTCTCTCTCTCTCTCTCTCTCTCTCTCTCTCTTTCTCTCTCTCTCCCTCTCTCACACACAAACACTCTCTCTCACACACACACACACATACACCAGATTACATATATTTATTCCAGCATAAATATAAACTTATATGCTAATTTATCTGCGATTGATTGTGTTTTTGTGTGTGTGTGTGTGTGTGTGTGTGTGTGTGTGTGTGTGTGTGTGTGTGTGTGTGGTGACACAAACACTCTCTCTCACACACACACACACATACACCAGATTACATATATTTATTCCAGCATAAATATAAACTTGTATTCTAATTTATCTGCGATTGATGGTGTGTGTGTGTGTGTGTGTGTGTTGCAGGCTCTGGGCTGCTTGCTGTATAAACTGTGTTTTTTCTCACTGCCCTTCGGAGAGAGTCAGGTGGCCATATGTGACGGGAGCTTTACCATTCCGGATAACTCCCGTTACTCGTACGAGATGCACTGTCTGATCCGTGAGTGTCTCCATTCACACTGCAGAGGTCCACAGGGATGTGTTTTTTTTATTTTTTATAATTCAGGGTCTAAAAAATAATTTTAGGCTTTAAATAGTCTTATATTCGCTGTTCTAGGTCTTAAAACTTTTTAAACTGATCTAAATTTTCCGATGTCTATGTGGTGCTACCGCTAATGCTCACTGAAATGCTCCCTTTTTGTTGTTGTTGTTTCCTTGGTGTTGTAGTTCTTTCTTTCGCTACTCTGAAAATAATTTGCTGTATTAAGAATACAAATGAGACCAACACGCAACAGCCAATCAGCTTTCTGTTATTAGCACGAATCTCTCTTAGATTGTACCATAGGCATAAAAGGGATTTTATTTTTCAGCTCTGGGGAAGTACGGTTTTAATGATACTTGGCTTGAAAACAATAAATTTAGGGCTTGGTTAAGGTCAGTCGCTATTTGTGTTTTTGGTGTTGTGATATAGGTGTAAATTTCATTCCTAATGATGCACACATTCCCTTTAACACACTTTTTCTATAATAACAAGGTGATAAAAGCGCTAACACAGTGTCTCTGCTATGGTTGTGGGTGCTGCTACTTCTTTCTATACCACCTGATGGTCTTCCTTTTTTCCCTCCACTATCTGCTGGTGTATGGGTCTGGATCAGGCTACATGCTGGAGCCGGATCCGGATAAACGTCCCGATATTTATCAGGTGTCTCATTTTGCTTTTCGACTCGCTCGGCGCGAATGTCCTGTCCAAAACACACAGGTCAGTCTGTCTGTCTCTCTCATCCTCTCTCTCTCTCTGTCTGTCTGTCTGTCTTTCTTCTGTACTGTTAATATTTTAATAATTATAAATAATTTACATTTCAAAGATAAAGAAAGAAAGAAGATGGAGAAAGTATAAAGGAGTGCCTCTCTCCAGTTGTACCGAGTTTATCAGCAGTTGGAATTTGATTTTCCCAGTATTCAATTGGTATACGAGATATTAGGGAAGTTGAATACTTTAATCTGAAATGTTAAAAAAAGATATAAGTTGCGTTAAAAACAAAAAGTAAAAGCAACTTGCAGAAATGAGGTGTGAATGGAGACATGCGTTGGAATCAGCTTGTGGCTGGTGCTCTGTTGTTACTCTTTTCTCAGATTTGTATCTGTCCTGAAAGGACTGCAAATGGGCAAAGAACTTATATCTATGCTGTTCATGTTCTTTCCCAGAATTCACCAATCCCCACTAAGCTTCCTGAGCCAATAAGAGCAAGCGAAGCAGCAGCAGCGAAGAAGAGCCAAACACAGATGAAGGCCAGGTACACACACTTTTACACACACACGTGCTGCGCAAAGTCTCGCACATAAAATCAAAGAGCAAATGGTGTCATGGATTTGCCTCTAGAGGACGCTCTTTTAATGACAGTACGGCAAAACCGATTAATCTATCGACCTCTATCTTCAGTTTCATAGGTTAATCTGTATTTCTTTATTAGTGTGTTGATTGATTTATGGTGATGGTTTTTTTTTATTTTATTATTGTTATTAAATGAGTGAAAATTGGATTTGCACTTAACTTGGTTTCTACAGTAAGACTATTTTAAATATTTGACTTATTGGGATGATGTTTCTTTAATTTTGAGCAAACAGCCTTTGCTGTGTCTTAGGCTCACAGATCCCGTTCCCCCCACTGAGACGTCCATCACGCCACGTCAGAGGCCCAAAGCTGCTCAGGCTCAGCCAATAGGGGGCGTCCTGCAGATCCAACCTGCTGCACTGACGCCACGCAAGAGAGGTACACCTATACACTCAGGTACATTTACACACGACACACGGTTCTAATACACACCAGACATAAACCTCAGGCAACAAGCATGCCTTCAGGCAAATCTCAGACACACACCACCAACATCTCTCATAGGAAGCCTTACACAACTATAGTTTCCAACCTTTTCTCTCTTTCAATAGCTGTGAGTGTGAATTTAGCGCAGCCCGCTGCAGCGCTTCAGTCGCAGATCACACACTCCTCTAACCAGCCGCAGCACAAACAGGTCAGTGTGTGTGTGTGTGTTTTAGCCAGGGTGTGCTTTATCCAGCATTTATGTCAAAATCAGTTCATTACTCAAGTTATTTGTCTGTGATGTGTGTTACAGCCCATGCAGCCAATTCCAGTCTCAGCACCAGTATCTGGAAGTGTAACTCCACCAGTGACGAGCCCTGCCCCTCTAGGGGTAACAAGTCCTGCTCCTCAGAAAGGCACACCCCCTCCGTCAAGTCCGGTTCCACCCACCGCTCCAGCTCGGAGTGCCAAGCGCAAACAACAGCAACAACAACAAAATCAACAGCCACCACCACAACAAAAACAGCCCCCTCTTGCAGCACAGCCACATGAAGCCATGCCCCCTACTACACCCCTTGCCCCACCCACTTCTGGGGAAATTGTAATTGTCTTCATCTTTGTTTAAATAGTTTAATTTCATAAATTCCTCTTCCTCATTCCTTCAACTTTTTTAAATTTCCCCTCCAGCCTTCCACTATGGGCCTCTCCCAAACCCCGCCCTCTTCCCCAAAAACTCAGAAGGCAGGGCATAGACGCATCCAGAGTGACGTCACACACAGCGCGATGGTCGGAGTGTGTGCAAGCCAGTCCACGCAACAGCTACAGGCTGCTACCGCTGAGGCAAACCTCAACAAATCCAAGTAAATCTGCCCTCATACGTAGCACAATGGTTACTTACATACAAGTTTGTTACTTTTTACTTTCACTTTGTTTACTCGGAATTAAGTCTTGTAGTAAATATAGCTATCTTGCTCAGTAACTAATGCTAGAAAATGAGTTTCTTGTGCACACTCTGTGAAATTTCGTTTGCTTGATGTAACCATGGGGACAATTTCTGGAAAAAATACGAAGTCTCATGTACCTGTTTGCGTAGCTGATTAAGATCCATCTCTCTCTCAGGTCAGCCAGTGCCACTCCATCCAACTCTCCACAGTCTTCCCAGCAAAGTGTGTATGAATCTGGCTTGCAGTGCGCAGCCGTCACTTCTGTCCCAAGTATAGTCACCACCTCTGCCCAAAGTCTTGCCACTTCTGCCCCGAGCTTAAGCGCACCTTCTGCTCCAAGTCTTAGCACTACTGCTGCTTTAAGTCTTAATGCCCTGGAGCAGCCATCCTGGAACCCTTTTGGAGATGACAACTTCTCTAAACTGACAGCTGAGGAACTGCTGAACAAAAACTTCACCAAACTCTCCAAAGGTAACGACTTCCATTTTGTGCAAAATAATGACTGTCTCGAAAATAAAACCCTGCTCTCTTGTTATTCAGTAAAAAAAAAGTGAAAAGAATAAACTGCAGCTCTCTGTCTTTATCTGAGTTTCTTTCAAGTTTTCACTGTAATAAATCTCAGCATTATTTATTCAAAGGGCTGCCAAATGTATTTTGTAGCTCCAAATTAAATGGCTTTAAAACAATTCTGCGATTTTTCCCTGAAGTGAGTCACAATAATATTATTGGATCCTTTTCGAAGATCTGTCACATACATTCGGGATCAGCCAAGATACACAAGCTGCCATTCTTGGGCCCTTGCGCAAGGCTCTTAACCCTCTTTGCTCCAGGGGTTCTGTATCATGGTTGATCCTGTGCTCTGACCCCAGCTTTCCAAACAAGTCCGGATATGCGAAGAAAATAATGTATATGTGATATAAAGAAATATATTCTATTCTACATTTTATGACATACTATTTACGCCACATAGGCTGCTTATAACCAAAGCTTTAAATCGGCAACAAGCTTTCACGCTGCTTGGGCTTTGATGTCTTTGGATGTGGTACCTTTTAATTTTCCCTGCACAAAGCGGCTCCTTTAAGCTTACATGTGCTGGTGTGCAAGATCTTGAATGGCCTGTTATAGAGCTATGACATCAACCTTATTAAACATCTTCAGGATGAAATGCTGCACCCCAGGGCTCCTCACCCTACATCATTATCTGACTTTACTAACACCATTGTGTCTAAATGATCACACAAATCTCCACAACACTACAAAACCTAGTGGAACATCTTCCCAGGAGTGTGGAGGTTATTATAACAGCAAATGGGGGCTGGAATGGGATGTTAAAAAGAACATCTATATTGTATGTGCAAGTGGCTGAAAATGATGTGTGTGTATGTCATAGAAACTGCAGAGCCTCCGAGCATTTGCACAGAGGAACTTCTCCCTGGACTGGACTCTGTTGAACCCATTACTCAGCCTTCAGGTACACCTATACACAAACACACACACACAGAGCTTTGGGTTCCGCATGGTTCCTATTAAAAATAAATCTACTCTATTTTCATATCCTGTTCACACACCGTGTGCTAAACAAAAACAGTACTTTGTTGTGCATGTGTACTGTATATCTTTCATCTCAGTCAGGGAAGGGCTGTAAAGAGAGAGATCTGGATTTCATTCGGACTTTTTTTTTATGTTACATCACAGCGTTTTGCTCCAGATGTTGTATAGCACATGGAGTTATGACTAAGACGTTGCATGCTTTAGAAAGTGTATAGATGTGTTTCCCACATGAAACTCTGCATACTGTCAGCTGACACACACACACACACACACACACACACACACACTACTGAGCAATTGGTCAGTGACACAGATCATCTGCTTGCCAAGTATTAGACTGAATCTGGACTACTTTTCCTTCAGCAGATTTTTTGGAAAATAAAAGGTGTCAGCAACACAGTGATCTGTAGTTAATTTACACATTTTTAAATACAGCTGAACTTGCACTTATATATCCTTTAATAGCGAGAGATTGACTTGAAGCTGGCTTTCTTTCATCCCTTCATTCAGGTTTTTTATCACAGGATCACAGCTGCAGTGCATATGTGTGTGTGTGTGTGTGTGTGTGTGTTTGCCAGCAGGGTAGGATGTGAATGTAGGAAGTGAATGTACATTTGTGATAGCACTGGCCTGGAGAACAGACATTTGATAGCGCTTGATTCATAAGGCCTGCATACGTACGTTAGAGAACCTCACACTGTAAACGGATGTGCTTTGGTTCAAAGCGTTTACGTCACTGCACTTTCAATTTTGACCTCAAATAATCTTCATGTGGCTCTTGATGTGGTTACATTCAGCCTAATAAAGTGCCAGCATTATTTAATATCACAATCTGTATTAAACCTCTGTATGTGTTGTTAGGATAAAGAAAAAATATTTGAGGTGGATTTTTGTTCTCTCTTGTTCTTTATTTTCAGCTGAAAGACCTGCTGATATTCTGGGCCTGGATTCAGCTGCTGATTTACTCGGAGTACCAGGTGAGTTAAAATAACAACATACTTTTTTTGCTTGATACAAACCCACATAGGACTGTATGGCTTTAAGCAGACAGACATTGCTGAAAGAAAGCTCTCAAAATGCGAAAAACACAGACGGTAAAGTTCCACCATCAGACATCAAAACAATAACAAAGTCATACGTATCGAAAAAGTGGAAACAGAATGGGACCCTAATATATACTTATATATACACTATAGTGTTGTACACTCCAGACTCACACACACTTTCCTGTTAAACAGAGAAAAAAACCAGCATGTCATCACTGCGAAACACACATGACCGTAAAACACGTAATTAATGGACTGCAATAGACTTAAAAACAAGACAGCTTTTTTACTCAAAGCACGGATGTAGGAATATTCTAAAATGTATCACCAAACATTTTTTCTTTCTTTCTTTATTAAAAAGAAAATACTAGAATACTTACTGAAGGACTCAATATAACCACTGAACTCTGCCATAGTCAAAACTAAATACAAAAATGAAATGCTAAAGCATACCATCATCCTCACCTTTTACTTGCCATGGAAATAGACACAGATGCTGGCATGATATTAAAAACAATAAACAAACCAGGTGAGTTCATGTATTTACATCCGGCCCACACTGGTTAAACCGGGGGGGGTCAGCAACCTGTGGCTCTTCTGCCCCCTTGCTATGGCTCCCTAAAACCATGACAAAATAATAATTAAAAAAAGTTTTATATTTATTTCGTTTTGATATTGAGGTCCAGACCCCGGCTCTCGTAAGCGAATTATGGATAAATAAAAAAATTAAATAAATAGAAAAATCTCATATATAAACTGTTTAATTCTATGTGGACAGATTTATTCTCTTTGAGTGCCATGATGCTGTCCTGCCGAGATGTTTGATATGTGGTAAGAAATTGGTTAACAACTAAAAATTAATGTTGAATGACATTTCCAAACGAAGCATACAACCATTAGTGAGAAGTTCACAGCTAAAGATGAACCATTTCATGAAAAAGAACCAGAAAGCTGAGCAGAGCAAATTGAACCTCATTCGGGGAATAAAATCTCCACAGTCAACAACAGTTGCTATTAGGAGATAATACAGAGCGAAAAGTTTTGAACTATTGGTAAATATTTACAGATGGAGACAATAGAAAAGAATCATTTATTAAATATCAGAGCAGCTATTCTAAAACATCAAGGTTGCAGACCCCTTAATGTTTGACTGTGGGGGTTGGGCAGTCTGCTAACATCATCTCTCCTGTTCTCTGTCAGAAGTGCTTCTGTAAGAGCCAAAGATGTCGAATTTGGACTCATCTGTCCACAGAACGTTCTTCCATTCATTCACTGCCCAATCTTTTTTTTTTGGCTTTTAACTATTTATTTGCTAATAAAAAAAAAGACATGCATGTATCCCAATAACGATAAAAAAAAGCTGTCACTGTATTTTAATAGGTAATGTATATAATGCCTTTAAGTTAATTGCTTGAATTCAAATACATGTTTGTGTGCTTCTCTCAATAATTTGCTGGCACAATCGTATGGGCTGAAATATGTGCCACCAGAAACTGAATTTGAATAACAAAATTTGAAATTGTATTGTTTAATTTGAATCATTGCATTGAAAAACTGATTCTGAATTGTATTATTTGAAACTGAATTTATTCAAAAACTGAATCTGAATTGTATCATTTGAAATTGAATTTATTCGTTTGGAACTGAAGTCCAATAAAATTTGATCCTCACTGAAAATTAAACTCTCTATATATCTTCACATTCACTTCTCATTTGAAATAGCAAAATTAAGATGTGGCTGAGGGTTGGATAGTTACTAGGTGTTGGTAGATGGTGTGTGGATTATGGTTAGCCGGTTGTTGGTGAGGAATTAGGTGGTTGTTGATAAGGGAATTGATAGGGAATAGATGATAACCTTATAGTGCTGAATCAGAGTGGAAATCTGTGCTTGTCTCCTTTTTTGAACAGAGAAGCTAATAGAAGGTCTGAAGTCTCCAGACGCATCTCTCATGCTGCCTGACCTCCTGTCTATGTCCGACCCCTTCGGCAATTCCGTGGAGGACATGAGAGATGGTAAACTGCATACTCAAAACTGTGCTTCCTCTAACACTTCATAAGTTTTAATTTGTCTGAATACAATTTGTACATAATAAATAGTAAAACCTATCCACTCTCTCTCCTTTTCTCTTTCTCTCTCTCACACAGGAAGTGCTGAGTTGTGTGTGGATTCTCTGATCCCTGGCCTGGAGGCTCCTCAGGTTCATCCTGTGCAGAAAGACGCAGTGAGGACTGGTAAGACTCCTTAGTCTAAGATTCCTCAATAGAAGTAGGAAATATACTTCTTTAACAATAGGTAACAGTATTTTTTTATTAATACCTACATACACTATATGGACAAAAGTTTGTGGACACCTGACCACAAGATTTATTTGTGTTTTTTGAACATCACATTCCACATTTAACCCCATTTGCTGATATAATATCCTCCACTCTTCTGGGAAGATGTTCCACTAGATTTTAAAGTGTGCCTGTTTTCATTTAGCCATAAAACCATTAGAATTGTAGGGTTAGGAGGCCTGGGTGCATTTCCCGGTCATCCCAAAGGTTTTCAGGTCATAGCTCTATAGTAGGCCACACAAGATCTTCCACAGGTTTGGGTCTCCTAGTTCGGGTGAATTTCTGAAATTTTTACAGCGCCCAGAGACATCCTGTGAAATTTTTTGGTAACCGTTTGGTGAAGAACAACATTGGAAAAGTCAACTGTCCTTGAACTTTTACTCCATACTGTGTATCTATGCAGCATGTTGTATATTAGTCCTTTAGAGGACTAGACCAAGTGACCATTTTTCTCTCTCTTTGTCCATGCATTAGACACTCTCAGTGGAGAAGACTCTCTCCTGGGCAGTCCTTTTTCCTCTGGCCTCGGCCCCTGTCTAGACGAATTTGCACCCGTGTCAGGAGGATCTGCCCACAGCACGACAGGTGCATCTCATCGCTATTCAGTGATCAAGTAGTTGTTGGTTAACGCTTGAATGATCTGTTATCTACACCTTTCCTACACATGCGCTGCATTTTGTTTTCTTCGTCTTTGCTTTATTTATCATTGCTGGTTTGTTTCCTTTTCCAGACTCGACCTGCTTGATATCTGGCTTCGAGCCGCCGGGTTCCGACAAAAGCGCAGATGACGAGTTTGACCCTATCCCAGTTCTCGTCTCCAAAACATCTCAAGGTAAAGAGAGTATGGCTGTGTTTCAAACGCCTTTTTGGTTGTTTTCTGACATCGGGGTGTAGAGCATTAGTGTAGCAAATGGTGTGTGAGATCAAATTAGACCAAAGGAAAACAGAGTTCAGCTGCTGTACAGTCAAGTATGTTCAAGAACCCTGTAATTATTAGATCCCTTCAGATCTTTCCTTTACTTTGTATTCTTTTAGAGCTGATTATAAAATAGTTCTTAAACAGTTTCCAGATTTCACTTTTGTTGATTAAATTGCTGTTTACTAAAGAACTGTTGTTTAATAATTACCTCTCTCTGCCCTCCTTTCCTCTGTCCTACCTCGTTGTTTTTTCCCCCCCGCCTTCCTTCCTAATGCTAATACCTGCTAATCCTTTTGTTCTTGCGTTTTTTTTTTGCTCTTGTCTTTTTACCTACTTTTTTTGTTCCCCCCCCCCCCTTTTTTTATTTTCTATTTTCTCCCTGCCACCTGTATCTTTTCTTACTTTACCCCACCCAAATTGTCCCCGCCCCTTTCTTTAGGCTCCTCCCACAGCGCTACTGGCTCTGACTCCAGTTTGCCCAGTTTGGCTTGTTCACTGCTGCTGGTGGATCAGCTCATCGACCTGTAGAGCTCGACACTCTGTCTAAATTTCTCACTTCATCTCTCCCTTCATCCATCCATTTATCCATCTACCTGTCCAACCATCCATCCCTCTATCTATCTGTCTTTCTGTCTGCCTTATGCCTGCTTCGCTTTCAGCCTTAGTCCCTCTGTGCCCGCTTCTTTTTCTCCATGTCATTCCATCTAAGAATTTTTTTTTCTTTATTGGGTTTATGTCCTTTTTATTCATGTTCATCTTTTTTGTCAGGTCTTCATTCTTTCAACAACTTGCTTTTATGTGTGTGTACGTGTGTGTGAGAGAGAGAGAGAGAGAGAGAGAGAGAGAGAGAGAGAGAGAGAGAGAGAGAGAGAGACGTCTCACCATATTGATTGATTTAGGTCATTTATATCGTATCATGTCTCAGATTTGCACTGCACTTTGTAGTTTCTTTTATTTTTAAATCTTTTATTTGTTTAATAGTATTTATACTATTTATTTTTACTTCTTTGCTTTCTTTTGATTCCATTTTTACATTTTTCTTTTTCTCTTTCTTGTACTTTCTTTTTGTGTTTTCAGTTTTTTCTCTAATTTTTCGCCTTTTTTCTCTCATTCTTTGCTTCTCTCTTTTGTTTTTATCTTTTGTTCAAAAACATTTTCTCGTTTCCTCTGATTTGTTTTATTCTTTTTCTCTCTCATCCTTAAATTTTTTTTCTCTCTTTTCTTATCTTTCATTCTTTCATTCCACATTTTTCTTTCTTTCCCTCCTACATGCTAATGCACTCATTTCCGTTTCCCTATGATCCATCCTCTCTTCCCCTAACTGATGTAAATAAGTGGTGTGTGTGCGTGTGTGTGAAGCGTGTAAGTGTAAATGAGCAGTGTATCTGCGCTGTATGCAGTGATGTGTGTAAAGAGAGTCGTACTGTCGTTACTGTAGTGATATTATAGATTATTATAGACTTTAATAAGATCTTTCCTGTATGCCTAATTAAGATTCTATGTGAATATGAATAGAGCGTTAGTGACCAAGTGTGCGTGAGATCTAAACATATGTATATGAGTCATAGATTATCCAAAATAATTCTTTATATCTTTGTCATGTGTGTTGAGTAGGCATGTGGCGATTACCAATTATATGATATATTGCAATATTGTCTGACAATATTGTTATCATGGACACCATATTGACTCTCTGGGTAGGCAGCATTCAGGAAGTCAAGCAAAGAAAAATGTCTTCTTCTTTACGGTTTCAGTGCTCAGATCTCCATGTTATAGCCCTAATAGCAATATTAGCATGTTTTTAGTCCAAACACTGATTCTCTATTTATCTATGGAAGTATTTCCTGAACTTGTAGATAGAGCAGGAACACCTCACAGACATAGTGGTTGGACCATTAGCATATCTATCACTCCAAACTCTCTATCAGTCTTGCTTCTTTAAAAAGTCCTTTATTGACTGTCCATCTGATTCATGCACTCAGTCAGTCACTCATTCATTTTGTCATTCTTAGTGACTCAGTCATTATCAGCCTCATCCACTCATTCTTTCATACCTTCAGTTATTCACAGTCAGTGTCAATCACTTAGTCAGCCAAATGTTTATTCAGTCACACCATCACTAATGGTTGAGTGAAAGGTAAAGTAAATAAGTGACTGCCTAAAAAGGGAATTGGTGTGTGAATTTGTCACTCATTCAGTCACCCAGTTACTCACTCATTTGGTCAATCAGTCAATTACTTATTAAATTACCCATTCACTTAACCATTTATACCACGTTTATGAGTGAGTGGGTGACTGGATGACTTACTATGGGATTGAGTGGCTGAATGATTATTTGACTGACTAACAACAACTTACTGAATACCAGGCCAGTGTAAATGACTGAGTGACTGTTAATAAGTAAACTGACTGATTAAATGAATGAATGAGTGGCTGAATAACGGAATGGTGAGCGAATGGATGTGTGGTTATTTACTTACTAATTTACTCTATAACAATGAGTGAACTAAAGAGGGAAAAAGGGATATCTTATCTTAACTGATGAGTGAATGAGTGACTGAATTTCATACCCTGCGACTGAATGATTGAGTGATTAACTAAACATGACTGACTGATTGATTAACTAGCCGAGTGAATGATTGAGTGAGTAAATGACTGTGAAAAAGTAAGTGAACTGACTGACTGAGTAGTGAGTTAATGGGTAAGTGAATGGGTCACTCAGTCACACAATATCACTCATTTGGTCAATCAGTCACTCATTCCCTCACCCATTCACTCCATATCAATGAGTGAATGGTGACTGAATGACTGTGTGATTGACTAAACATGACTGACTGAGTGGTTGACTGATCGACTGACTGGCACAGTCAGTGAGTCAGTAAAGGAGTCACTCATTCAATCACACAATCAGCCACTTATTTGGTCAATTAGTCAGTCACCCATTCACCCACCCATTTACTCATTAATAAGGTATAAATTGTTGATCGAATGGTGAATAAGTGACTGACTAAATGCCGAATGAGTGACTGATTGTGTTGCATCATTCACACACCCATTTGCTCACTACTCGGTTAGTCAGTCACTCATTCAGCCAGTCATAGAGTCATTTGATCATTTATGAAGTCAGTCCCACTTTAACACTCACTCACTACCTGACGAAAACAACAATTGGAGTCTATATGTCAATGGGGCCGAATATGGTGATCTGTCTCTCAACACTGAACGTGTCCTTTGTCAACAGGACATGATGCTGCCAGTAAAGATTTATATATATGTGTATAAATGGAGTCTGTTTTTATCATCAGAACACAGTATTGTGATCTCACAAAGCCATGATATGAAATTTAGCAATGATCGTGAAATGAAAATGGAATATTGGCACACGCCTGGTGTTTCTGAGCCGTGTGTGTTTATACGAATGTGGAAAATATTTGTTTGAGTTTCTTGGAGTCAGACGTCAACTTCTGCAGCAATTACTTGTGTGTGTGTGAAAGAGAAAGAACTAGACCTGTACAAATGTGTGTATTCAATCAATGACATTCGAATGCCTAGAACACACACATATCTCAGCATGACCGTGTTTAAGGTTACTATTTTACATTAAGACATGCTTGTGACAAACATTTCAGTCAGGTGTGGGTGTGTGTGTGTGTGTTCTCTTTGAGATGCCAATTCCTAAGAGATGGGTCCAGTGTAAACATGTTTGCTGAAAAGCACAATTTCTCTTTCCTTCATCCTGTTTTCTTTTTTGCCTCGCAATCTCTTTCAGCCAGCCGGCTCTGAAACTTTCCTCCTTTTTTTTTTACATTTCTGTCCTTTTCTCTTTCACTCCCATTCTAATTTCTCCTCTTTTTATTCCTTCCTTCTCTTTGCCCTATTACCATGTTTTTATTTTCTCTCTTTTTATTAGACTGGTTCTTATTTCTTTCTGTATCTCTGCTGTATTGACAACTTTTTCCACTCTTTCTTTCATTATCCACTCTTCTCTTATTCCTTTCTTTTTTTTATCTCCTTATATTCTCTTCTCCTTCACTGATTCATCCCTCTTTCCTACTGGTCCCCAGTGAACGATTTTCTGAGCGATGCTGTACTGTACTCAAATAATATCGATCACCGGCCAAGTCGCTAATCAGCGTTATCAATTTATTAATGTGAATGAACGTGTTGTGTGTTTGCCTGTTTAAAAAAAAAAAAAGAAAAGAAAAAAAAAAGAAAAAACAATTTCCCTCTGCTGTAGTGCACACGGACAATTACAGAACCCACCGCAGCTCAGGCTTACGACCATCCTGATTTGGCCTTCTACTTTTTTCCCGATCAAGCCTGAGCTGACATTTCCCTGCTCTGTACAGTCGCGTGTAGGAAACGCCGCTAACCCCTATGCAATCTCAGCGTTTCAGCCTAGAACCTACCGCTGTCCTTCAATCGCCTTGCAGCTGCAGTTCAGACGTGTGTATTTGTGCAAAGATTTCCCACAATCCCTTTTATGTGTTCAGATGATGTTGTTATGTTGCGTTTTTTCCTTTTCTTTATCTTTTGGGTGGGGGTGGGGGTGGGATGGGGGTCGAAATCGTCACCGTAGCAAAATCCCGAGCTCGTGTGTTAGAGCGGAGACGACTCCTTGTGCACCTTCTATATTTTTGTCTAAAAGAGAATACAAATAAAAAAAAAGCGTGTTCAATAAACCTGTACATGTGAAACATAAATGTTTAGTGGTGTTCATTAGCGCAAGTGTCTCACCTTCATCACTCTGCGGTGCGTTCTCCTGTAATTGAATCCTCGTTTGGTGGCTTGATGGTTAAGGCTCTCGATTTCTGATCGCGAAGTCTACGGTTTAAGCTACAGCATCTCCAAGCTGCTAATGTTGGGCCCTTGAGCAAGGCCCTTAACACTGCTCCAGGGGCACTGTATTCTAACATAATGGAATAGATAAAAAAGGTACATAAAAAAAGACTTTGAAATTTTTCCAGTCTTAGTATACGCACAAAAGTATTGGGACACCTACATTTTTTAGGCCATATGCCACTCCTTCACTTGAACTTGGAGATCCAAACCTGTTTCACAATCACAATGCTCCTGTGCACAAAGCCAGCTCCATGAAGAGACATGGGTTGGGGTGGAAGATCTTGAGTGGCCTGGCTATCAAGTTCCAACCTCAATTGTATTGAACACCTCTGAGATGAATTGGAAGAGCAACCCAGGCTCCTCACCTCATGTTCATCAGTACCATACTTACTCACATTCCTGTGGCTCAATGAGCACAAATATGCACATGCACACTCCAGTGGAACATCTTCCCAGAAGAGTGGCAGTCGGGACTGAACATAGAATGGGAATTTTATAGTTAGGTGTCCACAAGCTTCTGTTCATATAGTGTATGTTAGTGTATTAATCTAGTTAGTTCTTATTATCGCATATGTTGCATTTGCTTTAAACTGTCTTTCCATCAATAGACTCTTTTTTTTTTTTCTTTCACTCTCTGTATTTAAGTTAACTGGACATACAGTGCAGTTTGTCATGTTCCCAAGAACCCACAATGCATCATGTCCTCCTTCATGGCTACAACCTTTTATGTTTATGTGAAACATCTAACATACAAAAGTCCCAGTGAAGTTTTTAGTATAGAAATGATAATGTATTGGAACAAGTGCATGAATTTGTGGTCTCCCAAATGCCATAAATGTAAATCTTCTTTATAAGAATGTGCAGCGGTCAAACGTAATGATTGCGACCTTTTTGTTGAAGCAGTCTCCACTGTAAGCGCCAGTCTCAGGAAATATACAGGAAACCTTCTGGACAGAAAAGACTGTGTTTTTTTTTTTTTATTAAATTACAAATAATATTAAGAAGACAGAGTAAAAAAAAACTGATTAGGGAACAACTTCTGTAAATGATAACAGAAACGAACGTGTCTCTCAGGCTTCAAAACATTAAATCTAATTATAAACTATTAAACTGAGTGACTCCCAGGCTTCCAACCAATCAAAATTGAGAATGCAATAGAGCTAAGGGAATACCTAGGAGGCACTCTCATAATTCTGTTTAAGTGATTAAAGAAAAGGGATAATGGATATATTCTAGGTAATAGAAGCACATATTTACAGCGCAGACACAAAAAAATCACTAACGTTCTCCAAAAAGAAATCGCTCTTGTACCTCTGCCTCCTCGTCTCCAGGTAAGATTTATTTCAACCTACCATCCTGTATTAACTTATTTGTTCATTTGATGTGTTTTTGTGACTTATTTTTTCTGTCTATTGTTCTAAGACACAGATGAACATCTGAGGGGAAAATCTGAGCTGAACACATAACAGGGAAATTGAATAAATTTTTGGTCTAATAATGTTTTGTAAATCTGCCATAAAAAAAAAAAAGATTTGACTTTAGAAAAGAATCATGGTATTAAGCTGCCATTCACCCCTTTTCTCTAGAGCAGGAGTAACATATATACTGCCTTCAATAGAAGTCACCACATCTTTTCAAACTATAGCAATGGCGGGTGTCGTAATAGCTTTATTAGCTGCTATTTGTGATTGGTCAATATCTTTTGATAGACAGCAGATTTGAATGAACTCCTTCCCTCCCAGACAAAACACTTATGCACTTCTAGTTTGGCAGTGGCATCTTGAGGGATCTGGATTCCAGATCTCTTAACAACAGGGCATTTTTTCGGTCTAATGCACATCTCTGGGAAGAGTTCTGCTGCTATTTTAGCCCGCTTTTCAGTCAGCGTGTGATTCACATTTGCGGGTGCAGACCACGAGTTCATCCATCTGCAGTTATGCACAAGTTTATTGCTCTTTCTATCCAAGCTATGCAAATTATTATCCACAGCATTGTGATTGTGTGGCCCTGTAACTGCAGAGCAATATATTTCTGATTGTATTTCATTCCTCAACCTCAAGCTTTAAATTTCCAACAGATTCAGTTAGAAGCAGGTTTACAGTGTGTAGACTATTACAGGTCCCATCCTGTAAGAATTACAGGTTACATTCGCTATTTAAAGACAATTTAAATAGCAATGGACAAGCAGATCAGCTTGGTGGCAAGTAGAACTCAATTTGTTGATAACTGCGACTGATTACATTGTACCATTCAACTGATTATTGCCCTTTTTTTTTCCTTCTCTGTTCAGGTGAACCAATCAGGATGAACGGTTACATACCTGGAGCTCAGGAACAAGAAGAGGAGAAGGAGGAAGCTTCCACAAGCCCCTTTTCCTTTGACGTTTTCTCCCTCGCTCCTTTCCCTTCAAGGCAGCATGACGTTTTCCTCCAGGCACCGTTTGGGCCTCATAAAAATGTTTCAAACCAGGCAATCACAGCAAACTGTTCCATTCCCGGTGTTAGACAGCCAATCACAGCGCATCCTGTTGGTCTGCATCCAATCACAGGCCAACATGCTGGTTCTGCCGTCCAGGAGCAACCAATCAATGTCACATCTAATATCAGACAGCAGCCAATGACAGCGCACCATGTCTTGTCCAATGTCAAACAACAGACAGGCCATCGTGGCTTGTCCAGTGTTGGACAGCAGCCAATCACTGCGCACCGTGTTGTGTCTAGTGTGGGACAGCAGGCTGCCGTTGGCTCTGTGTCTGCTGGGCCACTTTATTCCTGGACTTTGGATGTCAGAACATCGTTTCAGCCAAGATGCCACCAAGAGAAGCCTTAATGTCCTACATATGCACACACACACAAGGGTTTTAATCCAGAAATTTGGAGGAGTAAAGGCCCATTTACAGCAAGCATGATGCAAAAATCTCTGCTTTGGTTTTCCACAGATGCCATTGGTGGAGTGTTCAGTTGCAACATTGTTTAGGTGAATCAGGATTTGCGACAGGGTCAAATATTACAATGTAAAGTCGTATCTAGTTAGATATGAAATTTTCCATCTTTCTAAATTAGCGCTGACATCAGAAGTGACATCATTGCACTGGAAGCTCCATGCAAACAATGTAAATGTGGAAGTGATTATTACACAGTACTTGACGAATCTAATATAACCGCATAATTTAGGCAAAATGTTGCACATCCCACTGATGTATGGGACTTCAGGAGGCGTTGAATAGCTGTTTCATCTCTGCAGCACTTTATCTCCTCTGTAGTGCTCTTAGAATCCTCCAGGAGTATAAATGCATTTTTAGACATAGAACCTCAAGTATATTCCTTTTTCTATTTGTATACACTAGTAAATGATGGCTTATGTGTATAAACATAACAGTATTTTAGATGTGTACTCAACCCGTAAAGGATGCATATCGAACGGTTTCGAATTTAAAGCATAATTTTTGTTTTTATACACAATCTGCCTGTGATCATACTTGAATGCATGACCAAAAAGGAATCTTTTATTTCTTATTGCAAATACAGCTCCCTGGAGATATTGGCCCTATCCATTCGCTCTCTGGAGCTTTTCCCTCAACCCCACCCTTCAGTTTTTAAGTGTCATCGAACTGGCCCGCTCCTTGGTTCTTTAGAGCTATTTCCTTGGCCTCACCCCTCAAGTCTTTAGCATAATTCTTGTGGCCCCACACCCTCATCATTCTTGAAACGTTTTTTTTTTAACCATTATTATTATTTTAATTATTATTTTTTTGCTTCACCCTTCAGCTAAATGGATCTGCTCCTCCAGCCCCAACCCTAACCCTTAGTTCTTTGGCTTTATTATGTCGCCCTGCTTCAAATTTTTTTAGCATCATTCCTTTGGCTCCACCCTTCAGTTCTTTTATCATTCCTATGCCCTTATCTGTCAGTTCTTAAGCCGAACCATGGGAATGATGCTAAAAAAAAAATGAGAAGCAGGTGTTAAAGGTTTTCTGGCCCCATCCTTCAGTTATTGAGAACCATTTCTCACCCAACTATTGGTTCTTTAGCATCATTTCTATGACCTCACCCCTCGGTTTTTTAGAATCATTTCTACGGCCTCATCTTTTGTTTCTTTTACATCAGTTACTCTGGCCCCATCCATCAGTTCTATAGCATCATTCCTCTTGCTCGAACCATCACATTCAAATATCATTACTCTGGCCCCACCCCTCGGGTCTTTAGCATCACTCCTATGGCTCCACATATCGGTTCTTTAGTCTCAATTTATTGTCTTTATCCTTGGTTTTTTTTTATCATCTTTCCTTTGGCCCCACCCATCAGTTCCTAATTGAAATTCCTCTGGCTTCACTCCCAATCTCTCTGGTACAATTCCCCTTCCCCTTAGGAACCATTTATTAGGCAAAGCTGTAAACATTGCTTAGCATTGAGAACATATATACATACGTAATATACACAAAATATACACTGTTTGAATGCAAAGGGAAAAAAGTTTTAACTAAACTTCTTAATCTATACAGATGCTGTAATATCACTGGGCTGATTATGCCTCTGCAGTGAGTAATTGAGGATGCTAATAAAGACTAGAAACATAGCAGAAGTTCAGATGTAAAGAGAGAAAGAAAAGGTCGAGCATGATGAGTGGAGAAAGCAGTACAAACAACATTTAAGGTAAAATGTTAATCTTTGCATTATATCGGTCAGTATATTTTTCACTTTTCTGTAGACTTTTAAAAAGCATCCTCTTGTTGTTTTTTTTTGTTGTTGTTCTTTGTTTAGATCCTGGTAAATTTGTTTTACGTTTTAGGTGACAGTTTGCCAGATGAAAGGATCAGTGCACGTTTTTATATTTAAGTATGAAGGTTTTGGTACTGTTTAAAATGTTCTGCAATGGAAAGGGTACAAAGATGTAGTTTTGGCTCCTGGTTTTGCTACTGCTGCAGTATTCGTTGGCTGTGTAAGCGTGTGCTGTCAGCGTCCGCTAGCTTTCAGACATTTTCCATTTCAACTCGCACGTCACTTAGCGTTCAAGTGTCTCAGAGTGAAACCTGTTGTGTCAGCAGGGAGGCGTTTGCTTTGCCTCCGCTTGCTTTTTTGACACATAACGGAGTAAACACAGGGTTATTTAACTACAAACAGTCATAAAATGGGCTGATAATCAATTATATCTGTATGCCCATGTGTCAGTCTGTTTATCTGTCTGTCTCGTTATGTATGTACCCATGTCTGCTAGTGCATGTCTGCATGTCTGTCTCTTTCTAAGCACGTCTGTCTATCTGGTGATATAGGACAGACTAAGACTGTGGGCTGAATATTAAAGAAAAGTATAATACACCAAAAGTTTTTTTTTTCTTTTCTTTTCTTTTTTTATTATTAAAACAAAAAAATTTACTTCTTGTGTAAAGTTACATGGTGAACTGTGCACTCAGGTTAAGTTAGAATTTACAAAACATGCTCTTACATTAATGCCCGAAAAAGTTGTATTTTCACAAGCAAGATAAAGTTTACAGCCAGAAAATGTATCTCATAATAAAGAACTTTAAAGAGCCTATTTCACCAATAGGATCACCACCACTGCAGTTTCTCTCATGACCAACATCAGAAATGACATTTTTGTTTAATGATTACATTTACTTGATATAAAATGATCAATAATTAAAAGCAAAACTTGCCAACGTTTATTGCGTTTCTGTCTAAAAGACTGATACTGCTGTATATACACACGTCAAGTCTCCATTATATACAAAATTAACACCCAAAGCCGTTCAGCGTGACCTCATCCTCTGCGATGAACATTACTTAAAGGCAATTCTTTTGTGCAAACAATTGTAGAAAAAAGGTAGAAAGCTGAGGCTGTGATTTCTTAAGCGTCTAAGGGATTTGGAAAAAGTGTTGTTGCTTTTATTATCAGAAAGCAAAATAGAAAAAAAATGTAAAGACTACCATAAGAAGAAAGGTGAAAGAGGAAAGGATGGAATGGAAAGTACAGAAAAATAGAAGGATCATATTGCGTAACCCAGGATTCAATGGAAAGTGAAGGAAAGGAAAAATGCTAGGAGAAGTGAGTGAATAAAGAAGGAAAAACAAGGCTGTGCTGAAAGAATGGACGAAAAGGAGTGTGAGGAAAATAACTTGAGGAAAATAATAAAAGTTCAAGCATTATGAGTTCAAGCGAAGCTGCTGATTGGTCAGCCGCTGTAACACCATGACATCGTTATCTGGCAGTCATTATCCAACGTTCCATCAATGTGCTTGATTAGACATGTTCTACATTCCCTTGTTCCAAGCCACACCCTGTTCCACACTTCCAGAGACATGACGATCATGCAGAAGGGATCAGATCGAGATTGGAAGCGAGTAAAAAAAATCTCATGGTTCCAAAAATCTTCCCATGTACACTTTATCCGTGTTTGGTTATTAGATCGAGTTGCATGCCTATGCATAACGCACCTAGAATGCATTGCTGCAGTTTTCTTCTCAAAATGGTGGATGAAGTTGTTTAAAAAAGCTCCACTCTTGCGATGACGTCATCGCAGGTTAGAAACAGGAAAGAAGCGCAGGTCGCAATTTTCCGCCTCACTTTATTAGCTCCTATTTAGATAGAGGGGTGTGGTGGTGGGCGGGATGGAGGAGGGACTCGCATGGATGGAGATGAGTAAGGAGGTGGAGGCAGAAAGGAACTTGGTATTGTATCTGTAGATTGAAAACTTGGAGGAGGAGAAGGGGGTGGGGCCAAGAGGGATGGTGGGGATCTAGTGGGTGGAGGAGAGTATGGAGGTGGGGTGGTGGTAGAAGGAGGTGGAGTGGAGGGGAGAGGAGGAAGAGAGGAGGTCGGGGAGTGAGAAGGGTAGGAGGGGTAGGAAAAGTGGTCGGGGTAGGAAGAGTTAACAGAGTATATACAGCTTGGGGTGGGAGGCAGTTGGCATTTTGGGGCGGGCGGGGTGGAATTGAGGGGCAAACTGTAGATGTGTCCTGTGCTGTCCTTGTTCCTGGCGGCATTGTTGTGTGGATAACGAGGAGGAGGGTATGATTTCACCCTGGTGAAGTTCATACAGCGACCCTGAAAGGAAAAATTCGACAATTTATTTCCTTTTTTTCAGAGTGCACTCTCCAGCGAAACTCAGATTTAAAGAAGTAACAAAATTATTGAGCATAATTTATGAATGCAAATCCAAAATGTCAAGCCCTCAGACCTAGTAAAAAGCCTAGTGTAGAAACGATTAGAACAGCAATAGAAGACTCAAATATGAGGGTGAGGGATGCACAACCGTTTAGTGTAATTTAATTCAGCTTGCAGCTTTATACAGTTCTCTTCCATCTTTTTGCACATTACACCTGATCTTTTTTGTTATTGCTGTAGACATAACATGTAGACATTTCTTGCTGACACGATTATTCTTATCATAGGTGTGAATTCACAAACATTGTTGGATGAAGTACACAAACCATGTACTTGTGTTAAAGTAGAGATACACTAGGTAAAAAATGACAAGTAGAAGTGCTCCCTTTAAACTAAAATTTAGTATTCAAAGTACTATGATTTATTATGGCTATAATGTCCCTAATATCATTTTTATCACAAAACTCTTTGCTTAATCAACTCGGTTTATGTAAAAAGACTTTAAGCAAAACAATATAATAATAGAATGGTATTAATGAGTCAAACACTGATTGACATCTGTGAAAATGATGAGCCTAAAATCTTCTTTTCAACTAATTAAAATAATGGTGCAAATAAGACCACGTTGGTTGTGGTTAGTTAAAGTCAGACGTTTTTTCCATTATTTATTCCTTCCAAATGTAAATACTTCAGTAATGTACAGATACGCAAAAAAGCTACTTATGTAAAAATCTTAATTGAAATGTAAATACTAATGCTTTTTCATGCACCACTAATAAAACTTGAATGACATGGAAGCTGCTAAAGTGCTTTTAGAAGAAACACATCCCAGGAACACAAGGTCAAATTCAATCAAATGCAAAAATATCATTAGAGTTTCCATTTGATTCATTATCTGCTTCTATGCTTCTTCTCACCGTAATACACAACTTTAATATTATGTCCCTTTTTTATGCTTTCAGTTCTTTTATCTTCTTGATATTTAAAGTTAAATGTACTTCACGTCTCGGCCTGTAGAGGTGCTGTCTTCCTGCACTCGGCTCTAATGCCCTCAGCAGATTTAACTTCGTGAATTGCTTGCGTTCCTTTAGTCAGGAGAGTCATTACTAGTTTGCTCCAGTCCTTGGCCCTTTTATTGCCAACATCTGCAAATCTTTTTTCTCCTCTGTTTCTCCTCCAAAGTCTTCTCATGCAGAGTCAGGAAGACAGTCAGTTAATTCAATCTTGAAGAACTTAAACAGGTCTGACTCGGCTTGCTTTCCCTCAGCTCTGTTTCTGCAACACTTTTATATAAGTGAGTGCTGAGAGGCTCAGTGGGGAATGAAGTGGAGCGGAAATAAAAACGTATTAATAAAGTTTTATTAAGGCTTCTAGCACTATTAGTAGAATAACTTAGTATGACAGAGGGAGAGACATTTATCTGTCATTTATCATTTTCTGTTCTGATCTTCTGTTTTTCTTGATAAACCATCACTGGACCGGCTTTACAACAACCCCTGGAAGAATAAGATGCTAGAAACACGGATCCCTTTGAATATGTTTGTAGGAACATACGCTGTATAAACAAAAGTAATGGTACACATGACTTCTTCAGCCATATGCAGTTCTTCCCACATTCTGTATATGGGTGAATTGCAGCTTTCCTTTACTTGAACTTGGAGACCGAATACTGTTCCAGCATGCCAATGCCTCAGTACACAAAGCCACCTCCATAAAGATATGGTTTAAATTTGTTAGAGTGGAAGATCTCCTGCTATAGAGCTCTGAACAGAACCCTTTTAAACACCACTGGGATGTGTTGGAAAGCTACATGCATGCTAGGCCTCCTTAACCTACATCCGTACCTAACTTTGTGGCTGAATGAGCCCAAATCCCTATAAGCACACTCCAAAACATAGGAAACATCTGTTTTTATAACAGAAAATAGAGACTAAATATAGAATGAGATTTTTTAAAAAGCAAATATGAATCTTATGGTCCGGTATCCACAAACTTTCCCCCACATAGTGCATTTTTGACTATTGAAAATGTTTCAGTGTGGGAATCCCAAGAAGACCATGAGAACGTGAATCAACAAGTAGCTCTTGGACATACAGTACAAGCTGACAACATACAGTGGGACCTATGGTGGTCTCGGAAAACAGGGGGAAATCACAAAATGCCGCTGAGTACATGGAATGCTGGGAACACAGAAACTTCTGACATTACAAATGACATCAGGACATACACAAATAGTCAAAAAAGACAAATAGGGCCCTAAGAATGTGCATGTTTGTTTGTTTTTGTAACAGGACACTGCAGGCTGTGCAAAATGTCTTGTAATTCTCACCTTCTCTCCAGGTTTAGGTCTCATCAAAGAAACACGATCGTATCCTCTCCGTAGCCACACAAAAAGAGCGTCCAGCTTTCCCTGAAATGGACACGATGATGAGACACTTTGAACAGTCACATTCTGTTTACTACAATAACACAACATTATCATCAGGACACATTGTGCACATGTCCCAAGGTCAGTAAGATGATTGGGTACAAACAGTGTATCTTAGAGAGTCAGAGACTCTCAGAAGTATGGGAAATGAATGGGCTCATTAACACCTCCAGAAATCATTGTCTGTAAAAACAGTTTGCCATGTCATCCACACATGCAGGTTAAATCTCTAACATGCAAAGAAGCAGCCATGATCCACAAATGCCACCATCCCCTCTGGGGCAAAGCTCATTTAAATTGTTAAAATGCATTTTAAATGTTAACTGTCCTGTGGTCAGAAGAATTAAAATGTAAATTTCTTTTTGGAAGCCATGAACACCACGTCCTCCAGACTAAAGAGGAGAGGGACCATATGGCTTGTTGTAGTGCCTGTGGAAAGCACATTGAAAAGACTTCATCAATGCTGAATCATCAAAATCATATTTTACAGCACACAAATACTTCCTTTCAGAAAACGTGTTTTCCAGGGAAGGCCTTGGATATTTGAGCAAGACATTGCTAAATGAATACAGCATCTAATACAGCATGACCTCGTAGTAGTAGAGAGTAGAGTCCAGGTGCTGATCTGGCCTGCCTGCAATCTAGTTTTTATTTACATTTGACACAGTGCCTTAACTTTTCATCAATTTGGGGTTGTACTGTGGGTGCTGTAATGGTGCATTATGGATATTCGGTTTGCATTGTTAGGATTATTGAAGGGAATTGTGGAGTTATTCTATACACTACAATGTAATGCACTACATAATGGACAGGATGCGGATTAGGTTTTCCCAATTGCTGTGTGTTAATAAAATCAAATCTGACGTTGTATCATGTTTGAACACGATATAGTCGGTGACATCATCGTAAACCTATCGAACTCAATTCCCTGCCGAGCTTTACTGCACCATGGTGAATTTCGGAGCAGGCTAAGGGGATGATGACACACAGAGAAGCACAGCAGTCTGGTGTTTTTGTGTATTTAAGTGGAATGTGTTTTGCACAGCCCCTTTTTGCTCTGCTGAACACTTCCAGATTGCACACACATTCAATTGTCCTCTGGCGGAAGCCGGATACGAACCGAAACAGCTCGACGTGCACCGACAGAAAAAGACCCCAACGTTGGCAGCAACGGATGAAAAATGGGATTGAAGTTTGTACCCCTGAACATGGATTTTTAAGAGAAAGTCATCCATTTCCCCAAAATACCACGACACCATCTGTGCAGAGTTGAGCTTAGTTCAGTGTCTGCTTTAGATTAAACTAGAATGACAATGATCTCATGCTTCAGTGCAGCTGATCTCAGATGATCTTGAATAATGAGACAACATGGCTAGTTGATTCCTGTGGAATGCCACATCAGCACTCTACACACACACACACACACACACACACACACACACTCTGCCACACTGCTCTCTTTACATAATGTTTAATAACATGTTTCTTTTGATTGTGTGTCTGTGAGTTATAACAATGTGGTGTTTGTTAGCATCGATTTTGCAGTCTGTTCTCGATGAATCCCCCCCACATGAATCCTGTACACACTTATTAGGTGACTTTTTAACCCAGTGCATGATGGAAACATCCCAAACCACATACCCCTCATCAAACTCTAAGTATTTAGTTTTACTGATTTTATTAATTTATAGAATTAATTGATAGAATCCATTGTTTTAGTGGTTTATGAATACATTATTTGACTCTCTTAGAGCATCGTTAAAATTTCTAATAGTAATTTGATCAATCGACTCGGGTCACTCTTTCAAACGTTTAAAAAATGTTAACAATGTTTAAAAGGTTTATTTGTGGACACCTGACCATTGGAAGGGTTCAAGCCCTGGTATTACCAAGCTGCTTTCTTCAGGGCCCTTTACCCTCTGTGCTCCAGAGGTGCTGAAACATGGTTGTCCCAGCGCTCTGACCGCAGCTTCCCAGATCCGAGTCATGTGAGTATTTATTCACATTTACATTTATGCTATTTGACAGATGCTCTTATCCAGAGTTACTTACATTTATCTTATTTATACAACTGAGCAGCTATGGGGTTAAAAGTCTTGCTCATCGGCCCAGGAGAGGCAGCATGTTGTCAATTTTCTGAATTTATTAATTTGGAGGTAAAAGTTTATATCACACATGAGGATTGCCTGGACTGTTCCCTGTGACACACCAACTGATGTACACACGATGATGTCTTTTGGCACACTGACTGATGAGGCTCAGGCCTTCCTGTGACTGTGTGTGCAGCTTTATGCTGCAATCTGTTGGCGTGTTACAAAACTAGTCTCGAAACCTTTTGATACAACCGCGTATGTATGCATGTATGTATGTATGTGTTTTGATTGTTTTTTCCTTTTGTTGTTGTTGTTGTTTTTTTTTTTTTTTACCTTAATAGGTGTGTACCATTTGGGAGGGGAGATGGGTTTGCGGGTGCCGTTGTTGAGAGTGCGGGAAGAAAACTCAAACTCATACTCCACATCAGGCATTGTAACTCTGGCATTCTTTGCTTTCTCCAGCTTTGCCCCCTCTTCTGTTGAACCCTTATCACCCCACCGCACCTACACACACGCAAACACACATACACACACAACAAATCACACAGTGATCTAATACCTATTCGTAGAGAATCACTCAATACACCCAGCAATATTTTAAATAGTATATAAAAAATAAGAATTTTTCTTCCTCACCTCCATGCGTTTTATGCCTCCTACCCCTCTTCCTCCATAATAGGATGCATCTACCGTCGGCCATTTTTTCTTCAGGTAGCCATCATCGTCCTCTTCATCCTTCACACAGGAGAAAGACAAAAGAGCAAATGTATTGATCCTGTTTTATATTGTACTCTACACATATTTCCTTTTTTTTTTCAACATCACAACAACAAAGTGATTAAATGCATTATTAATTTTTTTACATTACAGATACACCTCAGAGATGTCATTATTTTCAAGTGATCTTTTTAAACCATTTTAAAAACAGTTCATTAGTAAACCTCTTCAAAGATTTTGGTATTGGGTCACCTGACTTTTTTCAGCAATATGTGGTACTTCCTCAAACTGTTACCACAAAGTTGGAGACATACGATTGTAAAGGATTGTCATTGGAACTGTTAAATCTTATCCTTTTCTACCTGAACTAGAATACCCAAACCTGTCTCAGCATTACAATGCTCCTGTGCAGCTCCATGATGATATGCTTTACATGGGATGGATTAAAAGAGCTTGAGTGGCCTGCTATAGAGCTCTGACCTCAACCCTACTGAACACCTTTGGGATGAATTGAAACTGACTGTACTCAAAGGCCTCCTCACCTCACCTACATCAGTACCTGCTTTAACTAAGCCCTTGACTGAATGCATATCAATGAGCACACTCCCAGAAGAGTGGAGCTTATAATAACAGCAAATGTTGACTAAATATGGAATGGGATGTTTAAAAAGCACATCCAAATTTGACAGTCAGGTGTCTATAAACGTTTATCTATATAGTCCAAATATTCTAGACTTTTTGATAAATTTGATTCAGGATTTAGAAGTGTGTATTTTATTATTGTAGGACAATTATTGAATGAATTATTGATTATTTAATTGAATTTAAGGGTATATAAGTGTGCAGCACAAGTGTCTGTGTGTGTAACAACTCAACCTCTGGGACTCTGTCCTTTTAGTTGGATCTTGTCCTTCAGCCGAGTCGGTTTTGATATAATAATTTCCTGACTCACTTCCCTTTAACTGATAATGTTATGGAAAGTTACGCAATAAGGAAGCTAAACAAATTCAAGCAAGATGACGAGGATAAACAAAAGCCAGATTTAAAGCTCTGTGCAATAAACTTATGGACAAAAAGGTACGAGTGTCCTTTTAGGTCCTTCTACCTCTGGCTTTGGCATTTCCTGTTTTTCAAGATCCTGTGGCTTGTGCTGTAACTCATCTGGATAGAGAGGCTTTTACATCAATAAATTCCAAATGGACTTATGCAGTTCTTTTCTCAAACACTTTTTCTCACTCAATTCTTTATCTTCGCTGTGCCAAAATAACGAAAGCAGAAAACAAAGTCTTTCTTTTGACATATTTGTAAATCTATTAGATGTTAGAACTGTTTTATAGCAGGGTGGAGCTTAAAAGCATAATAAACCACAAAAAAAAAAAAATTCAAGAACATTTATAGGGCCACGCTGTGTGTTTAGCTGCACAGATGACAAAGGATTATGAGGTGGTGAGAGCTCACAAAACAGAAACAAACCCCCCAAACGAATCCAACCCCCCCCCACCCCCCACCCCCCAGACAAAATCAAGGCACAAGTGGCAAACCATCTGAAAATGGCATTAATGGAGAGAGGACAAAGAAAATGTGGAATTTTCCAAACTTCTCTTTTCATGCTGTGTGTGTGTGTGTGTGTGTGTGTGTGTGTGTGTGTGTGTCTTTCTTTAGTTTTGCCCTTTTGAGTTTTGGTGTTTCCTCTTTATTTCATATGCAGATGTATAAACTATTAAACCTGCCAGCCTTTCCACAGTTTCAGTGCTCGGGATGTTGTTTTATAAGAGCTGACATTTTACTCAAATAGTTCGTGGTTTGTTTGGAATGGTTAGGAATGGTTTTGATTTTATTTCATTAACCCATATTTTGACACGCAGAAGAGCGCTTTTCGATTTTCTTTTTCCAGTTTGGTTGTTTTTACATTTTTTCAATTCGACTTGTCCATTTGATTTTTTTTGCATAGTCTTTTTTTTTTTTACAATTGTCCCATGAATACACTAACAATTCTCATTTTGAGATCAATCAGTTCCTATAGATTTATTGATCATTGTTGGGGTTATCAGTTGTATCACTGATGGACTCTTAAATGCAAATGTTCATGGCAAATGTAGACCTAAGCTATTGTTCCAGACTGTCTCTGGAGTTTGGGGATTCAGTGTGTGTGTGTGTGTGTGTGTGTGTGTGTGTGTGTGTGTGTGTGTGTGTGTGTGTGTGACATCTTACCGAGCTTTCCTCTATTACAGGTGGAGGCGGTTCATGGATAACCTGTTGGGACAAAAGGTGTTGTAGTTATTTTGATCAGTGTGTCTCATCTGAGAGATCATGATTTAAGAATTAGAGTCGGAAATGAGTTTAAAACCCTAAAAGCTTTCACTTGTCACATTACAATGCAGTGAAGTTTGCTACCAATTTGCTATTCAGGCTATTTGACCTATCCAATCTAATGACTCTCTATAGCTTCTATAGCTTTAATTCCAGTTTACACAGCTTGTATATGTTATATAATACTGTTTTGTTTTTACATTATAGTGATTCTACTCTGTAGGTATTGAAAATAAATTGTAAGCATGATGTGCTTTTTGTTTTGGAAATAAGCCATTACTTTCACAACCACTGTTGGTGAAATTTTGAAAAATTATTGAGCAGATTAGATGTGTTTTAACCTGACATGGCAGACATTACTAACTCTGACAACCTGATTTTGGAAAACTGGTTTAGATGTTAAATTACTTATGAGGAATTTCAACAAGAAGCCAGAGCAACAGCAATAAAGGGCATAGGTGCTTTCCACTCTTATGAAAATCATCAGCTGTTACTGGTGAAAGAAGACTGAATATTTGGAGAAACAGAGACCGTTTGATCTTGCTGATTAATACAGAAAGTTTTCACAGTTGTTTCTCTTTTATACAGCAACTGTGGATTGAAATGATTTCAGAGATGCGGTTGATGAGAGAGATGAACTAACCACGGTGCAGCAGAGCGGCCAGAACCACCAAATCAGGCTCAGAATCACCAACAGCAACAGGATAAGTAGAGCAATTGCTAACACTGTGCCGTCCATCTGCACACACACACACACACACAAATGCATGCTCATTTCCACTGATGACTATATATCAGTGCTATAGATATATAGGTACTACTATGTGTGTCAGTGTGTGTGTACTGACCGTACAGACCGAAGGTGGAGGAGAATGGTTGTCCAGCAGGGCGGCAGTAGTGAGCTCTGTGCTTGTGGAGGTGCTGTGAGTTCGGACTGTATTCACACAGCCGCGTGCGGAGATACTGATTGAGCTGGAGATAAAACTTATCCCGTCATTCAGACTGACGAAGAGAAAAGCAGATCTACAATGAAGGATGGAAAAAGAAGAAATAGGCATTAAAGTGATGCTCCTTTATATAGATAGATAGATAGATAGATAGATAGATAGATAGATAGATAGATAGATAGAGAGATAGATAGAGAGATAGATAGAGAGATAGAGAGATATTAGTTTATTCATGACATCTTTACTCACTTATTTATTTTTTTTAACTCTAATAAAAATAATTTTTTAATCAAACAACATTTAATTCACTTATGTGCCAAGTCTCAGCGCCAAAATCTGTCAATGATGCACACATGTGGCAATCAACCCACCAGCGTGTTTTGTGGCATTTTTTTCCTCATAAGAGCATTTTCACATTTAGCTCCTAAACTCTGGAATAGTCTTCCTGACGGTGTTCGGGGTTCAGACACACTCACCCAGTTTAAGTGTAGATTAAAAACATATCTTTTTAGCAAAGCCTACACATAACACACATCACATCATAACCTTGTGCTCCAGAACATCTGATCACATGCACATTATCAACTTGTGCTGTTAATATCATGAACAGCAGCTACGCTAATTCCTCTCCACTGCTTCTCTTTCTCTCCCCATCCCGAGACACCCTGAGGTTGGCCAGCTCCAGTCACCTCCCACCTCTTGGTGATTACGGACCTTTGAAGAAGTAGATGCCGAACTCGCAAACATCCCGAACCATCTAGAGACGTACCAGTGTCATTTGGATCCCGCTACATGTGTGAAGTTTTGACATTGGACCTCCTGGAGTGTTAAGGCTCTGGCATGGAGAAGCTGATGCTGGATCTGTGGTGATCAAAAATGCTGAGCTCATAAAACTAGGAGCTACTAACCATAAAGACTGTTTAAGACTGCAGAAAGAACATCACTTATAATCTTATACTCCAGTAATCATGTTAGTTCTCACTCTCCAGTGTTCTGTATTGTTGGAAAATTTATGATCAAACTCTTGATGTCACCCAGATGAGGATGGGTTCCCCTTTTGAGTCTGGTTCCTCTCAAGGTTTCTTCCTCATAACATCTAAGGGAGTTTTTCCTTGCCACAGTCGCCACGGCTTGCTCAGTTTTGTTCTGGATCTGGAAGAGTGATATAGACAACAATGAAGCATGCTACAATTAATTTATTCATTATTAAATAATACGTTTTTAAAGCAAAAAAATTAAAATTATATAATATATATATATGTAAAAGACTAATATTTAACAATGAATAAATTAATTGTTGCATGCTTCATTGTTGTCTATATCACTCTTCCAGATCCAGAACAAAACTAAAGGAACAAACTTGAGACAAAAAGAAAGGGAAAAAATAATATTCATATTCTCACACTTAAGCATTCCACAAGTGATAGAAGACACACACACACACACACACACACACAGTCCTACATTCCTTTCTGTAATACGATGGTGTTTAAGTGCATTAGCAGCTGGATGGATGGAGGAACGCCAAATTCAAAAGAGATTAGTGGCTTTTTGAACGTTGCACTTCTTCCCCGTTCACTTCCAAAACAAATCAAACCTTTTCTCTTATTTCCCATGCAAAAAACCCTATCCAGACATTTTATACCTTAATTTATAACCAGCACACAGGCATCTCCAACCTTATACGCACACTGTAATTTAGCGGTTTCGGTTTGAAAAAGATGTGAGGCGATGTCCTGGGTGGAATTGTGGAGAGCAAAAAATGGCATCTTCCTTCATAAATTTGATATGCTTCCCGTTTCCTTTTTGCTTTCTCTTTTTGTTGGCATCAAACATTAGATGTCTTCTCTTCGAAGCTGGAAGGACAAATCGGGTCTGACAGTTTGGGAGCTGCATTCATTCCTACTCTTGATTTTGTCTCTAAGATTTAATCGTTCATCACTGATAAAATCGTGTCTCTGATTAGGGCTGAGCAGCAAAGCCAGCACCATTACAGAAACTTGTTTTCAAAATAAAAAATTTACATTTTTTTATAAGAATGTGATGATTGCAGGACAAAAGTTTGCACATTTCAATCCTGAAGTTTTTCCTTAATGTTTTAATGCATTATTAAAATTGTAAGTTTATGTAAATAGACCCAATAGATAAGACTGTGATGGTTGTGAGACTGGACAAGTGAGGCTAGATGTATTGATATTTATAAAATTAGAATTAGCAATTAATAATGGGAAAAAGATTTTTCAAGATGAAATGTGAAGAGTTAATTACATTTTCTTGACCAGGGTCTTTAAGTCTAGATTGTGGTCTTTTTGCTAGCTGATTACATAAACAAATATTTTATGTTTATCTATTATTTTTACAGATCAGGCACATTTTGAAAGCCTGTTCCACTTCATAATTTTTTTCCTTGACAGTGCAACTAAGGGATAGACCTAGGAAAAAATTCTCTGCTTGTCCTTCTTGGATTGCTTCATTGCATCAAAGCTCCCATAATGACAAAAATGAAATTAAAATTTTTGTTTTGGCTTTTGTTCTTTTTGTTTTTGTTGATCTCTTTACTGTCCTGTTATTGGTTTGTTACATGAGTGTATTCACCTGTATTGTGTTCATTTTTGAAGACTTGTGTACCTTTCTTTAATACGAGGTGGTATAAAAAAAAGTAGCGAGACTAATGGTGCTACTGTAACTGGTGCTATTCTGACCACACGCATTACCGCGTCTGCGATTTCATCATAGACAGCGAGTTAGAACAAAGTACAAACATGAAATTCTGCATGAAACTGGGCGAATCTTTCACAGGGACGTTTGACATGACATACGTTTGACATTCTGCGATGCTGCAACAAGTCGTTTGGAGTATTTTGCGTGGCATGCAAAACCTTTCAATGAGCTCAACCCCCCGAAAATTTCGAAACCATTCAGCAACTTGTGCATGATGATCGTCTGAAAATAATCCACATGGTCTAACTTCCACACCCACCCTACTCGCCAGATTTGGCTCCTGCGGATTTTGCCCCCTTTTCCAAAGACGAAAATCCAGCTCTAAGGTCACAGTTTTGACACCAATGTGGAGATGCAGAGCTTGACACGCTTCGAAAAGAAGACTTACAGTACATATTCCATAAACATAGATCATTTCACAACCATATAGTAGATAAATAAAGTACTTACGTGTAAACAGAGCTAGTCTCAAAACCTTTTTATACCACCTCATACTTTAAAGTCTGAGGCTTTCAGTTTCCCAAGTTCTCTGTTGTATTTTCCAAACTTTTATACTTGATGGTTTGGACACTTCATTCATAATTATTGCTTGTCATGTACTAAAACTGCAGGTCCATATTCCGACTGTTATTAGAACATTATGTATTGTATTGTATATGAGTCCTGTGGAGGCCACAATTAACACTGGGCTCAATCTAAAGTGCATTTGTAAGAATCTTTACAAGTTTAGTAGCTTATACATTATTTCTAATATTAGTTCCTTTATTGGAAGAGCACTTACTGATAGTGAAGGTGTCATTGATGCGAAAACTGCACAACACTCTTCTCTCATCTCTCGCATGCAGGAAACCATTCCCTCTCACCACCACCTGAAACGATTCTGCAATACAACATGGCCAGCAGAGAAAACAGTGATGTATGTTTGGCAGTATCTTTTTAACTTTATCCAAACTGGTTTATATTTATGCCCTGTACAATGCAGTCTATTCAGTAGATGGATGTCTTGTTGGACTGCAGTTTTACACTGTGGATAATAATCCTGTGTCTATTGTAAGTAGCATAAGCAGAGCTAATTTGCCAATGCTTGATAATTCAGCATATTTTGGAAGCAGTATCATTTGTATCCAATTTTCCTCATAATTCTGTTTGCTGGATAGAAGTTCTACCAAGCTCGGAAAAATAAATTCCAATATTTAAGCTGTAAAATATTCAGCTGGCTCATTAAGGTGAATAGAATTATAGGATTTCCTCTGTTGGAAAGGATTAATGGACCCAAAGTAAGAAACCTTAAAAGACCTCTGCATCATGCTGCATGAAAACGCTGCCCAGGTTTGGTTTGCCTGAGCAGATGCCTTCTAAATGAAGCACGAGTAGAGTGAAGCAGGATTAGGAGACTAAAGGATAAATAATTCCAGTCACTAAATCCCAGTGCTGCAATATAATAATGTTAAGTAATAAAGGTATATTATACAAATATGATTCAGATTTCATGCACAAGTTTTTACTGTGTGCTCATCTTTACTTACCTCCTGCACATATAGTTGAAGGTTCAACAGACAGTATTTCTATGCATGACCTCTTAAGGATCTGAAAGAAAGAGCATTCAGAAATATGGATGATATATGAGTGTAACACCAAATTCTCAATCTACACAACCTATAGTTGAAGTATAAAGTACAGAAAGCATACTAGTCACATGTCACATTCTTTCATAGACAGCCTCTGAGATCTGCACTTGTGAAGACCGATAGTTTTGAGTTGTTTATTGTAACGTTTAACAAATAAGCGCTCTTCAAACAACACTAAACCCCATGTTTTTATGAAGAATTCTGGCCAACATTTTGACTTTGGAAACTGCCCATTTTACTCGACTTTGAGCTTTGTTTCAATCTTTATACATTACAGTTCATAACAAGCTGTAAACGGCTTAGCGTGTTATAAACTTTGTTACTCTATGATATAGGGTAAAGTCTGTATAAATTAAGTGTCCTATAAAGGATTTCAATAGGTTTAGACTTTCCAGTAGATAAATACAATGATGGCATCTTTATGGGGAAGTGAACAGGCGGTCGGTACTTATTTTCTGAACTGGAAAACAAGTCATTTGGCCCCTTACTGAGTCGATAATGTCTTGTAGCGCCTCAAATCCATCATTCACAGGAAAAACACGATCATCGCTGCCTGTGATTGTAGCCAGCTAAAGGACAAAAGGAAAAGCATGTTTTAGTTCAGATTGGACAACATTTTTCTGTGTATAAATATTCCTTGTTTTTATTCTTGTGGTATGTGTGGGTCCGGATGTGTGTATTTCGCATGAGGTACTGTAAATCAGCTAAACTCAACACAGCTATTATCAAGTTTACTACACAGAAACCAAGTTAGCTAGATAAAGTTAGCAAGCTTAGTCAGCTAAGTAAATCTAATTAAGATACCTTACCTGAGTTTCATTGAAGTCCTTAACTCCAACGCAGTACACCGTGGCTCCGAGTTGGCGAGAACGTCCAGCCTGTTATACAGTATACAATTCAATATTTAATATAAAGTGAACCTCGGGTCTTTATAGTGTATAGGGTGTATAGTTAAGAAACTTTCGTCGTAGTGAGGTGTTAATGTGGCCTAGTATAATGTGTCAAAGCCTATAATAAATGAGATGATACATTTTTCTCTCACCTCTCTCACTGCCAAATCAAACTGAGTCTCGCGTAACTCGCCATCCGTCAGTGCGATGATAACACTCGCTATTCGATAACCTGCAAAGAAAAGATCAGTGACAGCTAACCGCAGTGCTAAATGCACGTGTTTTAGCGTGTGTACTGTTTTTGAGTATAAACACCATGGTGATGATAATATAATAATACATCCAAATTATAGCTTTTACAGTAAAGATGACTTTTGTTCCTTTCGAACCACAAAATGCTTTATATGCCAGGCAACCAGAATATATGGACATTTGTATTTGTATTTGTATGTATTGAATTATTTACACAAGATAAGCATCAGAAAATACCATTTACCTTTAGTTGCGTTAATAAATGACCAATAAAATAATTAAAATATGACATTTAGCATTGACTCATAACCAAATATATATAAAAAAATTATATTTAGTTCTATAAGTAAATAGTTCTCTTCACCAAACTGTTACAACAAAGTAAAAGGCACACAATTGCACATTATGTCTTTGGATGAAGTAAAATGCCATATTTTCTTCACTTGAACTAGAAAACCCAACCCTGGTCCAGCATGACAATGCATGCACACAAAGCCAGCTCCATAAATATATGGTTTACATGGTTTGTAGCGGAAGATCTTGATTTGGCTGCTATAGATCTATTTGAACTCTTTAGAAAAATTTTGGATGAATTGAAATGCTAAATGTAGCCCAGTCCTCCTTATTTTACATCATATCCTCCCTGAAGAGTGGAGGTTATGATAACAGCAAATACGGACTGAATGTGGAAAGGGATGTTCAAAGCACGTACACATATTATGGTCATGTGTCCCCAAACTTTTGTCCATATAGTGTATCTCACGATTTGATTTTGGGAATAGACAGAGATAGATAGAGAGAGTGCTGGCTTATTTCTCTCTTTTTCTCCATTCTTTACTTTCTTTAATTTTTCCATCTCCCCATCATTTAAGCCTAAGTATCAATGGTGACCTCTTAAAACTAAGATTTAGGGCTTTTATGTTGATTTCTTTTTCATCACCACTCACCATCACCACTCGCGTAATAGATCTGCTCACTCGCCTGTGAAAGAGTGAAAGAGCAAAACAAAAACGTTTTTTATTGGAACAAAGATATGGATCAGGGGGAAACAGTGGTAGACACAGAGGAGACTTTCTCACCCTCTCAAAGCCTTTGTGCATGAAAGTGTCTCCACCTGGTAAAACTCTCTGTAGTTCCTCCAAACCTGCTCGTATCTGATCCCTAACAGACACAGATCACATCATGAGAATACACTATTTAAAAGTGATCTTTAGAAGACCAATTTTAGAAACATATGAACAGGTCACTTTGGTCTGAACAGATAAGGTCAGAACAGAGGAGGAGATTGAGAACAAGTCTGGAAGTTTGTGAAGCCAGGTTGACCTGGACGTCTCGTTTTCTAAGCTCACCTGTCTTCTGTGAGCTTCATCAGGGTTCTGCCCTCTGTCGAAAAAACGATGAAGGACATCCGAAGCTTAGGACTAAAGCAGAGAGACAAAAAGGTAGAAAAAAAATAAATAAATTGTAGCTGCTTTAAAGTTTACTAGAACTTACTTTCCCTTCAATATCAGTACTAAATATAGTCATTTATAACTGCTGATAAAATGAAGCTGTATAAAATAGAGAAACTTATTTAAAACAGAGCATGGGATAAATAGACAGATAAAAAAACAACAAACCAGATGTGCATTTTACTGCGCTCATCAGCTGGTCTTTATTAGGATGAAATTTCGATTTATAAGAATTCTTCTAACAAACACTAGAGAATTTGGAACCCAATTATTAACATACTGAGTAAAGACAGAAAAAGTGGTAACAGTGGTAAAAAAGGAGTGGTCAGGGCAAAAACATGAGCAGAAATGAAGAAAACACACACAGTAATGACACAATGCCATGGACAGGTCCTGACACTCTTTTGCCCCTTTTTTAAAAAACGACCTGATTCATCCTCATACACTGATTGGAGCTTTCTGTATTTGATTCTCCATTTCTCATGCGAACACCATAAGATGTGCACATCCTAAACGTGGTAAAAGACAATATGTTTATACACATTCTCATTTTTAACCATCCTTTCAACACACCTTGCCTTGCCTTAAGCTGTTTAGTTTGCCTGTATATTTCATAATCCCTTTATCTAGCGTTATAAAAGAATGTGGTCAATTTTAAAATTAATATCTAACAGACTATTCTAATATTTTTATAATGATGATTTCTTGCTTTCTCATTATCTTGAGTGTTTTGTCATGATCATGTCTAAGTGTATTTGGCATAGGAGCATGTTGTAGAGGCAGCATCATGGATAATAATCATAGCCATTTGTGGCAGCGGGCACGTGGAAATTAATCTTTGTTATGTCAAGGTCACGAGAACATTAAGTCATGATCAAAAACTTATGATCAAAAGTCATTCACTGATTATGTCACGTGACTGTCTTTGCACCCGTTTCACTTAAAGAGAACATGTATTTAAGCCTCACCTAGCACCTCATAGTCTTTGGATATGGTAGCATTACAATTAATCTTCACTTTACTTCCACTTCATTGGGAACCAGTATCCCAGACCTGTTCCAAATCCAGCTCCATGAAGATATGTTTCACATGGGTTGGAGTGGAAGATCTTGAGTGGACTGCTAAAAAGCTCTGATTCCAACCCTATTAAACACCCTTGGGATAAATTGGATCACTGACTGATCCCCAGATCTCCTCATCTCACTAGTAGCACACTTCAAAATCTAGAAAAGTGAAGGTATAAAATGTCCATCTGAAACCAGTCTGTAAACAAACTTATTAACGAAATTATTAACCATTTATGAAAAGGCAGACCGGAAACGAATGAATGTCTGGGCCTTGTTGAAAAGCCGGCCCTGTGAACAATCTCACCTGATAAATTTGTGTGCCAGATGTTCCACAAAGTAATAAATCTCATTCCAGTGATGCTGAACACTTCCAGACCTGAGAACAAGAGGGAAAAAGTGTAAATTCTAGCAGACTGTATGTTTTAAAATGATAGCATTTATATATATATATAATGTGTGTAAACTTTAGCCAAAAAAAAAAAATCTGTCTGAAGTGATTTCTTTAAATTTACCTCAGATATTTACTCAGATACTCCGATATACACTGTGTCTTTCACACTGGTCTTACCAGGATACTAACTAAGCTAACAATTTAGCAAAGTTTAAATTTTTAGCAATTAGCACATTTGGAGTGTTAAAACTTAGCTAATAAAATAAAAATGCCATTATGGTAAACATGCTAGCAACACAACAGTCCACTAACTAGCATTAAACTAGCATTGTAAACAGATTGAACTTGTTTATCAGGAAAAAATGACTGTGAAAATTAACATTTTATGAAACAGGTGAAATCTAATTTAGCGTTACACTAACACAGGAACTAATGATAGTGTTCTTTACAAGATTGTAAAAAACATACATTGAAAACATTGGCTAGTGCTAAAATAGCAGTTATAAGGGGTTTCCGCATTTTTTATATGTGTTTGCGGGCAGAAAGGTTTATTTTGATCGTTTTTTCTAGACATTTTTTTCTGATAAATTGATAAATTGCATTTTGGGACCTGACCTTTTTCAGCCACATGTGGCTGTTCCCCAAACTGTTACCACAAAGTTTGAGGCACACAAAATAGGATGTGGATGTGTTTGAAAGCAATACATTTTCCCTTTACTTGAATTAGGAGACTCAAACCTGTTCCAGCACGAAAATGCTCCTGTCCACAAAGCCAACTCCATGGAGATATGCTGTAAATGGGTTGGAGTAGCTTGCAAGATCTTAAGTAGCCTGCTACAGAGCTCTGAACTCAATTCTATTAAACACCTGTGAGATGAATTTTGAGGCTGACTGCTCTCTAGACCTCCTCATACATACACTACATCAGCACCTGACTTTAATAGTGCCCTTGTGGCTGAATGGGCACAAATCTATACAACCACACTCCAAAATCTAGATATGGAATCACAGTTCTTATGGTTAGGTGTCCACACAAATATATTTCCAAAAACAAGTAAAAACTAAATCAGAAAGAGGAAGAAAGACATCAGAATATGTGAAAGGATAAGTATTTGTAATCTTAATACATAAATGGTTTTATTCGCTACACTATAGAGAACGATGTTTTGGCAGATAAGTGTACTAAATATTTTCTGATTTGACTTTTGCAAGAGCAATGATTTGAGACAGAAAGTCCTATTTTCACATGCCTGAGGACAAGAATAGACATAAAGAGCTAAAAGAAAGCGGTGTCTGTTTTGGTACTTTTACTGTTTTCAGTCCGTGTGCGGTGCAGTCGGATCAGACAGGAATTTTTGTCTTACCTCAGCAAAAAACCTCTCTATTCCTTTCTCTCTCTTTTTTTTTTTTTTATATAAATCGTGAGGCTGCTCTACTAGAGAAGTTATTAAAGCGAGAGTTTCAGCAGCTGTAAACACACTCAAGTGTAATATGAGATGTTTTATGTCATGGTTTTTATGTTCGTACAGCATTCTGAGACACATTAAACACACAGCTATTGAAAACCCTCTTGTGAAATTTGGTGTGACATCAGCTCAAGCAAAGTAGAGCTGTAGTAAACAGGCAAACCACAAAATAGCAATACAGCGGCAAACTCATTGGGCACTAGTCTAGTGTTTGAGCAGTTGCAGTTTATGTTTGGTACCTAATTAATTCTGAAGCAATTTTATAATTGTTTACAGGTTTTTCTCTCATATTTTGTAGGAAAAATTCACAGCCAGGTATTGCTCTATGCTTGGCCATGGAGTGTAATAAAACATGTACTACTGTATTGTAGTATTAGCATTATAATCAAATGAGTATAGCAAAAGAGA
Organism: Silurus asotus; assembly: GCA_024362625.1. Lineage (NCBI taxonomy): Eukaryota > Metazoa > Chordata > Actinopteri > Siluriformes > Siluridae > Silurus > Silurus asotus. Next base: position 7,357,587 of record MU551584.1, read on the forward strand.
AAAACATCCATATACAGTATATCATTTTGTTGAATGCATGTCAGTAAGTAATGATTGATGAACATTCCAGGGTGAAAACACTCAGTGCTGAGGGAATTATTAATAATACTGCTCTTGAGCTCACTTGGATTTCTGTCATTTTGGAACGCAGTTTTGGCTTTTACTAACACTCTGATGTCATCATCTTTTTATTCTGTCTAAATGCAGTGCAGGTTATATAATATTTGCATAAAAACGCAACTCGCTCGAGATGCTTAAACAATATCATCAAATCCTCCCTGTGTGCTGTATTGAAAATCTTAGCTTTACTTTCACCCAGTGCTTGTAAACCTGGAACGATCCTGACGTTAAGATGTAATGTGAGGAGGGATTTAGAGTTTTGAGGTTTTTATTCATCCGTGTTAAAAGATAAGAAAAGCATTCCATACAAAATGTTGTCCAAATCTTATCAGGAAGTAAATTAAACTGCAGCACATTACATTTTCAGTAATCAAAGCAGACAACCCCACCCCATTAAAACAGAGTTTTATGTAATATGTCTTGTATGTTCTTTAACACATTCATACTTCTAAATTCATGTACAGTAAGTCCAAAAATTTGGGACTACATTAAAAATCATAATTTTTTTATATAAAAGTGAAATCAATTTCAATTTTAAGAACTTTGAAAACTCTATGCAATGTGACTATACAATTTTTAAGATTTATTACTTCTAGTTAGCTATTTAGATCCAAGCAAATATGTTGCTTCGACCAACGCCTTTGTCCAGAAGATCAGACTTTCCTCAAGTCCAACCTCTTTTATTAAAGCATGTGACTGGTGGTGATGCTCAATGTCTGACACAAAGTACATGTATGCTGGCCCTGCACCTTTGCAGATCACAGATACAAGCATAAAGTCACATTTATTTACTCAATAAATTAGATTGCCCCAAACATTTATTGCCAAAGAAGCTGCCGTTCACAGAGTACCGTATCCAAGCATGTTAACAAGAAGTTAAGTGGAAGGAAAAAGTTTGGAAGAATAAGATGCACAACCAACCGAGACCCACAGCCTCGAAAGACTCGTCAAGCAAAATCGATTCAAGAATTTGGGTGAACTTTACAAGGAATGGACTGAGGCTGTGGTCAAGGCATCAAGAGCCACCACAGACAGACGTATCAAGGAATTTGGCTACAGTTGTCGTATTTCTCTTGTTAAGCCACTCCTGATCCACAGACAATATCAGAGGCATCTTACCTGGGCTAAAAAGAAGAAGAACTGGACTGTTGTTAAATGGTCCAAGGTTCCCTTTTCAGATAAGAGCAAGTTTTGTATTTTATTTGAAAACCAAGGTCATAGAGTCTGGAAAAAGCATGGAGAAGCTCATAGGCCGAGTTGATTTAAGTCCAGTGTTATGTTTCCACAGTCTGTGATGATTTGGGGTGCAATGTCATCTGCTGGTGTTGGTCCACTGTGTTTTTTAAAAACCAAAGTCAGTGCACCCATTTACCAAGATATTTTAGAGCACTTCATGATTCCTCCTGCTGACCATCTTTTTAAAGATGCTGATTTCATTTTCCAGCAGGATTTGTCACCTGCCCACACTGCCAAAAGCACCAAAAGTTGGTTAAATGACCATGGTGTTGGTGTACTTGACTGGCCAGCAAACTCACCAGACCTGAACCCCATAGAGAATCTGTGGGTTATTGTCAAGTTAAAAATGAGAAACAAGAGATCCAAAAATTCAGATGAGCTGAAGGCCACTTTCAAAGCAACCTGGGCTTCCATACCACCTCAGCAGTGCCCCAGACTGACCACCTCTATGCCATGCCAAATTGAGGCAGTAATTCAAGCAAAAGAAGCCCCTACAAAGTATTGAGTAAATGAGCATACTTTCCAGAAGGCCAACAATTCACAAAAAAAAAAAAAATTGTATTGGTCTTATTAAGTATAAAATTTTTGTTTTTGTTAAATGTGAGCCAAAATCATCACAATAAATAAAAACAAATACTTAAACTACTTCAGTCTGTGTGCATTGGATTTATTTAATACATGAGTTTCACAATTGAGTTGATTTACTCAAATAAATGAACTTTTCCATGACATTCTATTTTATTGAGATGCACCTTTATAGTCTCTACATTTAAGTTCAAATCTGTGTCAAATGGCATGTTACTGTTTTATGGGAAAGTGGTTGATAAGTGGTTAAGGAATTTGACTTTGGATTAATAGAATAAGAAATGTACTGTTACTCTGTAAAAGGGTGTCCAGCAAATGGCATACATGTCAAATATATGGCATGATGGGCAAAGCCTATGTTGCCTTGTAGGCCCTAGTCTGGGTATCTATAATCTAGTCAAACCTTTTCATGGGTTATCTACAAAACAAAAATGTATGTCATCAACAAAGATGTAATTAAAACAAATTTACAGCAGATGTCATGGGGGTTGATGCTCTTAAAAGTCTGCATCCCTTTTAACACACTAGTGAATTGATTGAAACATGCTAATGATTTAAAACAGTCAGACAGGCAAAGTTCAAGCGAGGTCAAACTTTCGAAAGAAGTGCCGAAATGTCACTGGCAATGCAGTGCTTAGGGAGGCCATTAAGAGAAGTGCAAATCTGCCAAATAATAATAATAATAATAAAACAGTTGGAGGTATAAAATCCTCAGTGTCAAGTAAAACAGATTTGCTGTCTATGTCTCATACTGAGTCTTATCATCTTGGCCAGTTTTGTTATCTTCTGTGATAATGATGTAACATCTGGAAAAAGAAGGTCAGGAATAAACACCAAATATGGTGCCAGTAGGAATTTGTTTTGAACTTCGAGCTATAGGAGTTTAAATGCTGTAAATATGAGAGCTTAAGGTTTACTTGCCTTGTTTTTAAAAGTTCAGCAAATTTTCATTTGTCTTTCATCTGCATCACAGCTGCATTTCAAATCTGGTTTTCATGCATGACAATGAAATGACTGCACACACACACACACACACACACACACACACACACACACACACACACACACACACACACACACACACATTCTTTCTTTTTCCCTCTCTCTGGCTTCCTCACGTATTTTCTTTTCTTCTCTTAGATGTTTGTGTCTCTCTCTCTGTGTGTGTGTGTGTGTGTGTGTGTGTGTGTGTGTGTGTGTGTGTGTGTGTGTGTGTGCACTGTAGCAGTGCAGCTCTGGAACATCTGGTGCTGATGGTAAAAAGGTTCTGTTAAATTCTGCTGAGCTGAGCCTGACCTTTGACCTCGAATACAATCCAGTCATAATCAAAGTGCAGTTTTATAGGAAAATATTATATTTCTAATTATACTATATAAAAAATACTGAATATCATGTGCTTTTTATGAGGAATTAAATGTTGGGTTTTTTGCAATTGATTGATCCTTGGTTGTCTAGCACCTGAATGTTTAGAGGGTGTTATAAGCTCTAATAATGCTTTAATGTACTGATTAATGACTAATTATTGAATGATCAATGGATTATTTAACTTTTTACCTCTGAAGTCCTGCTGTTCTTCACAGAGTCGGGGTTCTATTTAATATTGAGCTTCAAGCGAATTAAGATGTTTATTACGTATTCTTTAACTTGTTTTCCATTTTAATTTTTTATACCAATTTTCATTTGTATTTTTCTTTTTTTGGTAATACAATTAGGAACACCTTGTATATGTACATACTTGTTCTCCACTCTTCTTCCCACTTCTTGCATTTGCACTATTGAATTTTTCCTTCTTTCCTTTTAGAATTTATGTCATAGGATGCAGGGGGATTCACAAAGTAACAAGTTCACAGCCTTCAATTGCCACATGACAATATTTTCATGACAAACCCTATCATCGAGCCGGGTACTCAGTTTCCTCCTACCTTCCCCAAAAAACTATACTGGGAGGTGTACTGTGTATGACTTTCCCTAAGTGTGAATGTGTGTGCACTGGGTGTCAGCTGTGAATCCACTATGACCTTGACCAGGGTGAAGTACTTGCTCATGGTGATGAAATAAATAAAAATTAAAAAGTTATTTTTTTCATAATAAGTGATAATGAAAGTGGTATCCCTAACGTTTTGCATGAAGTAATAAAACTAATAGTTAAATATGTTATTACATAAATATATACTCATTTAATTCTAAGTCTCATTAGTCATATAGACAGTTCCACTGATATTAATGTTAGCTGAGTGAATGAGCAAGCCCAAACTGTATGTGCTCATTTCCTGCTTAAGTTCATAATAAACAAAATGTAAGTGGTAGAAGAGGAAACAGCGCCCCACCTGTCACACACCACATATTACAGCAATTATAACAAAACCAATACCTTCAACAGTGAAATTACTCTGTGTGAAACTTGGAAACACAAGCCATTATAAATGCTCTATTGTTGCATTGTAATAATTGAATCATTGAGAATTATGAACTTTATTTTAAATATAAATTATTTCATATTTCATCTCTTTTATTTTAGGCAAAAAAAAAAATGTGCTTACAATATACTTATATTTTAGTTTGCACATCATGGCTGTTGTCTATTTAATGATTTAAATAACACATATTTTGGTAATATATATTTAAATATTTTTGTATAAAATATAGTATTATAATGATGTTCTTTCTTGCTACCCCTCCTATACTCCTCATCGTTTTAAGCATTACACCTATCTATCTATCTATCTATCTATCTATCTATCTATCTATCTATCTATCTATCTATCTATCTATCTATCTATAGAAGAGCAAAGAATCATCGCTTATCTTGCAGGATACCACAATTCTAATGTTTGTTTGTTTGTTTGCTTGTTTGTTTGTTTTTTTTTAAAGCTTTATGGCTTTCTTTTAAAATTTATTTTATTCATTAATGATTTTTTTTTTTTTTTTTTTTTTTTACATTTGACTGATGTTTTAAAAATAATACAATAGCCTCCACATGGCTTTTAGGCTTTTAGGCTTTAACTGAAAAGGAGACAAAAATCTTTAATAAAAAAAAAAAAAACCTTGATCAAACTATGCTAACATTTTGCATTATTTTCAGAATCTGGAATATCGCAATGCACTGAGTAAAAGATGATCAGTAAGTATCACACAAGTGTCTTTCAGGGTTTCCTGCCCTCTCACTTACCTGAGCTAAACAACTCAAAAATGAAATGATTAATGACAGAAATGAGTGCAATCAATCATGAGAGTATGAAGTGGCAGGAGGAAACTCACTTATCCAGAACGAAGTAGAGGTCAAATCCACCGTAACACGAGGGTCCGTAACTCTGGCCAGAACTGCTGGCAATCAATGCAAACATCAACACACACACATTCACACAACACACACACATTATTCCAGAGTGGAGAAAACAGAGATAAGCACGGTGAGGAAACAAATAATGAGTGCAGCTCTGAGAGAGGACATGTGTGTGTGTGTTTGATTCCTCTTGCAGCTGCTCGTAAAGCCTGGAGAGTTTATGAAGGACGGGGAGGAGAGAGAGAGAGAGAGAGAGAGAGAGAGAGAGAGAGAGAGAGAGAGAGAATAACAGAGAGCACGTTAAGCTGAACCAGAAAGGAGGAGAGAGAAAAACAAAAAGCATGTGGAACTAGAGGAGAGTGTGTAAGAGAGAGAGAGAGAGAGAGAGAGAGAGAGAGAGAGAGAGAGAGAGAGAGAGAGAGAAAGGTGTACATTAATGTTATTTATAAATAATTAACATTAAAAAATAACAGAAATATGTACAATGTTAATACCTGTGAAAAACAATCTTCAAAACGTATAATACTATTAATATAATTAATATAAAACTTTAGAGATGAAAGCTAATGAATATGAAAGAAAGAAAGGGGCATAAGTATGGAGATTTAGAGATGTGAGGTGAATGTGCTCATGTTTTTTAGGTTACTTGGCTTGCTAATGACTTGTTAATGAATGTGTCTAGAAAAAGTTGTTTTTTTTTCTAATTTATTTAATGATCTCATATTAGATAATTTTAGGATAAATGTATAAATAATAAATAATAATAATGAATTAATATAAACGATGCATGAAATGATGTATGGAAGTGAAGCACAATTTGAGGTACTTTTTAAAAAATTGTAGTTTAGCTGCAGTATACAGTTTATAATGTTATTGGAATAAATCCTGCTGCTTATTAAATGAAACTTTAGGACCACAACGCTTTAAACGTGGCTTTAATGTTCTTCTTCTTCATCTTTCTCTTCTTCTCCTTTTTTTCCTTTTTTTTCTTTTTGGTTTTTTTCTGGCTGCCAACGTTATCTTCCGTCTCCATTAAATGTGGCTATAATAAAGGCCCCAGTTCCAAAAAAGTTGAGACACTGTGTAAAATGTAAATAAAAACTGAATGCAATTATTTGCAAATTTCATAAACCTATATTTTATTCACAATAAAACATAGAAAGCATATCAATTGTAAAAATTTTAAGGCAAATAAAAAAGGTAATTTCAAATTTGATGGCTGCAACGTCTCAAAAAAAAATGTAACAGCGCAAAAAAGTCTGGAAAAATAAAAAAGTTATTAAAGTTCAGTTCCCAGATGTATATGGAGATGAAAACGTGATGCTACACAGTGGTAAACATGGCCCTGTTCCAACTTTTTAAAACCTGTTGCAGCCATCAAATTCAAAATGACCGTATTTTTCCTTTAAATAATATATATTCTCAGGTAAACATTTGATGATTTTTTGTTTTATTATGAATAGAATGTGTATTAATGAGATAATTGCATTCTGGTTTTATTTACAATATGCACATTGTCCCAACTTTTTTGGAATTGGGGTTGAACAATATAAACAGTATGTAGACACTGCCAGTCCTTGTAATACATGCATACACGCCTGGTCACATGGCAGTCTGTCACATCCACCATATATACTATACTGTATGTCTGGAAAACCTATTATACATGAATAGCACAAAAGACTACAAAAATGTTCCATATGGTTTAGTTGTTATCTTTATGATTTCCAAAATAACTCCTGCCTGTAACTGCACTTGTACAGAGACCACAACAAACAGGCATTTCTAATATGTGCAGATATTTTTTTTAAATCTGTTTTAACTACAGAAGTGTTTGCTTTTGTGTGTAAAGTTCAGTGTTTCATTTTCCCGAGCATCAGACCTTTTAAAGGAGTTTTCTGTAGTTAAAGACAGAAAATAAAAAAGCTCTTACTCCACACACACTATCACCAGAACCGTGGAGTTACAACTGTGGTTCTTTTTAACATAGTTTATTTATGATGGTCATTTCTGAAAGGTAGTGAAGTAGATAAGATATATTTAAAATGTAGTAATGAGAAAGTTTCCCATTGTGAAGATACATTGAAGAAAAATACACGTACAAAAGGTTATTAAATACATTAATGAAGTAAAAATGTTTTGTTCTGGAAATCAGTTTGAACTTTATAACGTATATTAAAGAGTCAATTGTGAGATATTGAATTTGTTGCTATAGGCTGAGGATTTATTCAGGATCAGAAATACCTGTGGCCTTGTCCATCACATGAACAGTGGACATTGTCTCAAAGCAGATTTACAGAAAAAAATTGATTACAAATACAGTAATCACCCGCTTGACTGCGGTTTGAATCTGGCAACCCGGTTTATTGTGGAATTGCGTTTGCCACATAAACCAAAAAACTTTTTATTGAGTTTTATGCCAAAATAATGAAATGTATTAATAAAAATATGAATATTATATTAAAAAATGGAGTAAAATGTTAATACAGTACAGTACTGTTATACATAAAATACTGTACAGCGTATATCATACATTCACATAAGAGACAAAAAACACGTAGTGTTGTTTACAAAAGTGTGGTGCAGAGATGTATATACAAAACATATACATAGTGACACTAACCAATAAACAAGCAGAGAAACTATGCATAGGCTACTACAGAACTGTATACTGTACAAAACATGTTCTCACTGTAAATGTGATACTGTATTTCTGTGAATTTACACAAAATTTACCTCACAATATTTTCGCGAATGTTTTCTGTGTGTGTTTAAAGTGTGTGGGAGGATGATTTAAGGCTGAAACTATAAAAAAAAAAGCTTATCGCAGTTTTCGTTTATAAACGGGGAATTACTGTATCAATTTAAACTTCAGAAATTTGACCCTTTCATTTTCACCCCTAATGAGCAAACCAGATGATTAAACCAGATGAAGAAATTCTCTATGAGATGGAACCTATCCTTATTTGGGTGACACAGAATATTTATCCATTATAGTTCCTTTATTATCACCTGTTCACTGTCTGACACAAGTGCAAAATTGTTTGTGGTAATTGTAGTCCTACTGTAAGTCACTGTAGAAAACAGTTTGTATCAGTTACAATCCAAATTCATCTTCATGGTTCTTGGGTTTATCCCTTCATGGTACCCTCATTAAAAACCATGTAATTATTTTCACTACAGCACTTTTCAATACCTGAGCATAAGTACAAATACTTGGTCTTTATTTATCCACAAGGGTGTTTATAAAGAAAGCTCCTGGTGTAGGATAAGGAGGTTTAGGGTGCAGTCAGCATTCCAATTCTCCCCAGAGGTGTTCAGTTGGATTGAGTTCAGCGCTCTATTGCAGGTCAGTCAAGATCTTCCACAACAACCTATGGTAAAGCATATCTTTATAGAGCTGTCTTTGTTCATAGAGTGAATTGTTGTTCACGTGAAGGGAAAATGTAATGCAACTACATCCAAAGACATCTTATATAACTGTCTGCCTCCAACTTTGTAGTAACAATTTTGGGAAGAACCACATATGGCTGGAAAATACTTATACTTATGTCCATATAGTGTAGCTACACCATGTTACACTTGACAAGTTTTAATAATCAAAGCAATACTTATAGCTATATACAGCTATGTCTGCTTCTCCATATGTCTATGTCTGCATCCCCATAATGTTCCAATATTGATATTTTTTTTGTTTACATGCTTTTTAAATCTGTCTGTGTCTTTTCCTCTCACTGAACCCTGACTTCTCAGCAGTTTCGGATTGATTTTTGGCATTAGATTTTTCCCAAAATCAGCAGGCTCAGTATACTTTGGCTAAGCAAAATTAGCTGTTTGGAAAGCTTTCAGGTTAAACCCTAGAGTGCTTCATATTTTCGGTTCTTATTTCTGGCCGAATTAGTGTTTGGAAAAGCAAACACACAACAGTATTCTTATAATATGTAGTTATAAGAAGTAAGTTCAAGAAGAAAGTATAATAAGTATCCAGAGAAGTAACGTGTCTGGACTCCAATTAAAGTCAGATGTTCAGCCGAAACCACATGTAATAAACATGGACCAAAGTTGTGAAAAGTTCCCACTCTTCTGGGAAGGTGTTCTACTAGATTTCGGAGTGTACTTGGGGAGATGCATTTAGCCACAATGGTGTTAGTAAAAACTTCACACTTGGTGGTAACACATGTGACTGGTGTAATACTTTTGTGACGAGTCTGTATGTGTAGCAGTTTAAAGACACATCTGCTTAGTCCTTTTTTTTCTCAAACAGAAATAAACAAACAAAAACAAAAAATACAGGAAAGCATTTTTCAAAAATATCAGTCCCAGGTAAAGATTTATGGATCAAATTCCATAGATGTCTATTATAAGTGATTAAACGATTTTCTTTTTGAATACCACATATACTACAGACATTACGAGAAGATATTAAAGTGCCTAGGCAGCACTTCTGAGCTCCTTCCTCCTCCTTTTGTATACCCAGGGGAGCCCCAATAAGACCACAAGTGTGCCTTTGGGTATTGTTGGTCTATAGTTCTGCTACTGCTCTAGTTATTTTGGTGTAAATTTATGCTGTCACTATGTACTGTATCAACTGTATATGGTTGAAATAAAAATAAATGCTGTTAGACTTGACTTGATATTGACGAAACCTATTTGACTCGCACTTGAGGTAGATCGCATATGTGAGCTAATCATTAAAGGGAGAACGAGAGAAAGAGAACCACAACGGAAACACACACACTTAATACACACATAATGCAGACCATGAGGTATAACACTGACTAGGAGAGATGCACCTACTGTAACATGTGTGTGTGTGTGTGTTTGTGTGTGTGTGTGTGTGTGTGTGTGTGTGTGTGTGTGTGTGTGTGTGTGTGTGTCGGTGGTGTTCTTGATCAGGGAAAATAGTTTCTAGCATAATACTGAATGATGTGTCTGACTAAAAGTCTGCATCATTTTCAGAAATCATGGTGAATGTTCTGAAATATTCTCCCAACTAGAAGTGAGCAGAACCAGTGATGGCCTGAACTTTGTCATACAGATGAGTCGAGTGTGCTCTAGCATCAGAGCCGAGACCCTGCAATGTGTGTGCTTTTTTTTTTTCGTTTATATTTCTGCGAAGGATGTGGTTTCTACAGAGTTTCCTGACACGTTGTGAGGTGTGTGGCAGCTTGACACACAACAGTTTCTTTTCTCTTTCTCTCTCTCTCTGTCTGGCTCTCGGACAAAGCTGTGTGTTTATTTAGGAGATTGTGGGGGACAAAGGATACCTGAGAGACCCTTTTTCTATCCTTTTTTTCGGAGAGTTTCGGACAATTAGTCCAGGAGCAAGACGCAATGGCGTCGCTCCTGATGCGTTTGTTCCGTGTAGGCGCAGAGAAGAAGAAGATTCAACAATATGAGCACCTGCGCAGGGATGTGGACCCCCGTCAGAGCTGGGCCACACTGGGAGAACTCGGGGATGGAGCGTTTGGGAAAGTCTATAAGGTAACTTCTGTCTGGATTAAAGGATGATTTAGGAACATTTTGGCTTTCAATCATTAGAAGAAGTTTTAGATATGTGTTTGTGTGTGTTGTGTGTGTGTGGGTGTGTGTGTGGGTGTGTTTGTATATTTTAAGGTATGCTACATAAATCAGAAGAACACCATAAATTCCATCCAGTGATTAGGACAAAAAAAAAAACTATATAAGATTATCAGCACATACAGACTCTGTAATAAAGACTTATAAATTGAGAATTATAAATAGAATGTTGTTATTTAGCTTCATATTCATATTGAGTTGGTAATTTCTGAAGTTTTACAGTGAACTGAGTATATCTAAAGTCTATAAAATGACTTCTAAAGTGCTGAAAAACATTTCTTACACTCAGAAACAAAAACTAACAACCTACTCTAGCATGCTTTAAATCCTGTTTAACACAAAATATCACACCATATTTTAACACAAGATCGGTCACGTTGACTTGCGACTATCAGATGGAAAATTGACGCTCAAGTGAAATTTAGATTTTATTGATCAAAGCAAAATTGGTTGTGCTCTAAAGGAAAACCTGTAGCTTAGACACTGATGGTATTCTAACCTTTATATTGAGAATAAAGGTGTTACTGAGAGCAATACAACTGTTTCAGACACACAGTTAAAGAACTTCTGACTTTAGATAGAACTTTATATATTAAGAAAGTGACAATTTTCTTTTCTATTACGTAGAGTTCCTGGAAAATATATTCATGCTTAGTGCACGCATAACGTGTTATGATGTGTGATATGTAATTAGATTTATTTTCTCAGATTGATTTGAATACTGTTCAGTATGTACATACCTTGAATGCTTAGACATTCGTCTGTTTGTGTTTAGGGTTAGTTTTAAAGTTTAAGGTTTTCTGAAAGCGAGTAAACATTTATGGTTTTAAACCCTGACCTTATGCTGCACCCACAGACGTTTGCAGCTCAGATATTTATATCTCGTATTTGTTTTAGAAAGCTTTGCATGATGATGCAGCCAGTATTGTTTTGTGGTGTCTGACAGTTCATAAAATATCATTCTGAGTTTGTGTTTTGAATAATCCGTGTAGGTTTTCTTTATTTGCTTTTGTTTCCTGGATTGTTCTGGATTGTCTTGTCTTCCATCGGGCTTTTCATAGCCTCTGGCTTCAGTGCCTCATTGAATTGGATACATTTATCTGGTCAATGAAAAGAATTTGTAAGAAATTAGTCATTTTTGTGATCCAGATTGCTACATACGGCATTGTGTTTATTGTGATTGAGATATTCAAAGGTGAGAGTGGATAAGAACGATCTAAGGGTATGCCAGAATTTTGAGAAGAACCAATACATAAAGGATCTCCTTGTTTTCTGGGTGGCATTGCCATTAAAACTTACTGTTAACATTAAAGGAAAAGATTGGTCAGTATCAGCAGTCTATCAAGAAGGAGTGTGTAAAGCTAGATAGTTCTTAAGGGTAGGATATTGTGAAATGAATTAAGTAGTATGTAGGTGTTTATTGATCTTAGAATAATAAACATAGATCAGGATGTAGGCTTCAGAATTATAAAGCTACGGATGGTTTTTAAACAAAAACGCGATTTTGTAGAAATGAGGGCTGAGGATGGTTTCATAGAAGACCAAAGGAATACGATTCAGATCTGACCAGAGGGTTTTTACAATACACTTTGGGATTGCAACAGGAGCATGTACAAAATGGTAACAAAAACTTTTAAACCTCAGGTTGCTGAGATGAGGATTTGGAGGAGAGCAGAAGAGTGTAAAACATTTGGAGAATAATTCTAATAAAGAATTGATGGGGTTTGTAAAATCTTCAGGATCTTGTAGACATATGAATGATACAAGTTGAATACACATGCAAGGAGGAAAGCGTCATGTAGATGGCAAGATTAAGATCTAGATGGTAGCAGAAGTAACTCTTTGGTGACTCTTTTTGAGCTTAGAGGTCAACATCACACAGACTGCCTTTTTTTTTATCTGTCCACAGTCTTTGTAGTTCCCCTTTCACCTTTCGGTGTTAAATATATAACACATATATAGAATATAGACAAATAATTTGTAAGGAAATGTTTTAATTTTAGTCAATGATAAAATAATACAATGTAACCAAATTTTTTAAATGTTATTTGTGGCGCTGTAGTGCAACAGAGTAAAGTTCGTCCAGGGTCCAGACTGTGCTATGGGTTTCCCCTGAGTTTCCTCCCCAAATCATACCTGCAGCATTATTCTAAGATGCTGACATGTAAAAGACTTCCCTGAACTGGTTTGTCATCCAAAGGTGAATTCGTTAATGAAGTCCTTCTCCAGTAAACGTAAAATGAAAACGTCATGAAGATTAATACTTTTGAATAGACTTAAGTATCATTAAGAAAAGTAGTGAACTATGGCAACTCTAAATAAGGAATAAATACTGTTTAGTGTTTCATTCTTCTGCACATCAGACAATTATAAATAGAGTTTTCTGTAGATACAGACACCCTTATTTCACACACTCTCACCCAAACCTTGGGGTTACACCTAAGCTCTGGTCACAGCTTCTCATCTTTAAAACAAATTATGTATCCACTTTAAAGTCCAAAATTTGTAGAAGTATAAGTTTTAGATATTACACATTGAAATGTAGTAAACCTTTCCAAAAATAAAAAAAGTAAATATAATAAAATGGAGACACTTGGAAATCTACTTAAGTACACTAGCAAAGTAAAAATACTTCATTACTTCAATACTACTCCTAATTAGAATAAAGAGTTTCCTTTTGTGTCAATACTAAAGTCTTATTTCTGGGTTTTACTTCGTAACTCTGTATACAGTTTCAGGCTGTGGTTAAAAGAGACTTCCTGCTCAAACAAAGTCTGAACACTCAGTTAGAGATTTCCTCCCTCTGAGTGTTTGAATTGCTTTGTTTCTGAGTAAGAAAAAAAAAAGTGTCATTTGGTCAAAACACATGTGATTCAGCTTGTCTGTTTATTATCAAACCCTTCAGAGAAATTATGTTTTTGAGTGTGTGTGTGTGTGTGTGTGTGTGTGTGTGTGTGTTTTTGTAAAAAAAAAAAAAAAAAAACCTGACTGGCACATCTACACATGTTCATGTTAATGCAGAGTTACTTTATATTTGATATAGAAATAAAACATAGCATTATAAGTGTGGCAAATGGAAAAGGTTGGACACCCTTTCAGCCTCAGGCGTTTATCAGACAGGTTAAGAGTGACCATTTGGTTTAACAATTCCAGGTCATAATGTATTTTTTGACTCCTTCAACACTCAACAACCATGGGGTTCTCTAACAAGATGACTATGAAGCCTATACGGCAGAGGAAAACATATCTTAAAAGGATGACAGATTGGTAGATTTATGACAGATAGACAGATTTCTTTGGCAAAAAACACACGTCATCAATCTATCAATCTGTTATCAATTTACGATTTTTGGTGCCTTCTCTTTACATCAAAAAATCCACCAAATATGTAATTTGGTAAAGGGGTGCCCAAACTTTAGTATACCACTGTATTTTCCTACTTTTTTGTTGTGTTTCTGTGTTTTAGGTTCAGAACAATGAAAGCAATGTGTTAGCAGCAGCCAAAGTTATAGTTGTTCACAGTGAGGATCAGCTGCAGGACTACATCACTGAAATCAACATCCTGGCGACTTGTCGGCATAGCAACATCATCTCTCTTCTGGATGCCATCTACAACGAAGGATGGCTATGGGTAAAAACTGATCTATCTATCTATCTATCTATCTATCTATCTATCTATCTATCTATCTATCTATCTATCTATCTAGCTAGCTAGCTAGCTAGCTAGCGATCAGGTAACAAGGTAGCTAGCTATCACTTTAATTCCAAAAGTTGGAAAGCTGTGTAAAATATAAATAAAAGCAGAACGCAATGATTTGCAAATCTCATAATTTTACAATCAAACAAAGAAAACATATAAAAAGTATAAACTAAGGAAAAATGTAGCATTTTATGGAAAAAATAAGATGACTTCAAAGTACAAGAGTCTGGGTGCTAAACTGGCCTGTCTGTAGTCCTTTCATCATTTGAAAACATTCGACACATCATAACAACACAGAACTAGTGGGCAGCTAGAATCTTGTGTCTGACACATATAGCACAACATTCCTCTCCCAAAACTTCCGCAACTGGTCTCCTCAGTTTCCAGATGTATACAAACAGAGAACATGATGCTACACAGTGGTAAACATTGCCCTGTCCCAACTTTTTTAAAACCCGATGCAGTCATCAAATTTAAAACAGTACGTTTCGTACTTACAAGTTGATATGTTTCTATGTTCTATTATGAATAATATATGGGTTTATGAATATATGAAATTTGCAAATGATTGTGTTCTGTTTTATTTACATTTTGCAGTGTCCCTGTTTTTTTGGAATTCAGGTCGTATCTATCTGTGACATTAAGTGTGTTCTCTGTGTGCAGATAATCATTGAGTTTTGTCCCGGAGGAGCACTGGATGACATCATGTTGGGTAGGCGTGGCCTGTCACTAATGATTTTCTAAATGCCCCCTCTTTTTTTCTGATGGATATGCTGATCTGTGTGTGTGTGTTTGTGTTTGTCTATGTATGTGTGTATGCATGCAGAGCTGGAGCATGGCCTCTCAGAGCAGCAGATCAGTGAGGTGTGTTTTCAGACATTGCAGGCTCTGTGTTACCTGCATCAGCATCACATCATCCACCGAGACCTAAAGGCAGGAAACATTCTGCTCACTATGGAGGGCCACATCAAACTTGGTACATACACAAACACCAAAAACATAGCCCACGACTGACAGTTAGACTGAGCATTCAAAATAGAGACACTAAACTGTAGTTGCTGTCATTTATTTTCATGCTCTGTATCTGTAGCTGACTTTGGGGTGTCAGCAAAAAACAACAACACTCTCCAGAAACGATCAACTTTTATTGGGACGCCATACTGGTACGCAATTCCATTGTATTCAATACTTTTAAAGGTCCACCTTGTGATGCTTTACTACCTTACTAACTAGCCAGTGCTAGTGCATGTGAAGTGTGAAGTGTGAAATGTAGCGCAAATTTGCATTATTTTATATTATATTATATGCATGATATTTATCAGTTTATTATATAATAAAATAAATATAAAGTGTGTGTGTTTGTGTGTGTTTGGCAGGATGGCGCCAGAGGTGATTATGTGTGAGACATCAAAAGAAAATGCATACTCATGTAAATCTGACATCTGGTCTCTGGGCATCACACTGATTGAGGCAGCTGAGATGGAGCCTCCACACCACACCTTGAATCCCATGAGAGTGCTGCTGAAGATCACCAAGTCTCCTCCACCCACACTGGTCAACACCAGAATATGGTGAATCTGTCCATCCATTTGTTTATTCCTATCAGCACACACAGAAATGTTAGATCTGTTCACCAGTCCATGCCTTTGATCATCCTTAATTCATTATTCCAACCTCAATGTCCAACACATGTCAAAAGTGAATTTGTACATCCATCCATTCATTCACACTAAATCCTGATTATGGTGAATTTGTATGGTTAATTAAAGATCTGTCTCCGTTATTACTCATGGTAAACATGTTTATTTAGTTACTGTGAATCTGTTCATACATCTTACCATCCTTTCACCCACTATGTTCAACATACACCAATGGTAAATCTGTCTATCTGTCATCCAGCCATTCAACCACCCATCCATCCTTCCACAATATCCAACATACACCTTTGGTAAATCTGTCATCCATCTATCCATCCTCTCATGCATCCACCAATCCATTTGGTAAATCTGTCATCCATCTATCCATCCTTCCATGCATCCACCCATCCATCCATCCATCCATCCATCCATCCACCCATCCATTTCCATTTCTTTGTATCACCCTGTACAGAATAAAAAGCAGTACTATGATAGTGAATGTATAAATCTGTCTATCTGTCATCCATCTATCATCCATTCAACCATCTATTCATCCATCCATCCTTCCATTCATCCATCCACAATATCCAAAACAAATGTAGTAAATCTGTCTATCCATAATCCTTATATTTATTCATAATGGCTAACATGCATCTATGGTGAATCTGCATATCCATTTGTTATCTACATTTAAAACTATTAATCTATCTCTGTTTTTTTCCCAACCTGTTCTTCCTCATATCCATACTTTTATACCTCAATGCATCAATAGTTCCAGTTCCAGTTCCATGGTCCAACACAAACCAATGTTAGATCTGTGTGTCCACCAGTCATCTGTTTATTAATTAATTATTATTTTTTTTATTTAAATTCAATTCAGTTCAATACACTTTTAGTATTATTTGTAATGTCAGGTGACAATAACAAACAAGCAGCTTTACAGAGATAAAGAGGTTATATTGGTGTATAACGTTTGGTGCCTCTAGGTTTGTTCCTTATAAGTTTATCTCTAATGATGTTCCTTATAAGTTTATTCCTAATTAATCTATCCATCCATCCATCCATCTATCCATCCATCCATCCATCTATCCATCCCTCCATGCATACATCTCTCTATTCCATCTCACAACCTGGATTAGCTGCTGAAAATGGACTCTTTATTGCTGATAGAGCTGAATGTACATATGAGCTCAATAATAAATGCTCCTTTTCCTTAATCTGCTCCTGGCTTTTTTTTTTTTTACCAGGTCAAACCATTTTCAAGATTTCTTGAAACGGGTGCTACAGAAAAACCCAGAGTCACGATGGGGAGCACAGCAACTACTAGCTCACCCATTCTCATATGCTGGCCGGAATGGGCAAAGCCTCAAGGAGCTTATTGCTGAGGTTAAAGCAGAGGTCACTGAGGTCATAGAGGCCGAGGTACAATAAATTAAGATTTTTTTTTTTTTTGATGAACGTTGTTTAGATTTTGTTGAATTTTCTTTAACAGAAGATCTGACAGCGAAACATATAATCTTTTTCTTTAAGATGACATTTATTTGTTGCAGTAAGATGAGAAAATTTCCATGAGATAGTCTTTAAGACACAGGGGGCTGCTCTTTATGGTTTCTCAGGAACATGAGATGTCTTGTTAAGTTTAAAAGAGAGAAAACAGAGAAGCTGGTAAAGGAAATACTATTAATAGCTATCATAAGTGATAGCAAGATCTAACTTGTTTCGCAGATGTTCTATATCATTAAACATAACTCGAAACAGATATAATAAAAAAAAGCTGGTGGAAAACCGGCAGATTGTTGTGTGAGGTTTTAAACACTCCAGAGCATGCCGTTATTGAAAAATGACAACCGAATACAGATTTCTAGCTTGAATATTAAGATATGATATAATGTTCACATTAGTTAAATCAGTTTCAGCTTATCAACAGCTACTGTAAAAGTCATGTACTGAATGTAAACTGTTTTGTCTTTCTGTAAGTCTCTCTCCGATCTACATTCCTCCATGGATGAGCCACCAGACAACCCTGAGACACCAGAGAAGAAGGATGCAGCAAAAGATGAGCCCGAAATCCCCCTGACTTCATTATGTGAAGAACCTCCTGAGATCCCTCCCAATGCCGAGCCAAACAGAGCCCCCAAAGTGGCACGTCGGGCATCTACTGCCCTAGATAAAGCTCAGAAGAAAGTCAGGCGTCTTTCTGTTCCGGGGAACCTCCTGTCTTTTTTGAGTCGCCGTAAATCAGGAATCTGGACTGATGATATGAAACACCTGGGGAATCAGGAGCAACAGGAAGTCATTGCGAGTCTCAGCGAAGGAGAATCAGAGACGAGCCCACAAGGGACAGCGGACAAAGTGATGGAAAATGAGGAGAAACCTGTAGAGGTAAAAGTTGATTCTGATCAGAGCTTGGATAAACCTGAAGGAGAAACAGAGGAGAAACCAGGTTTGGAGAATGACATGGAGACCAAGGATATTGATGCAAGCAGTCACAAAGATGAAGAAATGCAACAGGAAGAGGATTTATCTAAACAGGAAACACTAAAGGATACAGAGGTTAAGAACAGTCCAAACAGTGATCAGTTTAAAGATGAGCAAACGTTCTGGCGATGCCTTAGTGGACCTGTGGAAAAAGATGATAAGCTTGGGGAAGCTGATTTGCAAAATGTTCTGATCGACAGGTTGTGTTTGGAAACATTGCAGTTGAAAAGAAAACGTGAAACTAAAGAGAGATGTATACACGATTATTTGGATTTGGCTAGACATGGAACAGCTTTAAAACGTTCATCATTTATGGAATCCATTAAACAGCCAGTTGTGGAAGTGTGTGTTGTTGCTGCTGTGAAAAAAACTAGTGAGGAACGAACAGAGATTTTAACGCAGGTGGAACTGATAGAGGTTGAAGAAGGACATGTTGATGTTAAAGATGAGGAGGAACAAAAGAATGCTGAGGATGGAGAAAAAAACAAAGAGGACATAGATGTTAGGAAAGGAGACACAGGAAAGGAGCAACATTCTGAGACTGCTGAAAAACCAGCACTAATGGCTAATTCAACCAGTGATGAAACAGTACAAGTAAAAAATCAGCAAGAATCTGACCTGAAGGCAGAAACTAAGCAAGAGGAACCATCTGAAGCTAAACCAAATAAAGAAGAAACACCGGTAGAAAGGGAATCTGGACATGAGGCAAGTCCTGAGGAGATCAATAGTACAGAAATTAGAGATAAAAATAACGTCATGACAACTGACCAGTCAGATGACCCTAAGAATCTCAGACCTGATTCTTTAAACAATTCAATTACAAAAGACAAAGCAGAAATCTCAAAGCTTCAGACTGAACCTCCAGTGTGTAATGAGACACATATAGAAGACGTGAGCTCAGAAAGGATTAACGAATTAACTTTGGCACAAAAGGACACCAAAACCACCAAGCAGGTTAGCTTTGCACTTGAGAATGCCCAAGTGGAACTGACTGAAAAGCCACAAAGCATCTTGAACGGCAACTCGAATACTGAAGAACCTCACACAGAGACAAATGGTTCACTACATCATAACATGAACCAGCACAACGACGAGTCAGCGAAAACTGAAACGGTGAGCCAGGGCTGTGAAAAGTGTTTCCTTCCAACACAATGAAATATTTTACCGTAGTAATAGCATTGATCGGAATACCCTAACACACCTGCTTTGTTGGCTGCAGTAGTGAGAATATGAACGTTTTGAGATTGTTTTGTTTGTTGCAATGGTTTCTATTAGCTGGTCTAATCACTATGATGTTTTTATTGGCTGGCATTTTTGATAAGCTGATGTAATACAAGATTTGGGGAAGTTAGGGTTTAGTGGTTAAGAACTTCAAATTTAAATTCTCGCAACACCAAGCTGTCACTTCTGGGCCACTGACCAAGATGCTTAACCCCATAGCTGATTAGCTGTGTGAAAGAAATAAAATGTAAGTTATTTTGATATAGGTGTCTGCCAAATGCTAAAACAATTTGATCTTATAATGACTGAAGAATTTTGATTGGCTGGCCCAATGAGCGTAATGTTTTAACTGGTCCACATGATTGCTATTATTATGGTTAGATGATGCCAATTCAATGTTTATGTAGTTTTGGTTGGCAATTGTAGTAACAACTGTGAAATTTTCTTTGGGTGTTATAACGATTGGACTGAAGATTAAAATGCAGCCATGACACATGACCTACAAGCGACGTGAGAATGACCGATTAATGATTGCTTTGCATCACCCTATATTTTCTCTGGAAAATGTATTTAAAAGTATATAATAAATTAATAATTTAATAAATTAACAATAACCAAAGCATCAGAACAGTCATTTTTTTCTGTTCCATGCTATAATTCTGCTTTTCAAGACACTGTAACACAATGTGTAACATTTAGGATAAAAAAAACATACACTTATGTTAGTTCTTAAGTGGAAGTGGATGCTAGTTTAGCTCACGTTTTTGTTGTGTACCTGCAGAATTTACCTGTAGGCCGAAAAACAGTGAAAAAAACGCGGAAGTTCATGGTGGACGGGCGCGAGGTGAGCGTTACCACATCAAAAGTGATCAGCGAGAGAAATGATAAAGCACAGCAGATGCGCTCAGTCAGGTATTTTCACTCAGAAATAAATGAATAAAGTTAATAATTAGATAATAACGTGTGTTTTTGTGTGTGTATATAGGTGAGTTTGTGCATGTGCTTGTAAAATGTGGCATGAAAGCACAGGTGTGTGGGTGGAAATATAAATGTGTTTTGTATGGGTGTAAATAAAAAAAAGTGTGTTTGTGTGTGCAGGCGTCAGGAGTTGCATGCTCTGAAACTGCTACAGCGAGAAGAGCAGCGAGAGTTCGCACAGCTGGAACAAAAACTGCAGCAACAGAGAGAAATGATGTTCCGGCATATTGAACAGGAAATGAGTGTAAGTCAAAATGTACATTTATACCTCCCATACACACACAGAGACACCAGATCACAACATCTAAGAGCACTAGCTGTTTGTGTGCAATTTTTATTCCATCCATCTACCCATCCATCCATGCATCCATCCATCCATACATCTATCTATTTCTTTGTATCGCCCTGTACAGAGTAAGAAGCACTACTATGATAGTGAACTGCAGCGTCTGGAGAAACAGTATGAACAGCAGAGCCAGAAAATGGAGGCCGAGCACACATTACGTCTCAGAGAAGAAGCCCGGCGTCTCAAATCTCAGCAAGAGAAAGAGCTAAAAGCCCATAAAATGGACCCAAAAGAGGTAGAAAATAATCCTAAACAAATAAAGAGACTATGGAATAAATCATTTGTTCCCACAATGGTTCCTGAAATGTTAAAAAATGATACAGTATTTGGGGCACCACAAGTAACATGGTATACATTTTTGGCCATCTTTTTTTTATTTATTTAATTTTTTTTTTTTTTTACGAATTCATTAACCACTAATAAACAAAAAGAGATAGGAATGAATGAGAAAACTGGACTTCTTATTATTGTGGACCATCTCCCAAAGCTTTGCAGTTCCAATGCCTTCAAACTCCACTAATACTTGCTTTAATTTTTGTTCTAATCCTTTCTCTTTTCCTCGTTGGTTTGTTACCTACTTGTTTACACCTGTTTAGTGTTATATATTCTTCATATTCTTTGAATCTTATCATTTATTCATTGTTTTCATATTCATTTTTGGGTTTCGATTGTTGCCTGTGTTCTGACATTAAATACGGATTATTATGTAACTTTATAAAAAACATTCTTCTTATAATAAAAACCTACTTTATTTCATAGCTCTGCATTCCAGGTAATCCAGTTTAAGATCAGCAAAAATATTACATACTTAAAAAATAATCATTTATTTATTCATGCTTTATTCATTTAATGTGGAAAAAATACATATATAACAACCTCTGTGTGTTACAGGAACAGCGTTTCCTGCAGAAGCAGCAGCAGGAGCTAAATGAGGCACTACAGAAAGGTGTACAGGAACACAAGAGGAAAGTGGCGTCTATGGAGTGGGACATCACTGTCAAATCTCAGCAACTCAAGAGAGGTAGGGAGGCCACACCATACACCATACAGTAATAAAAATATTAGCTATAACATAGTTTTTTAAGGGTCTATTTAGTTTTGCAACAGAAATTCAAGCATGTGTTAGAGGGTTTTACTTGTCATCTTAACCCCTATGTAACCCTTTCTAGTAAACTTTAAAACACTCTATGTACAGTCAACTATTCAAAAATGTCAAATGTTTGAAGCTCATCAGTCCTGTGGTCTGCAGACCTACACCTCATAGTGTGTGTTTAAAACTGATTCAGAACAGAGACACAACTAAGCTGAAGCTTTTGTATGTTTATTTATTTCAGCACGTGAGTCTGTCATCTGGGAGCTGGAACAGCGCCACCTGCAGGAGAAATATCATTTATTTAAGCAACAGGTGAAGGAGCAGTACTCTCTTCAGAGACAGCAGCTCAGTCGGAGACACAGCAAGGTGAGTTTTCGATGATCTGGGCAGCCTACGTTAAATTAATACTGCAAAGTCGTGTTTTTTTACATCATATTCTTGCTCTTTTGCGCAGGATGTCGAGCGTGTGTCCCGATTTCAGCAGAGCCTGATGGATGAACAAAAGTCCTTTCAGGCTCAGGAAAGAGCTCAACTCCAAAGGGCCCAACGTGCCGAGGTCAAAAGTCACCTAAACCGGTTCAGGCAAGATCTGAGGAAGCAGGGGTTGAGCGGAGCTGAGCAGAGACAGAAACTCACCCAGGTAACATAATGATGTAAAGCAGGAGGTGCTCACACTTTTTCAGCTCGTGAGCTACTTTTAAAATGCGAAAAAATTATTTTTAGTATTTTATATTTTAATATATATATACACACACACACACACACACACACACACACACACACACACACACACACACAGACTGATCAAGCATAAGATTATGGTATTTTAGCACTATGACCAGTTAAGTGAATAACACTGATTATCATCATGGCACCTGTAAGTGGGTGGGATATATTAGGCAGCAAGTGAACATTTTGTCCTCAAAGTTGACATGTTAAAATCAGGAAAAATGGGCAAGTGTAAGGATTTAAGCGAGTTTGACAAGGGTCAAATTGTGATGGCTAGATGACTGAGTCTAAAACCGCACCTCTTGTGGGCTGTTTCCGGTCTGCAGTGGTCAGTGTCTATCATAAGGGGTCTAAGGAAGAAACAGAGGTGAATTGGCGCCCAGCTGCTATGAGCATGACATGGAGAATAAAGGTTCAGGATGATGATTGTTTGTTCTGTAAAAAAAAATAGTGTATATGTGGAAGATAGGGGAAGACTTCATTCACGCCTGGTGTTTTTAAAATCCGTTTTTTACATTTTTACACATAAGGCTATGTGGGAACTGTTTTCAAAATGTTTCGCTGGTTTAAATAACAGCAAGGACTTTTTACCTCCTGGCAAATCAGATGATGTGTTGATGGTCGAACAAGAAAAACAAAAACATTGGAGGACAATATGCTAGGAGATAGCAAAGTCTGAGTCTGAGAGAGAGCAAGCCTTTATGGCATTTGATCATTTTTTTCCTCTAATTTTCTTCTTATTTTTCTGCCTTTAAAGATACAACAAAGCCAACAAACTAATTTTCTACTAAACTTTATTTAGTCTAACTGCATTTCTAAAAAATAATATACCTAATTTAGATCTAGATATCTTTGGACATTGTTTTTTTTTCTGTTTTAATACAAATATCCCCCCAATCAGTACTTTTTTGCTTTTAAAAAAAACAACCATTTGTTGTATACATATTTTGCTAATCAGAGTTGGAAAGTGGGGGAAAAAAAAACTTTTTTTTTGAGGAATTTATCAGGGTTGCTTTTATGTAATCCTCTGAGGAAAGATGTAGTCTCCATAATCCACAGAGTGATAGCTGGTGGTTTGGTGATGTTCCAATCGAATATTAATTGCTGTCTAGCTAAAAAAAGAAGTCTAAATCTTCAGAACGAAACTCTTTCCAGCCTTTGAGACCACTGAAAGTTGCATAGCAGGACAAACCTCAAGCTGAATCCTAAGTGTTTTAGACCTGATTTATTTTTGCAGTGATGAAGCCAGAAGAGCTGAAGAGCTTTGGGCAAGAACCGAACACACGACTTAAATTACAAATGGGATTGCATGACATCTCAGGGATGTATAATATGGATATTTGTATAAATTGCACAGCACTGAGAATGAGAGAAATGTAAAATTTGATACTGTAATATTTTTCGGTGCCCTGTGCTTGTATGCACCCTGCTATGTATAATATTTAATATGACTCAAACTTTTAACTGCAAGGAATTAGTTAAAGTAAATATTGTGTGCTCTCAGTTTCTTTTTCCTTTTAAATCTGATCTCTCTGTCTTTGCCTCTCTATGTCTATCTCTCCTCCAGCCGCTGTTTTCTAATCACTTTATCTGTCTGTATTCTTTTCCTTCCTCTTTTTTCTCTCAGTTTATGCTGGAGGAGGAGAACAGGCAGAAGCAGGAGTTCAAGACCCTGCAGGAGACTCAGGAGATCCAGTTAAAGGAACTGCAAGATCAGTGCGATTTCAACATCACAGAACTCCAGCAGCTACAGGTACAATAAACCCTTCATCAACCTGCGTCAACTCGATATCACTAATCAATCTGAAATCTGTGACTAAATGCTCTACAGTGCCCAGTTCCTACTACATATCATGTTGCAGGGGGTTAAACAGAAAAGTGGAAAAAAAATGACAAAAAAATATGAAATATTATTGAGCTAAGCAAAATTGAATGATGAACCTAGAGCTTATAAGATTCTGCTAACTGACAACAAGGTTACCTCATAGCTTCCAGACTTTGATTTCCAGATTTTATACAACAAATATGTCTTGCCCGATTAATTAGATGTGTACAGCTAATTATTTTTTTGGATATTAGGTCAAGTTTAAAAGACATCAGGAAATGAGAAGGTACATTTTACATTTTGTGCTTGTATGTGTGTTTTAGAATGAGAAACTGCAGGTTCTGGTGGAGATGGAGAAGAAGAAAATCAAGAGGTTGGATGATGAGCACACACTAGAACTGAATGAATGGAGAAATAAACTAGCCTGCAGAAAAGAGGTAAATACATGCAGCAAATATATTATATTACTAATACTAAGTAAGGTTTTCGCACACCACCCCACTCATTCCCCTGGCTTTCTGCTGTAGCTGCCCACATTTAAAACACAAAGCCAAATAAATGGACCAGCACCGCTCTACCTCAGAGCATTTATCGCACCCCACACTACACCACACTCCCTCTGACCCTCAACCACTGCTGACTGGACCCACCGTCTCTTAGGGTACAAGAAAGACGTGCTCGAAGACTCTTTGTTCTCAGACCTAGATGGTGGAACGTATCTCCACCTGATGTCTGACCAGCTGAGACTCTAGCATTCTTCAAAAAATGTCTAAAGACCTACTTCTTCAAAAGGTTTTTAAAATTAGCACTTCTAAAAAAAAATGTTTTTTCCTTCGAACCAAGTTTTAGACTGAAATATATATACTGTATACTGAAATAAAGTGTGTTTGAATTGTCAGCATCTGTGCTGCTTCGCTTCCACTAATAATAAAGCTGCTGGTGTTAACTATGTGTAAATGAAAACATTTTCTATGTTATCCTCTTTAATCAGCAAAATCATTTAGGCCGTCTTGTCCAAATTTGGAGAAAAAATTCACTATATCCGTGAAATGACATTAAATGATCCATTTAGTTCAGTAAAAAGCTTTCAATTGATGTTTCACTCTGTAGGCAGCTGTGACTGCATGTTTCCATCCTTACAGTTGTTCATAAAGCAGCACATTCGTTTAAACTGACCGGAACTCCCTATGCATTCAGTGGCTTGAACACACACCTTTCATCCAATCAGAATTTAGCATTCAGACAAATAATTAAAAATGATTAACAATCATTTTTATGTGACAAATTGTGTTTGGAGATGTGGAGTACAATTACTGTTTGTTCTTCATATTTATCTGCTCTCATGGAGATACACAGCGAAAGAAAAGTCTCTGTGTGTGTGTGTGTGTGTGTGTGTGTGTGTGTGTGAGAGAGTGTGTGTATTAATTTCTAGGTGAGATGTCCTCTTAAACATTCATGTCCAACACCTTTAATCAGCTTTCACCTTTAGTCAGCTTTTAAATAAAAATAGAGAGTTATAAAAATAATGTGTGTGTGTGTGTGTGTGTGTGTGTGTGTGTGTGTGTGTGTGTGTGTGTGTGTGTGTGTGTGTAGGCCCTGGAAGAAGACCTGGCACGTAAAAAGAGAGAATATGAAGGAACAAGGAGACGAAGTGAACCAGAAACACGATACGCTCGCCGCTCCAGATTCTTCCCAAACATCAGTTTTAACTGAACAACTTACACTCATTGTACATGTGTTTATATGTTGATGTTTATAGTTGTTAAATGCTGAACATCTGGAAGTGCAGCTTCTTCTGATAAGAACACAGAACTGCACTACTGACTCGAAAGCTAGTGTGAGGTGGGGGAATATTACAAGGTGTGTGAGGTGGGGGAATATTACAAGGTAGACAAGTGAGTGAGTGAGTCATTCAGTCAGTCAGAAAGAAAGAAAGAAAGAAAGAAAGAAAGAAAGAAAGAAAGAAAGAAAGAAAGAAAGAATTTTTGTTTCTAACCCAGATAGATAGATAGATAGATAGATAGATAGATAGATAGATAGATAGATAGATAGATAGACAGACAGACAGACAGACAGACAAATATGCATACAAACTAAGGAAAGAAAAAAGAAAGAAACATGCAAATAAAACTAATAGAGAAAGACAGAGCGATATACAGAGCCAACCAGACAGACAGACAGACAGACAGATAAAAAAGGATCATTTTAGAGACTGACAAACAGATATACATATGTATGTATTATCATCTGCCTCTACTTTGAGATCAGTTGCACCACTGATTACTTTCCCTTATATAATGTAAATGTAGTAAATATATACTGTATGTGTAAATAATTGTGTGTGATCCAATGTATGTAAATATCCCACCTGTGTGCCTTTAGTTTTTTGTATCTAGTTTGTGTTTATTCACATATCCGTGTAGTAATGCTGCACTGTGTATATATACCAAAACTCCCTTGCTCAGTTTTATAACAGGAAGTTAAAATGACACATTAAAACAACCACTTGTAGATTGACAAGGCCTTGTGTTTTGTCATTATTTTTCAACACACCTTATTAGCATTGTCCTGACCTGTCCTGCGGTATTCCCGTTGTTGGCGTATGACATGGCAACCCTAGTTTTGAAGTCTAGCTTTGAATTACACAATAAATATAATTGTACCGATGTACGTTTACCCAGGTCATGATAGGTATTCAACAAAAATCTAACTAGCTAGCAGGCTAACATTTACACAATGTGTTTAGGTACCTCATGAGATTATCTAATTATAACGAAAACAGTTTATTGTGTTAGTACACCCAGCATTTACTAATGCTAATAGAGAAATTTAATAAAAGAATGTTATAAACAGTAATAAAATGCAGCCAGCATTTCTGGCTGTTTTGTGTTGTGCATCAAGTTATGTTTAAATCAGACATTTTTATACGTATTCATCTGACACAGCAGTGCATTTCCTGTTCATGAGGAAGTCAAAATATCTCATGTTAGATATGATTGTAAAAGATATGAATTGGGTTTTTTTTATCCAGCCTTATTCTTAAACTCAACTTGGTCTATATTTATGTTGAAGTTTGTTGTCTGTCATTTTGTTTTATTGTAGCTGAATTTCAGACTGACTTTAGTCTCAGTAATCTGTTTGAACACATTCAGGACTGCATCATCGTGTTTACTCCAGTTTTCATTCAACTATTAACTATCAACTATCAAATTATAATGTTTATTAGTTTAATTATTATTATTAATATTTTATCTTATATAAAAAACAAGGTTGAATTCCTGAATCTGCAGCATCTGTACACTTCCTACACAACTGTGTCGGAATTGTACTGCAGATACGTTACAGATAATGCAGATAATCCAATCAAATAAATAAAAACTGTAGGAGTTTAATAGGAGTTTAAGGGTACAGTATACTAACAGTGCAGTTTTCCACCATGAGAAAGTCTTCCAGTTTTCTGTTTTTGAGTAAAAACATGCTGCAATATCTCTCTTTTTTTTGTCTTATCAAAAACATTTTACACATTTTATTGGTTTACAGTTAGATATAGCTAGAGTCTTTCACATTAGATCTTTATATCACAGCTGCAATAAAGTGAAGTCATTCAATCACCAGCATCTCTCACACTTTTAGACTACAACAAAAAACAAAACCCCCACAGATGAAGTACAAGAACTAATATATAATCCATGGATGTTTCACGAAATTCAGTTCAATTCGGTTTTATTTGTATAGCACTTTTAACAATGGACATGGTCCCAAACCAGCTTTACAGGTATAAACATGTTATGAAGTTTCAATTTATAAGTTTAGTTCTTATAGGTTTATTCCTTATAAGTTTATAAACCTTTCACAACATTAGATGTATAAAATGTAAAAGATCTTTGACTTAATTACAAATATATGGAAGTATAGAGGTAGCAACATTTAAATTAAAAGGAAATACAAAAAATACAAATGAATAAATACAAATAACATTTAAATACTCATTTTGATACCATTTCTGCTTGGACATGGGAAACATATCAAATAAATTTGGGTAATACATTTTCATTTTGCAACCAATAGAGCATTAAAATTTGTATGTAATTCACATATTAAAACTACTGCTGGAATGGCAAATGTAATTTGGATAATGTCCTTTTTATCTGTACCAAATGTTGCACATATGGTAATCAGAAATGTACATTTAAACACAGAAATAGATTTTAAATATAGCAATGCCATTTTGCATGTTACATTTTAAATACAATTTTGCTACTTATATGCTTCCATAAAAATTTTAATTGTACACAAATTGTTGTGGAATAAGATGAATAAAAGCCCTGACTGGGAAAACAGCACTGTATATATATATATATATATAATCATCTGTACTTTACTGAAGTACTTCCATTTAGGGAGACTTTCTCTTTAACTTAACTTCATTTTCAAGTCAAATATCTTACTTTTTACTTTACTACATTTTGTGAAATAAGTTGTTTTACCTGGTCAAGTTCACAGCAGGCCACGAATCAGGGTTGTTGCGATTGACTCTTGGTGGTATCTACATAGCACGAACATACACTTTAGCATCAGTTAAACAGCAAGCAGAACATTTAGAGAGGAATAAATGATGGAAGAAACTCCTGACTCGAACTTGCCAAAACACCCATGGCCTTGTTCGCACAATTTTCTTTTTAAGTAGTAGATAATAAGTAGATCATTTTAATAGATATTGATCAGTGTTCGACTAATTAATATCATTCTATTAAAAGATTGGTGTGCTGAAGGTAACAGTCTTTTCACGTAAACTTAACAAGAGTCTTGTGCCAAAAAATATTAATACGGCATTACAGCTATAATAAATTATAGTATTTTGGATACTTAAGTACGTTTAAATGCAAATACTTTTGTTTCTTAAGTCAAGTGAAAGTTTACAGGGGCACTTTTACTTTTACTGGAGGAATATTTTACCTCGTGTCATTATTATTTTAATTATTTTTTATATTTTTCCTCGTGATTCTTAACTTTAACTCAAGTTCATGGTTTGTTTACTTTGTCCAACACTGACAGCACGTGCAGATTGTTTGATACTTTATTTCATGTTTTTTACTAAACTTTTGGCCAAACTAAAGAATTATTTTTTACTAACTTTTTTACTATTTGACTAACAGCATTCCCAGTAACTCTGCATTGTAAGAGTGATATGTACTTATATAAAATCATATAGGTGGCCATTTCAACTATCACCGTTATAAACATTATTATCTGCCAGTCGCAGTACCCGGATGAGTCCTCAGCATCTGATTCGTCCAGACCTCCAGGCAACGGACTACAAATAGCGCATTCATTCGTGACCTCTTCTCATTTTTTGGTATTTTAAAAACAAAACTGCATTTATATGGCGTGTTTCCAGCCCAGAAAGAAATCCACGAACCGAATCTGATTAAATCCGACAGCTGAATTTGAACACAACACCAGGAGTGTTCGCCTTCTATCCTTTTTGTCCTTGCGGTGCACCCGTAGGAGCGCGCCGGCCCCCGGTAGGATCTGGTGTTTATTATAATGTTCATGTTGATGTCATGCGGTTTGTGTTGTATATAGAATTAACACTGAAATTAGATCAGATCGTGTTTTCTTGACAATATTTCTATTTTTATATTATGACATTTATGATTATTTGCACTTATTTCGTATTCTAGGGACGATTTAAACATGTCCTATACATGTACTTTATTCTACAGCTGAAGCTTTCTGAATTAAATGTCCCAGTAGTTGTGAAAGAGCTTTGGGTTAAAGTCTGATCTTGTAGTCAGGGATCCGACTACAAGTAAACAACTGATCAAAGATAATAATACCACCCGGCACACCCCTTTCTACATGCCTCTAGCTTGGGTAGTGGTTTTAATTTACATATAAAAAACAGCAAACCAGAAATGATCATACTGTACATGATCAGAAAATGTTTTCATAGACTTCATAACCTGCCTTCATATTAGTCTTACGTAGAGTTTGACCCTCGACTGATAACTGACTCATCTCTTTATTATGCTATGATCAGTGCCCTGAGTCAGAATAAACATGTGATGTGTTGCCACTGATGTGGATCAGATAAAGGCAGTGGTGATGTAAAGTATGAAATTATTTAAAGGGGATTTTACACCACAGTAATTAAGTATATAGTAAAGTTTAAACCTCCAAACAAGAAATATCTAAACTAGGGCTTGTAGGCCAATGATGGTGACCTGATTTAGAAAGCTATGGCATATATTAGAAGGGGGGGTTATTGGTGTTATTGACACCAATTTTTATCTGTAATTTTGCATTTAACGGGACAATTTTTCATCTGCAAAAACTTGGTCAGTATCTACCTCTGTGTGCAAACTTGTCTGGTGAACAAGCATAAACCGAGAAGCAAACTGACCATTTCTTATGCGCACACACATTAATACACACATTAATATACACCATTAAACAACAACACACTCTAATATACACCATTACACAATAACACACTATTATGTCATTAAACAATAAGACACTTTAATATAAACATTACACAGTAATACACTGTAATACAACTACTTTACAATAACACACTCTAATGTACACCATAACACAATAATACACTCTAATACAAACCATTACACACTACTACACTGATATACACCATTACACAATAACATACTCTAATACACACCAGTAAACACTAATAGACTCTAATATACACTATTACACAATAACACAATATACTCAACAACATTAAACACTATTAAACTCTTATATACACCATTACACAAAAACACTAATATATACCATTACACACTAATACACTTAAATATTTGTATCTTATTAGAGGTCACTGATATAACAACATACAGCTGTCTAGTTTTATAGCTTAAATACAGTAGCCGTAAACTATAGTAATACAAATTAGGTGTTTTTTCAATGTACAATGTAAGTCTCATTAAACTAGAAATTTTTAAACAAAAACATTGTGTAGATTACAGCATTATGTTTTCACTGTATTTATTTCTAATGATCATGAATCATAAATCAGGAGAATTATGGTAACTTTCATTGTAATATTATATATTTTGGTATAAATGGAGCCCTCAATCAAGTCAGATTATGAAGGGCCTTCATAGGAAAAGGGCAACTCTGTACTATACTGTATCTATAAACATTTTCAGAGATACACTAATCCCATATTCAACATCACTACAGAAGCTGATTTCAAATTAGTTTGCGTTTTATTGTTTAATTTATTGCCTGCCTTTCCCTCTAAAATTAGAATGAATTCCAGTTTTAGTTTGAGTTTGTTTGATTATATAAGAAAAGGACAAATGGAGGACAAAGAGGACTTGTTATCTCTGTAAGGCTGTGTGCTTTTAGACCATTACTGCCTTTAGAATAAAATATTATAGAAAAGGAAAAGGGGGGGTTTGGAGAGACATGAGGAAATTTTGTTTTTTTATCAAATTTCAAATAAAAATGGAGAAAAAGAGGAACAAATCGATGCAGAAAGGGGAAAAAGCTTAAAAAAGGAGAATAAAGAAGAGAAAAGAGAAGGAAGAGAAAATGATAACCAGACTAAAATGTTTAATAGAGAAATAAATAATTGAAATGACAGCAAAAAAATCATATTGTAGAAGATAATATGGACTTTTTAATTTGGATAAATACTTAAGAGCATTTCACAATGCAGTAATACAACATTAAAATGAGGAGTAAAATTCCAGTGGGAAAAAAATACTTAGTAGCTATAGTGATTGTGTCAAATGTAGCAAAAAACAAATAAAAACTATGCTATCCCCTGATACAATAAAACAAGAGCAGATTGTTGTTGTTTAAGAGGAATGAAGCAACTTGGAGTTTGCTGTAATTGGAAACTTGTTATCTTTGGGGTCAGAACGGTCATTGATTATCTATATTTCTGTCTGTCTTTTTATCTGTCTGAAACAACCGTTCTACTCACCCACCTTCTTGCATTAGCTTGACTTGAAAGGCCCCCACATGGACCACTGGCATAAGCTTTACTCAACTAAAACAAGGCTGGTGAGGGCACCTTGTTGTGCTCAGTCCTGAGCTTGCCTTGAAGGGCCCCCTTATGGAACCTTGGCATGAGCATGACTCGAGGAGCCTCCTAATGGGCCCCTAACTGGAATGTGGTTGGATTGGCCACCCTATCAGCCTCTTGCATGACCTTCTCTTAAAAGGCTTTCTGGTTAAGCTAAATTTCTCTTCCTGCTTAATTCTAGGACTGAGAGATGGGGCGGTAGTCCTTGTTGTCCTCATGTCCTTGTTGATATGAAACAAAGAGACTAGTTATAAACTCCGTGGTCTAACACTAATTGAAGGATTCATATTTAAAATAAGAATGAATTAGTTAATTAGTTATTGAAACCCAGAGCAGATAAAGCAGGCTGCACAGTAGTGAGGATGAAGAATAATGTGTGTATAATGTGTGCTAATTTGGTGTCAGGGACAAACAGGACAAAGGATGGACACACACGATGAGCCGTACACACCGGTGCGGTGTCACTGGTTCTACAAGCAGATGGCGGACGGCAAAGACTCTTGGAAACCATTCAGTAGCGAAGATTCGCAAAAGCTGGAAGAGGCTCACACACACGGTCTGCATGCAGGTTTATAGTGTCTGGTGTGTTGCAATGTGTGTTCATTTGATAGGATTTTATATTGTATTTATAATGTACAGATGAATGCATTATTACACACATTATTATACACAATTACACAATAATACACTCTAATATACACCATTACACAATACCACGTTCTAATATACACCACTAAACACCAATACACTCTAATATACACTATGACACAATAACACAATCTACTATACACCATTAAACACTAACACACTCTAATATACACCAGTACACAATAGCACATACCAATGCACTCTAGTACACACGCTCATTCACAATAATACACACTCTACTACACTCACGGCACAAACACTGCATGGTAACACACATTAATATGTCAACACACATCAGTACACTCTGACCCTCACCAACAAACATACACACACACACACACACACACACACACACACACACACAAACTGTAGATATACACTATTATACCCTAACACATTATAACACACCCTAATACAAAGGATTCTATTAAACACCACTACAACTATCTACAGCTAACACACACCAACCTGTTGACTTGTGTGTATGTGTGTGCATGTGTAGGTGCTGACGATGAGGTGGTGGTGGCCACGGAGGGCAGGCGCTATGATGTGAGATTGAAGGAGCGACGCCGTCATGCCATTTATTGGGATCAGGCCCCATCTGAAGTGCGAAGATGCTCCTGGTTTCACAAAGGCAACAAGGAGGTGTTCTACACACCCTACACCGAGGAGATGAGCGAGCTGCTGGAGGTCAGCTGGTTCTTTTAATAGAGTTGTGTATGGGACTCGATTATATAATATAACACTCAATTTAACATATAAACATAAAACAGCAGACTTCTACAGTCTTCAAGACTTTAGATGGAAAAAAGTCTCTTTCTTAATTCAGGAAATTCCCATAACCTTTTGAAGCAACCTGTGTTTCTGCATTAATTCTCAGAAAAGATGGTCTGATCTTTATGATCAAACCCATTCCCTTTAACATAATGACTACATTTTATTTAAAGAATTTAATGAAGAGTATCAAATAAAAGTGTGACAACTGGTTTCATTTAAAACAGTACATGGTTGCGTACCTTCTGATCAGGTTTGCACAACATTTAGGATAAATTTTGCACCAAGGTGATACGTCCACCATGCTTTACAGTCTGTACCCAGATGTCACACATCTTGAAAAACATTTTATTCTTGACATGTATGGTATATGGTAAAGCATTTTAAGCTGTACAGTGTATTAAATGAATAATAATCATGTTTCAACAGGACTCCTACATGATTGCGATGTCCCTCAACGAATGGAAAAGAAACTTGTATCTGCCTACAGGGGAAACAGTCATTCTTCACAATCCGAAGGTATTCTTACAATCTGTTGCAGTAACATACTGCCTCCTACAGGGAAAAGTGTGTATTACACATTACATTGTGTAGACATTGTTTTTCAGCGTTTACATTCCTCCATTGTAGTCCTAAAAGCACTTTTTTTCCTGTTTCCTCGTGATTTCGACTTAATTTTTTTCATGATCTAGACATAACAAAAGTTATTTTCTCGTGATCACGTGTACGTGCCCACTGCCACAAATGGTTATGCTTATTATCCATGATGCCAGCCTCTAGAACAGGGGTCACCAACCTTTTTAAAACTGAGAGCTACTTCTTGGGTACTGATTAATGTGAAAGGCTACCAGTTTGATACTCACTTCTGAAATAACAAATTTGCTCAATTTATTTTTAATTATATGTTATTATGAATAATTAATGATCTTCTTCTTCTATTAAAATCATCTATATTTCAATATTGTCATTTTCAAATTCACACCAATGCAAATGTGATTTAAAAAGAATAGCAACAAAAAATTAGATGCAGCTCACTGGTAAGTGGTGCTATGGTGAGCTATTTTTAGAAAAGGCCCGAGGGCGACTCGTGTGGTCCTTGCGGGCGACCTGGTGCCTGTACCATGCTGGTGATCCCTGCTCCAGAACATGCTCCTATGCTAAATACACAGAAATATCTAATCCTGTTTATGAGGAAACCGTGTTTATTATGTCGAGATCACAAGAAAATTGAGATGTGATAACGATAAAAAAAGAGAAAAAAAAATGAATTATCATGCATGGCTTCTTCGGACATCTTTAATTCCACTCAGGACAGCATTTAACCAGAAACCCAGAAATTAATCTGCTGTCTGTGTGTATTCCACCAGCTGATGACTCAGCACCAATCCTTTTCATTTGACTGTCCACCGTCTCCAAGCGAACGAACACAACCCAGGACACTAAAGAGAGGAGTAGAGAGTATTTCAGTGGAAATCCCACAGGGTATGTGTAAACTTTTGATAACTATATACATCCATCTGTGACTCGCCTTTTACCCAAAATGTTTTTCTCTATCAAATAATAAATGCCTTGGTACACACTCAGCCTTTTGGGGTTACACTATTTGCATACAATATTTTGATGCATCATTGCTTGTAAAAAATAAAATTAAAATGAATGAATAAAAATGAGTCTGGGTTAGTCTGTCTCACGATTGCACAGAATATTTAAAATTTCTTCTTATTTTTTTTTTCTGAAATGCATTTAACTACAAAACATTTGTTTTGTGTATGTGTGTGTTGCGCAGGAGAATCAGACAATGTGGATCACTTGGTGTTTATGGTTCATGGTATTGGGCCAGCATGTGATCTACGTTTAAGAGGAA
Source organism: Silurus asotus (assembly GCA_024362625.1). Taxonomy (NCBI): domain Eukaryota; kingdom Metazoa; phylum Chordata; class Actinopteri; order Siluriformes; family Siluridae; genus Silurus; species Silurus asotus. The sequence continues at coordinate 7,393,746 of MU551584.1, forward strand.
TCGTGCAGTGTGGTGAGATTACACATGAATACAAACACTTCACACTCACCACACGATGATGGATTGTATTCCTCTTCCTGTTCAGTCAGTCTGTTTATTAAGACAACTGAAGATAGATTAGATTAGATTAGATTAGATTAGATTAAAGTTACTTTATTGTGATTGTTTAGAGATCAAGTACAGGGCCAAACAAATGCAGTTAGCATCTAACCAGAAGTGCAGATAGCAAATGTGTGTGTGTGTGTGTGTGTGTGTGTGTGTGTGTGTATATATATATATATATATATATTACAAATGTGAAATGTAGAGTATTCTATACTCTATAGAATAGTAATATAGAATAATAAACAGAAGTATATTATTCTGTAGAATATTAGTGACCATAACAGTGTGAAAAGGTAACTTGAGGTAGAATGTTGTAATTTTTGCAACAGTAAGAGGCAGTAACAGTAAGAGGCAGTAACAGTAAGAGGCAGTAACAGTAAGAGGCAGTAACAGTAAAAGGAATCGTGGGGAAACAATGTAAGTGAACAGTATGGTGATATGTTAATGTATAGTGCAGTCCCAAATAAATGTCATAAATTCCTGAAATCATACGGTAAAAAGTGTTGAAATGCAACGGAAAAATGTTTTTTTTTTTTTTTACCACAATAAAAGTGGTATGTGGAATGTTCTATTAGCAAAAGGCATAGTTTACTTAGCGCATTACTTTTTTTCGCTTTTCAGTCAACGAGTTCCGCAGCGCTGCTCATACCCTCATCAAAAGTCATTTCTGCACCCGTGATGAAAACAAGACTGTGGGTCGAGTGGAGTTTCTGCCTGTTAACTGGCACAGAGTTCTGCATGGAGAAAGCACAGGGGTTGACAGGTACATAGTTTATATTGATTATTGTATTAGTTATCAAACAGGAAACAGTAATTAATTCAATGCTTATTAAAAAAAGCTAATTTTTTATTTGACTGAATAAAACACTCGTTTGCAGAGATATGGAGCGAATCACTTTGCCCAGCATCAGGGGCCTGCGCCAGTTCGCCAACGACACAGTGTTGGACCTGTTCTTCTACAATAGTGCCACCTACTGTCAGACCATTTTGGACACAGTAGCCTCAGAGATTAACCACCTATACTACATCTTTCTCCAAAGAAACCCACAATTCACTGGAGCCGTGTCAGTGGCAGGACACAGTCTGGGTCTGTATAACAACTTTACACAAATACTTTACACAACCTAGGACTGCAAAGCTACTTTACGTAAAAAATATTTTACAAAGCCTGAGACTATAAAGCTACATAACATTAATGCACAAGCCTGAAAATATAGAGCAACTTTACACAAATACTTTACACAACCTGAGACTGCAAAGCTACTTTACGTAAAAAAAATATTTTACACGGCCTGAGACTGTAAAGCAACTCACACAAAATCTTTACACAGCCTGAGACTGTAAAGCTACTTTATGTAAATACTTTACACAACATGAGACTGCAAAGCAACTTACACAAAAACTTTACACAACTTTACATAACTACTTTTCACAGCTACTTTACCCAAATTTGACTCTGTAAATTTAAATGATATAGTAACTTGATAAATGTAAACTGTTTCCAGCATTTTGCTTTAATATGCACTTTATTGTTTTAACTAATAAAATTATTTTCCCCTTTAGGTTCATTAATCCTATTTGACCTGCTGACTAATCAGAAGACAGCAGCAGAGAGCAACAATGCAGCACAGGTTGTTACAAAGCTCACTTATATCCCCATTATGACATTTATGAATATGAGTTTGTAATAATTATGTTGTTTCACCTTTCTTACATTTTACTACATGGCATGGAATAATAAATTATATTGTGTACCAGTCAGGAGCACAATAAATGTGTAAAAAAGTGACCACTTTGTGTAAATTTTCGTTTGCAATCCAGGATGGAAAGTATGAGGAGCAGTATGAAGCCTTGCGCTCTTTGTCAGTCCCAGACTGCAATTCCTGTGAGAGCCTAGAAGAGGTGCTAATGAGCATCGGCCTGAAGGAACATCTCAAAATCCTACAGAGGGAACAAATGGACATGGAGTCTCTGGTGTGTGTTTTTAACTCAAATGCTGTCCACACACTTTGCTTAGGCCATGTGAATTATTCCTGATTTATTCCTGGTTTGTAGATGCCACAATAGATTTTTTTTAGGTTCCACTTTTGAATAATTCCTGCTCTTCACTCTTGTTAATAAAGCATCAGTCTCAGAAGGTGCACCCATATCCAAACAGGCATTCTGGACCCCATGAGAAATTTTTCTAGATTCAGTTAATTAATAAATTTTTGCAAAGTTCATGGTTTAACGCATACATTTTTTAATATATTTTGTTGATATCCTCTGTAAGAAAATTTAAAATAGAGAAAAGAGAACACAGATGAGCATAACAATGAAAGCAATTTTAACTATTAAAATAAATTACAATTAAAATAGTGTATGCAGTACACTATATGGATAAAAGTATAGGGACACCTGACTTTCCCAGCCATATGTGGTTCTATGTGGTTCTTTCCCAAACTATTATTGCAAAGTTGAAAGCACACATTTAAATATTATGTCTCTGGATGTGGTAAGGTAAAATTTTCCACTTGAATTTTTCACTTGAACTAGGAGACCCAAACCTGTTCCAGCATGACTATGCCCCAGTGCACAAAGCAAACTCCATGAAGATATGTTTTTTGCATAGGTTAAAGTGAACCCCAGGCCTCCTCACCTCATACATCAGTACCTGACTTTACTAACACTCTTGTGTCTGAATGAGTACAAATCTTTGCCAATATATTGTACATGTTACCATCTAAATACAATATGATCAAGCAGTGTGATAACAGCAGTTGGTTTAATATACCTAAACACAGGATCTGCCTAATAATTACTTATTCTTGCAGATGCTGTGCTCTGAGAGAGACCTGAGAGATCTGGGAATCCCTCTTGGCCCTTGCAAAAAGATTTTGAACTGTGTGAATAAATGGAAGGTATTGACTGCTGCATGTTCTTTACTAATAAAAGTAAAATAGAAGTGTGAATTTCAAACACAATTTTGAAAGATAAGTAAATGTAGCACATTATTTTAGCAGAAAGAAAAATATATTTTTAAATATAAATATATATCTCTACTATATATTGTAAATGATAGACTATAAGTCATAGACTGCTTTTCATTTAACACGTTTCATCCTGAATCATTTGTTGTGCACTCGCTCTGGTAAAAAATTATATCCGACTTCCTGTCAGACTGTGTGGCGCTGCAGAGTGTTTGTCTGGAAGTTAGCACTGATACTGGACCATTGTCTTGAGGTGAGGCGAGGTGTGTTTTTTGTCCTGACCCTGACTTTCCTCTCACTGATCCAGCACAGATCTGTGGCCCACACCGGAAAACATTCCTCTTGTACAGAAGAAAAAGATTCTTCTGAAATTCAAAGTCTCATTCAAGAGAGTCGGCCGAAAACCAGCGCCGTTGACTATCAGCACTTCGATGTGGGGATTGGCCAGGTGCTAATATTATATTAGTTATGGTAGTAAAGCTAACAAAAAGGATTATTCCAGAGAGAAAATGATAATATTTTTAGAAAAAGTACACCAGTGAATGAAAATGCCATATCATTGATGTCTCCATGCAGGTTTCTATTAATTACCCTCAGCTCAGCTTCCATCCCCAGGCCTTCTTTGCCTTCGGCTCTCCTATTGGCATGTTCCTGACTGTCCGTGGCCTGAAGAGGATCGATCCAAACTACAGCTTCCCCACCTGCAGCAGCTTCTACAATGTCTTCCATCCTGTGCGTATTGACTAAAACCACTTACTCGTATAAGATTGTTGTTGTTTTTCATTAATAAAACTTTAAAGTACTACAGTGTAAAGAAAACAAAGCAATGACTTGTCTAGTTCATTCAGGAATTTTATTGTATCACTAAAAATACTAATAATAATAATATTCATAAAAGAAAAA